>LNAC01001045.1:0-85811 GCA_002007465.1 Ailurus styani | reverse complement strand
CCCCCACGACCCCCCACCCTGCCCCTCAAGTTCCTCATATCAGGAATTGCTGTTAATACCAAAAAATGGGAAGAAACATAAATACCCCACCCATAAAATAATGGATAAAGTGTTATCTGTCCATATGATAGAACATTATATAGCACTATAGAGCCTAGAGCCCATTTCCTCTTTATGTCAAATAACGTAGATCTCAAAGACTTGTAATAAAGCAAGTTACAGGTACCATATGTTTAATTTTTAACACAGGAATATAGATATTTAGTAAAAGTATAAAAGCATGAGCTGAATAGATACATGCAGATATAGGACAGTGTTAGAAACAGAAAAGCATCAGTGGGGTAGAAGATAGGGAGAAGGACAAAGATGATTTCATTGTAAGTCTTTTTTTTTTTTAATATACCAAGTAGAAATTCCAAAATGTGACTAGTTCTTAATTCTGCCTAATAGATACATAGGTGTTTATAATTCCATATGTTAAAATCATTTTTTAATGTTTTATATTTTATTTTTTAATATTAAAAAATAGAAAACATTTAATAGTTACTCTGATAAAAGTATGAAGGATAGATTGGAAAAGGCAGGAAATAGAGGAAAGGAGATCAGTTGGAGACTACTAAAAAGAGGTAAGATGTTTGAAGATTTGACCTAAGAGAGTGACCGTAAGAATAGCTAGAAGAGGGTGATTATAAACAACATCTAAAGGGTAGAATCTGTAGGACCTGTGACAAGTTGACTGATAGGGTTCAAGGGTGATGCCAAGTCACTTGGCGGTGGTTCAGTCACAGGCAACTACTGATCTGCTTTCTATCATGAAAGATCAGTTTTTCTTTTTCTTTTTCTTTTTTTTTTTAGTTTTTACTTTCTTGAACTATATGTAAATGGAATGCAGTATGTATTCTTTTTGACTGACTTCTTTGTTTCAACATAATTATTTTGATATTCGTCCCTGTTATATATAAAAACAGTTCTTTTTTTATGGCTTAGTAGATACAGTTTTGTTGAATACCAGTCAACCTAGGTGGTCCCTTCCTTGCTGATTTGGTCTCTGACTTGTCACCACACATGATTTATTCCCACCTCCTTCACCTACCCACTGCCCTACCTTATCAAAATCCGCAGCTTCCTGAAATCTTGTCACCATTTGATGGGCAATGATAATACCAGAGGGGTTTCTTGGTAGATTGCAAAATGTTACATTAATAAAATATTAAGTGAACAATATTATTGAGGGGGTTGGACGAGGTAATCCTCAAAGTCCCAGTCTCAGAAATTCTCTGATTTTCTGCGTTTCTGCTTAGTTCATGGTCCTACAAATCATTGGAATGAACCATCATTTCTACTATGAACCATCATTTAGTAGAAATGAGCCATTATTTCTACTATGGATTTGCTAAAGATGCAAAGATAGCCAGTGCTAGTGAGATAAGGCTAAATGAACACTCCAGTTACCATGTTTGGAGTTGCCTCCACATTCATTTTTGGTTGGCTTATGCAGAAAATAAACAATAAGCAAACTAATAAGTAAATACCAGGAGACTAAGTTCCACATAATTATCATTCTGTGATTCTCAGGGCTACCATATGGATCAAATTCAATTGGTATCCTGAGGACTCCAGTGCTGCCTTAGAAAAATAATTAGTCTGGCATACCAACATCTAGGCAGTCAGCTGAAGCCTGATTCCAGGAAATAGGCACTTTGACAGAGTAACAAGCATGGATGCCCAAGGGAAGGAGAAGCCGTGAAAGAGTTGTTTTAAATAGCTGTTTAATGATTGAGCACCTTGAAATGCTTTCACTCAGCAGGGTGAAATTATACTACCTAGGGATGTCTGGGTGGCATTTAAAGTTGACAGTAATGAGTGTTGGTTAAAAAAAAAAAGTATTTTATTGCTCTAGCAATTGCTAGACCTCCTGAAACATCTCCATTCTTTACACCTGTACTAAGAAAAAAGAACAAAGAAGAAGGAAGAAAGGAAGAGTGTTTCTGTGATGGTTTTTTTTTTTCTGTAGACAAATAGCTTTTTTATATTATTTTCTTAAAAAAATTTTTTTATTAGGTTAGTCACCATACAGTACTTCATTAGTTTTGGTGTAGTGTTGCATGATCCATTGTTTGCATATAACACCCAATGCTCATCGTTAACACATGCCCTCCTTAATACCCATCACCGGGCTAACCCATGCCCCCATCCCCCTCCCCTCTGAAACTCAGTTTGTTTCCTATGTTATGTTATGTGGAACATAAGGAATAACATGGAGGACATTAGGAGAAGGAAGGGAAAAATGAAAGCAGTGATGGTTTTAGGCAGGAGAGTTACACATTGAGATTTGTCTTTTAAAATATAGCTTGTGATAAAGTGTGGAGAAAGGTTTTGTTGGGCTAAAGAAAAAAGAGGAGAAAGTTAGAAGATATTGTCATAACCTGATGAAGCTTTTGCTCCTTAGTGATGCAAAGTTTTAGCAGAATTCTAGGTACCAATGGAGACTGAATAAAAAGTGGAAGAACAAGAGACAAGAAGTTTGACAGAATGCAAGTGACATAATTCATTAAAAATCAGGAAATTGCTTGCACTGAATTTAGAGTGTGCCTTTGACTTAATACATGCTCTTCTCTTCCTCATGGGCTCATTCTGTTCCCAGACAAGCACCCCGAGTTACCCCACCCCCATTCCTATTCTCGCTCCCATTGTGTTTCTTCTTCCTTGCCATTGTTTATATTTCCATTCCAAGGCTTAGGGTGCCATTCAACCCTGTAGTTCCCATTTTCCATCCTTGCAAGGGTCTTCATTGTGCACTAGAGCATGGTTGGAGGAAGACACTAATTGTTCAGGGTTTGGCCAAGCATTGATTATGTAGCTTTTTGTGCCCTGCGTGAGTGGCTGGTCCACTGGCCACAGTCCATTTCCTAATGGAGAGGTGTCAGCTTCACAAAAACATCACCTCGATTGGCACTAATTACCACCTTTCAGAGCCATCATCACCCAAAGGCTCAGGAATTAAAGGTCAGCAGGAAAATGAACTTTCACTCACACCTTCTGGGGTGGCCCCTGGCTTCTGATCACACAGAGCGCAAGGGCTTTGGGGGAACGGGGCTCTCTGCCTTTCGGTTCTTCCAGCAGATGTTTCTTGAGAAACCAGGCTTATAACACTAATCTTCAGTTCAAGCAATGACCGGACTCATAACAAAGCTCCGTCTTGTTAAATTTCTGGCCCCATCCTGGTTTCCCGGTGATTCCCAGTCTCTCCACTCCCAGCCTTGAGAGGGTTCAGACTGCAGATGGTCCTGGAGAAGGAGGCGGCAGGGGCCCCATCAACCGTGCCCCAGCAGCTGTATGTTCACAGCACCCACAGCACCCAGGTGGTGACTGAGCCGTTACCCAAAGTAAAGCCGTCACTTTACTTCTTAAGTAAAAATAGCTAAGTAAAAATAGTTGGTCAAAGACAACTTCTCAGTATAGAAAGGACATTCACGTGAGTTCTTTCCCTTTGATCTTCATGACCCTTGTGAGGGGCGCAGGGCAGGCATTGTTATTAGCCCTATTTCACAAATAGAGGGATAGAGAACAGAGCGGCTGGTGACTTGCACAAGGTCTCACAGTGGGGGGGCTGGCTCACCAAACTGAATTGTTACAAGGTGTAGGGGCATGTGGATCACATGAGATCACATGTACCAAAGCATGTTGAAAGCTGGAAAGCACTATATATTTGTATTAGTTCCTTGAGGCTGCGATAATAGATTACCACAAAATGAGTAGCTTAAAATAACAAACGTATTCTCTCCCAGCTCTGGAGGCCAGAGGTCTAAAATCCAGCAGGACCTCTCTTCCCCTGGGGAGCTTTAGGGGCAGTCTCTTCTCTGCTTCTTCCAGCTTCCCGTGGTGGTCACCATTTCTTGACTGGAGACCACTTCACTCCAGTCTCTGCCTGTGTGGTCATGCTCCCTCTTTCGCTTTTCTGTGAGTTCTCTTCTGTCTCAAGTCTTCCTCTGCCTTTCTCTTAGAAGGATACTTGTTATTGAATTTAGAGTCTACACTCTAATCAGGGGGATCTCCTCATTTCAAAATCCCTCATTTAATTCCATTTGCAAAGACCCTTTTTCCAAACAAGGTACCATTCATAGTTCAGTGACTGGGACATGGACATGTATACAGTATTTAAGCCTGTCGCTGGTGATGACGCTGGTGGTAATGCTGCTGGGGAGGTGGCAGAGCCCTGGCATTGTCCAGTAGTCCAGACACCCCCCTTTTCCATCTCTGACAACTAAGTCAAGGCAACATAACCTAGTAGTTAAGAACACAGACTCTAGAGCCACCCTGCCTAAGGTTCAAATCCTAGTTCTACGACTTGATGATTATGTGACGTTGGACAACTTCTTTAATCTCTCTGAGTCTTTTCTTCCCTTGTAACATGAAGGTAAAAAAGTCTTTTCTCACAGGGTGGTTGCAAGGACCAAATGATTTAATTACACGTAAAGTGCTTAGACAAGTGTCTATACTACAGAAATATTAACTATAATTATTCCTTAGGTGGCACTATGACTAATGGTAAGATCTCTCACCTCACCTGTTTATCATTCAGTAATGATTTGGGTAAATAATGGACTTGCTCCTCTGAAGAAGTATTTTTTAATCAGTCACTAATTCTAAGCATTTCTGGGTATATTTTCTAAAAAAGGAACATTCTGAATTTTGTGTAGGAAAAAAAAAACCTAAATGCAATGAGAAGGGATCATTGCTTTAAAGTCTTCCATTAGCTTCTCATTTGATCCTGAAGGTTCTGATGTCTTTTTGAACTCATTATTCAATCTAAAACTTCAGTTTGTCTTACTAGGATTTAGAAGAATTCTGCGGGCTGACAAGTCCTTAAAATATTAGATAGAGATATTTAATAGAATGCAGTTGTTTTTAGGAAGGATTAAGTGTTTGAGCAAAATGTTACAAAGTGGAATGATACTAGATTGACTCACTTGTGTAGCTTCAACCAGAACAAGTAATGTTAGGTTTCCTGGACTAGAGCTGAGTACTACTGTGCTTCTCTTGGGTTTTATTTATAATAAACTCTATTGCTTTTCCTAAATTTGTCCAGTTTCTCCCACATTAATCTCAGCCAGAGGCACAATGTCAGAAGAGAAGTAAAGAATGATGTGTTTGCTCCTGAAATTAGACTTAACCAAGACAAGGATTAAGTTTGGCATTTCATTAGAGTATCCAAAAGAAAATGATGGGGGAACCTAAGTGCTGTTATAAAAATATATGTTGACAGAGAATAGACAAGCTGGGAGGAACCTTTGGTATCAATTTATACAATGCCCATAACTTTATTTTTTTTAACTTTTTCATTGTGGAAGTAAAATATATTCATCAAAAATTTTGTAAGTCATGGAGAAGCGCCCTCTAAAACTAAACAAAACTATTTATAGTAGTCTTACTATCCAGAGATAAATACTACTAATATTTTAATTTTTTCCTAATATAAGATGCGGTTTTCTTTCTTTCCATGCTGCTAAAATTAGAAATGCTTCTCCTCTCTAGAAAGACAGTATTTTGATCCTTTTTTATTATAATAAGATGATAACTTTTATTATAAAAGACAGAGATGGATCAAAGAGTCTCCCTCTCCTTTGAGTCCTATCTCGTTGCAGTGCCATGGAGTACCCAGTTGTCCACACTGTTCTGTCCTCTGCCCCCAAACGGGACTATGCACCTGTCCTCCTAGTTCCAAATAGCCCCTCGAGTGGATGAAGCAGGGTTGTCTTCTGCCAGCTGAACAGCAATACTAAAAGGCAGTCATGGATGCATCTCTTTTTCTAGGACAGTTGAAAACCTTAATAATAATAGTTAAAATTAACTGAGGTCTTTCTGTCTAAATACTTTGAACCTAGTAACTCATTTAATCCTGACAATATTCTAGTTAGGTGTTTCACCTTCAATAGGTGCGGAGTCTGGCTCTGAGCCCACAGTAGTCTTGCCTTTAACTACCTTGGAGGAACTCCTATAGAGATGCTGACAGTGTGATGGTGATACCAAAGCTGCAGAATATTCCAGTGATGAAGGAAACTGGAGGAGATTCCAAACTGAAAATCTGAGCGTAAGGTGGAAATTCAGGATTTATTAAAATGTGAGATGTTACCATATTAGAGAAATCGAGTGATCTTAATGACATTGGGAAGTGTTTCATTTTGTTTTGAAATTAGTCATCCATTGAAGTGATATTGTAGTGTTATATAATACATTGGTTTATCTTCTTTTTTTAAAAAATTTATTATCATTTTTTATTATGTTATGTTAGTCACCATACAGTATATATCTTCTTTTATATTTTGTGATTGAAAAAGAATAATCAAATAGAGAAGTCTGCTGATTTTGCCCAGGCCAGCTCCTCCAAGGGAAAGGCATAGCTCAGGTGAGAGGCCACCACCTACTAGGGAGAGTCAAGCAATGGGAAGATCATGGGGCTTCAGATTCAAATTCCTTTTTTTAAAAGATTTTATTTATTTATTTGAGAGAGTGAGAGAGGGAACACAAGCAGGAGGAGTGGGAGAGGGAGGAGCCGGCTTCCCGCAGAGCAGGGAGCCTGATGCGGGGCTCGATCCCAGGACCCTGGGATCATGACCTGATCCAGAAGGTGGAGGCTTAACCCACTGAGCCACCCAGTCGCCCCCAGATTCAAATTCCTGTTCACTATTTGCTAGCTAAGGTATTTACTAAGTGCTCCTACTTCACCCTTTTACAAAATTTCTTTTGAAAAAATTGTTTTAGTTTTCATTTTAATTCCAGTATAGTTAACATACAGTATTTCATTAGTTTCAGATATACAGTACAGTGATTCAGCAGTTCCATACACCACCCAGTGCTCATCATGACAAGTGTACTCCTTAATCCCCATCACGTATTTCAACCATCCCCCCATCTATCTCCCTTCTGGTAACCATCACTTTGTTCTCTATAGTTAAGAGTCTGTTTCTTAAGAAGGACTCTTAAGAGTCTGTTTGTCTCTCTTTCTTTTTATTTTCCTTCGGTTCTTTGTTTTGTTTCTTAAATTCTACAATATGAGTGAAATCATATGGTATTTGTCTTTCTCTGACTGACTGACTTATTTCACTTAGCATTATACTCTCTAGTTCCACCCATGCCATTGGAAATGGCAAGATTTCATTCTTTTTATGGCTGAATAATATTTGTGTGTGTGTGTGTGTGTGTGTGTGTGTGTGTGTGTGTGTGTATCACATCTTCTTTATCTATTCATCTGTCTTTGGACACGAGGGCTGCTTCCCTATCTTGGCTATTGTAAATGATGCTGCTATAAACATTGGAGTGTATGTATCCTTTTGAATTATTTTTTTTGTGTTCTTTGGATAAATACCCATTAATGCAGTTACTAGATCATAGGATAGTTCTATTTTAACTTTTTGAAGAACTTCCACACTGTTTTCCAGAGTGGCTGTTCCAGTTTGCATTCCCACCAACAGTGCAAAAAGGGTTCCTTTTTCTCCACATCCTTGCCAACACTTGCTGTTTCTGTGTTTTTTATTTTAGCCATTCTGACAGGTGTGAGGTGATATCTTAGTGGGATTTTGGTTTGTATTTGCCTGATAATAAGTGATGTTGAGCATCTTTCATGTATCTGTTTGCCATCTGGATGTCTTTGCAGAAATGTCTGTTTATGTCTTCTGCCCATTTTTTAAATTGGATTATTTGTCTTTTGGGTGTTGAGTTGTATCAATTCTTTATATATCTTGGATACTAATCTTTTATTGGATATGCCATTTGCAAATATCTTCTCCCATTCAGTAGGTTGCCTTTTAGTTTTGTTGTTTCCTTTGCTGTGCAGAAACTTTTCATTTTGATGTAGCCTCAATGATTTTGCTTTTATTTCCCTTTTCTCAGGATATATGTCTAGAAAAATTTGCTATTGCCCATATAAGAGATGCTTGCTCATCCTTAATTTCCTTAATAGAGAAATGAAATAAAATCTCCTTTGCAGTGTTTTTGGGAGGATTCAATAAGGCCCTGTATATAAAGTGGCTGGCAAAAGAAGTTAGTTAAGAAAGAAATAACTTTTGGGGCACCTGGGTGGCTCAGTGGTTATGTGTCTGCCTTTAGTTCAGGTCATGGTCCCAGGGTCCAGGGATCGAGCCCTGCATCAGGCTCCCTGCTCTGCGGGAAGCCTGCTTCTCCCTCTCCCACTCCGCCTGCTTGTGTTCCCTCTCTCGCTGTGTCTCTCTCTCACTGTCAAATAAATAAAAATATTTTTAAAAAAGAAAAGAAAAGAAATAACTTTTATTATCTGTGCTTCCTCTTGACAGTTCATTGTTTTCAAAACATAGTATATCCAACAGCAAAAGAACATCTTCATACATTCAAGTCTTGGCAATGCAAAACCTACTGTGGTAGATATGGTAATCAAGCAGGATGAATTCAGAGGTTAGAAAGAAATAGTATATACCTCTCCCCAGTACAGTGCCCCCACTTACCCAGGTAGGGGCAGCAGCTGGGCCAGGAGGCTGGGAACTGGCTGGCCTTCTGAGGCCAACTGGGATCAGATGAAAAGAAAGTGGAGAAGAGAATCTCTCCCAAATACTCTACTAATCAGCTCCTTTTAAAGCCCCTGAATCTTCCCAGGCTCATCCTGAGTCTTCAGTCCATGCTCCCTATGTCCCTTGGGGATGCAGATGAAGATAAAATAGTTGGAAATATGACTCAGCTCATTTTAATATTACATATGAGAGGTCCGGTACAGGATGGTTGAGAATAAAATAATTACAACCCCCACAGGATCTTGCCTTTGACATCTCTCCTTTGAAGAGTCCAAACAGCCTTGCCAATAACAGACTCATCCTTGCTCCCAGTATTGCTAAGAAAAGGAAAAGGGACAAAAGGAACAGAGAGACTGTTCCAGGGCCCTAGTCAGTGAATACCAGTTATTGGGCTCTGAGGGGTACTAGCAGCCTTGAGGGGCTCACAAACTTCAAGTTGCTTGTGGGGCCAAAATTCATCAAAGAGCTAAGTGGCAGAAGCAAAGGAACATTGAAGTAGTTTCCCCTGAGAGTTGAGTTTTGACTGTAGCAGGGTGAGGTGAAACTTGACCTTAAAAAAACAGAAAAACTATTAAAAGATCCTTGAACTTGTCTGAGAGTGGTAGGAGCAAATTTGCTTGAGAACTTCAGGGATCTTCTGTGAGGGAAGGAACTAAAACCCCAACCCCTCTTCCCTGTGATTCAAAGTGAGTGAAATCTCTTAAGGTGAACTAAAGGTTAGTGGGTGACCATCGTCACCACCCACGAACAAGAAAGGCAGGGAAGTCCCTGAAACAAAACTACTTTGAGGGAAGAATGAAACAAGAGAGAGGGGCTGGGTCCTGCTAGAAGCCAGCAGGGTGAAAGGAGAATAGCAGAGGAACCAGTTCTCCACAGGGCAGACTGGAGCCTGGGATGTGACTGTGAATGAATTGAAGCCAGTTTCACTGCAAGTCAGGCCAGGGTTGGTGTGGAAACCTCTCGACTGAGAGTAGCACCAAAGGGTGGAGGGTGAGGGATTATCCTCTTTTCCTCCTCAAGAACTGTTGCAGCTGATCCCTGAAGAAGGCTCTGTGTTGAATCATGGGGGATGGGAAGCAGAGCCCGGCCACGCCACCACTAGGAAGCCTCCTTGGTCATCCTAGAAGAGACTCTCTGCAGACCTCTTTGGCTTCAGCTGCCTCCAGCTTCCATAGAAGCAGCCGGAAAGGTATTAGTTTCTGCCAGAGGGGTGCAGCTAAGAAAAGAGATTGATTTTCCTGCTGATCTGAACAGCAGTGGGGTTGAGAGTTGTATTTTCTGAGGCCAGCTGGGTAGCCATCATTTCTATCCCCAAACTGATGGTGAGAGTGCCATGCCTCAGAGCTTGGGCTCTGTGGTCAGACATACCTGAGTTAGAGTGCTGCTCCTATCACTCAGTAGTAGTCCTTGAGCAAGTGGCTTAAAGTTCTTCAACTGGTTTCCTCATGTGTTATTATTTTCAAATGGGGACAGTAACAATGCCTATCTCATAGAGTTGTTATGAACATTAAATGAGATAATGCATGTCACATGCTTGGCACCTAGTAAACCTCAACAAATGTTCAATGAAACAAACAAACAAAGACCAAATCGGTGCCAGGCCCATTGCATGGGAAGAGAACTGCTTTTGGCAGGCATCTTGGATGGATATAGCAAATAGTGTGTGAGCAACGGTGAGCAGAATACTTCGCTAACATGGAGAGATCGTGCTCAGAAATAACAAGCAATTTGGTGAGAAAAGAGCAAGTGAATTTGGGAAAGGTCCAGAGCATTCAGAAGAAGGGCTTAGATGACAAGTGAATCCAGACAAGAATCAAGGCATCCTGAATCTAAAACAACTGCACTCTTTCTGATATAATTTTCATTCTCTCTAAAGATTTTCAGATTTGTACAAGGACATTCTCTATTCTAGTATTTCCTCAGCTTGTTTCTCCCTTCCCCCAAATCTCTCTTAAGGGTTCTATTTCCATTGTTTTGTTACATCTTTTGATTTCAATTCTTGTTTGAAAATAATACATGTGACATTATTCATTTGGTGTTTTGGTCAAACATATTCTACGTAAGACATGAGAATGCACTCCTCTGAAACATTTAGAGGTGAAGAACAAATGGTGCCTCTCGGGATGGTGGTGGAAGAGTCATAAAACTTCATATGTCAGGAATCTTCTTGACAGGCCTTCCTAGGCCTGAGTCCAAGATGAAGCTGAGAAAAATGAAAAGGGATTTGGCTGACAAAGCAGATGACAGGCAGGGAGAGCCAGTGAAAGGGAATTGGCCAATGGCAAAAGGGGAATTGGCAAGGCTTTGTGAAACCCCTTGCTGGAAAACCATAAACCTCAGATTGTCCATCTGGCGCATCAGTCCTCAGAGGCAAATCATTTTTGCCTGTGGAAGGTGCCTGCCAGGAAGCTGCACCTCAGGGGGTGCCTTTGGTAAAGGGGATCGTGTCTGGATCAGTGCCCAACATTAAGTGGATGGGGATGAGAAGAAACAGCTCACAATGAGATCTCTGAGGGCTGGGAAATGGGGAGCTGCTCCAGTGGCTGACACTTGTGAGTCACAACGATGGGAAAAGAAGTTGAGAAACAGAGGAAGAGGACAGGATGCTGGGGAGGGAGGAGGTGGGAAGCAGCTTTGTTTCTTCAGTCAGAGATTGTCAGGGCCTGTCTTCTTCTGTGATGGGTCTCCACTGGAAATTACTCATCCACCCTTTCGAAATTCAAGTCTGCCTTCCTCCAGGTGAATAAGCCACTTATATGGGTCTCTCAGATGAGTGCTTCTACTGTGAAATATCTCCCTCAGAACTAAAATGTGTGTTTATGTACATGATCTCAACATAGGCTAAGCTGACATCTGGGAGCAGAGGTGATCCTTGCCAGGTAGGAGAGCAGGGCCTTCACTGCAGAGCCCTCCCCATTCCTCAGTGTCTTTTTCCCTTGTCTTCAGGTCATACCTTTGGCTTCCAGGCCATCCAGAATCCTGTTTCTGGCCTACTCCTGTGGCCTCCCACTCAATTCTTTCCTTCCTGAGAGTGCTGGTTTATGACATGTATTTCCTTCATCTCCCCTACCAAGATTTCCTTGATAATACATTTCCTTTACTTTGTGAATTAGAAAAAAAAAATGTTCATGCTTAAAGGGTTAATAACTGGTAATTATTTAGTATGACAACCTCTGTCAGATACACTGCCCTAGCCTACTTCTTCCCAACCCATTTTCATGTCTGATGCACAGAGAAAATTTTTCCATACACTGTGATAAACGAAAGTGAGAGACAATAGGCCAAAGAGGGCTCGAAGGGATCGACATTTCTGGACTTCTAAAACCCTTCTGTGCACATTAGTTGGGAAGACGTGTCTTAATTGAGCAGTTTCTCAAATGTGCTTCAGTGAGTTGTCATAGTCTGCACGTATGTCTCAGAAAGAGAGTGGGCCTGCTCCAGTGAGTCTTCCCTTTCAGCTACAGCATCTCCGCTTTTCTCTTCTATTTATGAGAACTCGGAAAAAAAATTTTATGGAAAGGAAGAGTGTTGGCAACTTAAAGCAGCTAGAAAATCATTTTCTTAAATCCAATAAATAAAATCTTTTATGGGGCACCTGGGTGGCTCAGTGGGTTAAAGCCGCTGCCTTCGGCTCGGGTCATGATCCCAGGGTCCTGGGATCGAGCCCCACATCGGGCTCTCTGCTCAGCAGGGAGCCCGCTTCCTTCTCTCTCCTCTCTCTCTGACTGCCTCTCTGCTCAGCAGGGAGCCTGCTTCCTTCTCTCTCCTCTCTCTCTGCCTGCCTCTCTGCCTACTTGTAATCTCTCTCTCTCTGTCAAATGAATAAATAAAATCCTTAAAAAAATAAAATAAAATCTTTTATGACAGAAGCTCAGGCGACCATAACAGAATGATGAGGGAGATATTCTAAAGGCAGGTGTTTTCTGGGCCCTTCTACCATGTCGTTCAGGCAATACAGTTTACTCCACACAGACTTCCCTGTGGGCAGGCCCTGCACGTGATCTGGCATATCTTGCCCCTCTGGCTATAGACATTTTGTTTCTTTAAAAACTTGGATGCTGGGCATCTGAGTGGCTGAGGGGGTTGAGCATCTAGCTCCTGGTTTTAGCTCAGGTCATGATTTCAGGGGTCATGGGATCGAGCTCCACATCGGGCTTCGTGCTAAGCACAGAGTGTGCTTGGGATTCTTTCGTTCCCTCTATCCCTCTTACTTGTGTGCACTGTGTTCTTTCTCCCTTAAATAAATAAATAAACCTTTAAAAATTTTTTTAAAAAAAATAGAAACTCTGATGCTTGAAAAAAATCCTCGCACCAGCAGGTAGATTAATGCCAGAGCTTGCTAATGTCTTGCTCAGTGAAACCAAAAACACATTCACTGTTCTTGCCTTTGGTACCTTTTGTATTGCATTTTGATTTATTTCTGCCACTTTTCAGAAGCCATATAGCATGTAGGAGATCAAAACTGCTGAAAGAAAACTGAGAAAAACCAAATGCTTGTGGGTTGGTTGAGGTTTCCAAAGGTTGAGGCATTGATTTGTTTACTATTGTAATTCTATTATTTTGTTGTTTTTATCGTATGTATTTCCACCCTACCTTGTTCCCAAAAGGACTCAGAATGGGAAAGAGTCATTGAATCATTTCTGTAGAAGAGATTTAATCTCAAATTTCGGGTCACTTGGTGTTTGATGAATACATAATTTCAAAACTATCAAGGATATTTTTAAATTGTATTTATTTATTTCAGAGAGCACATGCATGCCAGAGAGAGAGCACAAGCGTTGAGGGGGTACACGGGGAGGGAGAGGCAGACCCGCTACTGAGCAGGGAGCTGGATGAGGGGCTCAATCTCAGGACCCTGGGATCATGACCTAAGCTGAAGGCAGACTGACTGGACAGGAGTCCCGAAGGCTTAACTGACTGACAGGAGAGGAGTCCCCAAAATTAGCAAGGTTTATTGTGAAATTATTTTAGCACTTTCATTGCTTGATTTTCATTTTAAACCTTGTGTTAAAGTATCAGTGACAGTTACAAGAGTGTGTGTATGTGTGTGTGTGTATGTACTTGTGTGTGTTTTTCATTTATATTCCATGTCCTATAATTTAATTTAGAGTGAATGTCTTAAAATACTTGCAAAGTTTTACCTTTCAGCCAGGATTCACCAGTAACATTTTTCTATTTTTCAGTGGAATTTTGATAACACACTTGAAATTTGCTTCTTCACCTTTAGATGTTTTCCTACTAGAGTTTTTTTTTTTTAATCGCTTTTCAGAAGCAATGGAGAGTGGAGATGCAGAATTGGTTAGAACAGACTTGTTTCTGTGACCCTTGCCTCAAATTCTCTTTCTAAACTTCTGAGAGCTCTGGATACAGTTGTCTGATTTGTTCTGGATACTTCTGGGCCAGTGGAATTCTAATCTTCAAAATAAAAACTTTTAGGAAGAGGCCAATTAAGGTTTATTTTTTACCAGATTAATCCGTCTCAAGCCAAGAGAACCTGTGCTTTACATGGGTCTCATCGCCTACTGAAGCAGGATTCATGCTCTTGAAAACAAAGGAGAAGTCAGCTAGTCAAGACTGTTTCTCTTGCTTCCAATTCTGGCCTACCCTCTGTTGCCTTTTTTTTTTTTTTTAAGATTTTATTTATTTATTTGACAGAGAGAGAGAGATCACAAGTAGGCAGAGAGGCAGGCAGAGAAAGAGGAGGAAGTAGGCTCCCCATTGAGCAGAGAGCCCGATGTGGGACTCGATCCCAGGACCCTGAGACCATGACCTGAGCTGAAGGCAGAAGCTTTAACCCACTGAGCCACCCAGGCACCTTTTTCCTGTTCTCATGTGTTGTACTGTCTGTGTGGCATTTTATTTTAAAATATTCCAATATGAACATTGTGACGTCATTGTATTTACAAGTTGACTCTAACCTATCCTCCCAGGTGCAGTTAACTAGCCTTTAAAATACCCTGTCTTGGGGAGCTACCCTGTAGACGTGGTTAACCACCAGACCAAGTGCCCTAGGTCGAATCAACATCATCTAAGATGGTCTCAGCATTGTAAATATAATTAGCCAAACCTATGCTAGAAGGCTTACTTCTGATTAGCATCTTACTTACTTACTGATTAGCATACTTACTTACTGATTAGCATAAGGGATGTTTAAAATAGTTTTTAGTTGGTGAGAAGAGTAGTATTCAAAACAGGTGGTTGGTTAGTAGTGTCATGAATTATGTGAGTGAATACAAACAGTTTAAACTTGAGGTCTAGACCTCTGCATTGGCCCCACAACCCTCCCCTTCACAGAGCACCTTGTGCCTAACACAGCACAAAGCAGGCCACACCTGCCATCGGAAGATGCTTGCCTCAAATTCAGGTAAGGCTTTTTATGGGAAATGCTGAGCAGGAGGCCCAGGTAGGAGAGGGCCCAAGGGTAAAGGGTGGGACTTCGCAGCTACAGAGCAGGCTTAAGGTTATTTTGAGTCCGCTTAGGTGGTGTCAGAACATTGTCTAAAACTTATTTTCAGGGCGCCTGGGTGGCTCAGTGGGTTAAAGCCTCTGCTTTCGGCTCAGGTCATGATCTCATGGTCCTGGGATCGAGGCCCGCATTGGGCTTCCTGCTCAGCGGGGAGCCTGCTTCCCCCTCTCTCTCTCTGCCTGCCTCTCTGCCTCCTTGTGATCTCTCTCCCTCTGTGAAATAAATAAATAAAATCTTTAAAAATAAATAAATAAAATAAAACTTATTTTCATTATCATACAACTCCTGGTAGCAAGACTGTGGGGAAAGGAACATATAAACTCCCCCATTCTCCCACACTTCTAAACGGCTGGAGGCTATTGACATTTACCAGAAAAACTTTGTATTTGCCAGGAGACCGGTTTGGCTTGGATGGATTGCCATGCCATGCAAATTTCAAATCTATGCTTCAAAGTCCAGAAAGGGCTCACTTACAGATATCAAAGGTTTATTTAGATAAAGAAGTTTAAGGTTGTATTTTTTTTTCTGGGAATTTTGGGACGCTGATTGCATTCTGTAAATATCCCTTTCTCAATTGTTAGAACTGCTTGGGGCCTTATACTTGTCCCTGAACATCATGTTACTGTGATTTCTGGGATATTTTCTGAACCCTTTTAAATTCTGGGATCCCTGGGGTGCCTGGGTGGCTCAGTGGGTTAAAGCCTCTGTCTTCGGCTCAAGTCATGATCTCAGGGTCCTGGGATCGAGGCCTGCATTGGGCTCCCTGCTTGGCAGGGGGCCTGCTTCCTCCTCTCTCTGCCTGACTCTCTGCCTACTTGTAATCTCTCTCTCTGTGTCAAATAAATAAATAAAATCTTAAAAAAAATAAATTTTGGGGCCCCACAAGTTTCGTTCTTTAGCAGTAATTATGCTCCTTTTCTGTGGCATGTCCTTGTAAAACACTGGATCCTGAACAGGTTGCCAATCCAGAGCCACTGAGGAAAGGGGACAAGCTGGGTACAATGTTCCCTCATTCTGTGCTGGCTGTGATAGGCAAGCTTTGTCCAGGGATCAGGGAGAGACCCACAGAAGACCCTAGGCTTCATGCCTGTAGGATTTCTTTTGAGATTTCATGCCTATCAGGTTCATCTTTAAAGAACACAATGCCCGCCCATCTGATTTTTTATTATTGTTTGAATGAGAGTCAACCACTGACTAATTGCGTCTGTAACATGTCAGGCCAGAGCCTACCTTTGTGTGAGAGGTTAGACAAGATGATTGGGACCGTGAGGGGGAATTGAGAAACCCCCTTTGGAAGCATCAGGATAGAAAAAGGTAGCAGAATTTGGTATTGGTAATGGATTTTCTTTTATTCTGCTTTGTGAACTTTTTGGACCGCCCTCCTGCCCCAGGAGCCTTAGAGGTGCCCATTGGCCTGGAGTGGATTGGCATGCTCCAGAGGGCTGTAGGGCTATGCAGCAGGGAGCCTCGGGGGGGCAACACTCAGGGGCGGATTTCAGGGAGACTCCAGGCTGCAGCAGTGGGCACAGTGGGCAGGCTACCAGGGGCCACCCTGTCCTGCTTCTCACGTAAAGATCAGGGCACTTCACGTAAAGACAAGGAAAATTCCACGTAGTAATAAGCAGTAATAAGGTCTTGAACAGAAGAAAGCAGGGAGCCAGAGCACATCAGCATGAAATAAGGACAGACTGGTGTGTCCAAGGGAATATAAGCCAGGTTTCATCTAATTTTCATTGTGAACAAACTGGATATTGATATGAGAATCCTAAGGTATAATAATCATAACTGGGTCATTATGCTTAACATGTGATCCTCATTTCATATTGGGATTCGGTCATTTTCTGTGATTCTATTCTCTTCATGTAATCTGGAGTTCTAGAACCATCCTGCCCTTATTAGAGATAATGACTTGGCATGGTTGGCTTCTCCCTGCTTATGGAAGTGATAGTTCTGAGGCCACTAGCTAAAGATGGCTTTAAGTCATTTATTTCTGGGTCTCCATCACATCCCATACTCACCAGCTTTAACTATACTCAAAGAATGGTTATCATGGTCTTGAACAGGCTGAGAACTAAGTGATCCGTCACTTAAATATTGTGTGAATTTTAAATGAGGAGCTGAATCTTTAGATTACCTTCGAGAAAGCTTCAAGCTAGGTTATATTTGACACAAACTGGTTCTCTCCACTGCAGTACCTGAAAACTATTCTAGAACTCAGCAGTGTTTCTGCCCTCACTTGAGTTGCCTGTGTTTCAGAAGTGACCTGGTGCTCTCATGGTGTCAGTTGTCTGGGTCAATTCACCAGTTCCATATCTGTGAAAAACCCAATCCTGGCCTGGATTTCTGCTGATTCTCAGAGATGCTTACAGTCTCATGGACCTTTGTACCTCTGACTTCTGGGACTATGTGTGCTGTCTCTGCATCAGCCTCTGTTCATCCAGGTGCAATTGCCACTTTATATATAAACACTCTGTGTTTCATGAATAATACGTTGTACTGAAGGCTTGAGACTCATGGGTCAGAGTACATGGATGGGTCATATCACCTAACAAGGCTTCATAGGGTCCTCGTGCCTCTCTCTCCTTATCTCTCCCTTATTGTCCCTGGGAGATCCATGATCTTTTCCCTCTGTTAAGCAAATAAACCCAGTTCCCTTAGCTCCTACCTGTACCCTTCTATCAATGACCTTACAGAACCAAGTGTCCTCTATATAACGAGATCCATGCTCCTGAGAAAATAGCTAGAAATATAAATAACAGTAACAGAAATTCAGGCATGTATTTATTAGTTGATTGAAATCGAGTCTGAGTCTCTGCCTCCATTAAAAGGCAGCACAATATTTTAGAAAAGGGACTGAACTTAGAGTCAGTCCATTAGAGGTTAGAGCCAGCAGCACCCCTCACTAGCCACATGAAGAAGCCAGCAATCCATTTGGAATCTCAGCTTATCACCTGTAGAGTGAAGATGTTGCTAATATTTTGCATCTTTATACTGCAGCGCACTGTGAAATGTTAGGGCAGTGGTCCTTTTTTTTTTTTTAAGATTTACTTATTTATTTATTTGACAGAGAGAGAGACAGAGATCACAAGTAGGCAGAGAGGCAGGCAGAGAGAGAGGAGGAAACAGGCTCCCTGCTGATCAGGGAGCCCGATGCGGGCCTTGATCCCAGAATCCTGAGATCATGACCTGAGCCGAAGGCAGAGGCTTTAACCCACTGAACCACCCAGGTGCCCAAGGCAGTGGTTCTAAAGACAATTTTAGCTGACCACAACTGAGGAGTGCAGATGGCATTTAGGAGTGCTGGCTATCCTGCAGGGTGAGGAGATTCGGCATAACACAGGACTGTCACATTAGCAATAGCAGCCCTCTGGAGAAACACTGTTTTCAAACACAGAATAAGCGTTACCTTTGACCACAGAATAATGTTACCTTTGACCTTCTGCCTTTCGCACAAAATGCAGATGGATTTATACATGGTGCAGATAATTCTTTAAAAAGATTTTCCTCATTCTGGATTATTTTACCACAGTCTTTGTTTCAAGGTGGTAGTTTCTCTGGCATCTAGTATTCTGCCAACATTTTAATTATAATCTTGAGTCTTCTCTTAAAAGGAGTGTTCCCATTTAGGATGTCTTTGTTTAATCTCTCAGGCGAAACTATATTTTACCCTGCAGAAGACAAAAAGAAGGAGAATAAATGATGAGGTAAAAGCTGGTGGCATTTTGCAAATGGTGAAGGTACAAGGAAGCGGGTGATAAATGCCTTGGGCGACTACACAGGCCACAGTAGTCGTCCTCCCAAAGCCCGTGTTATCTGGCATAAATAACTGTTGAGCTAAAGACAGGTCAGGTTTCAAATCTCTCCCATCCTCCCCACCTCAGCTGGTAGTATGCATAATAGCCCTTAATAGGACCCAGGCCTCCAGCCCCCGGACCCCCAGGAGCCACACAGTTCTGATTCTCTGGCTCTCCATCTGCCCAGCTGTTGAGAGGTCCAATGTCTGTAGAGCGGGCTCCTGATGTGCTGTTCTGGCCATGGTGAAGTGCTGGGGTGACCCGTCTACACTGTCCCTTTATCTTCACTTGGAGACGTGGGGCTGCCCCTTGTATCATGGAGGCCGACCGTGAGATCATGGTGGGGAGAATCGGCATGTATTGTCCTTGGGCCAGGGACTAGATGAGCATTTGCGTTCCTCTCACTGACTCTGCATCCTTTGGTTTAATGAGCTGCTTTGGAAGATGGTTGACGAACTGATATTTCCTCACGTATATTTTCTCATTTATGTAAGCAGAAAACAAAACCCTGCTTAATGGTCTTAAAAGGAATGTGCTTCAGATGAGAGTGGGAGGGCCTAGCTGGCTGGGAAGTTCCTAACCTGTAAGCTGGTTGTAATCCCACTTCCAGTCAATAGGCTGAACCCTAAATTTTTGTTCTTAGATCACATGTCTGATTACTTTGACAGTGTCACGTCTCCCTCTGAAGCTTTCAGTGGCTTTGTGTGCTGATGGGAATCTTACAGTTTCCTCAGCCTTTCATCCAATGTATCCATTACCTGAGTGCAACCTACTTTTCTCTCTTACGTTTCTCTTTTATAACGCTCTTCACAAATCTTACACCTCAGGTCCCTTCAAAGAAAAAAAAATGTTCTTCCCTGAAAGCAGGTTCACCAGCTGGTTCAACTGCTAATTAATGAGCAGTGTGACCCTGGTTAATCATTAATGTCTCCAAGTCCCCAGAGCCTGGTGTGTAAAATCCAGGGGCGAGGCCCAGGCCGATGAATTTTTCTCAGGTTGCCCAGGTGTATCTAACACACATCAAGGTTTGTGAACATCTGGACTTAAAACTCCCTCCAACTCTGATTTTCCTACATATTACCCATGCACTTCAATTCTGTGTCTCCATGTGTTTTAAAATATCTTTTCCTGAAATGTTCCACTTTCCTTCTAGTTAACCTCTAAACACCTGTGTGTACGTGTATACGTACACATGCACACACACAAGTCAAAGTTCTTCAAGATCACCCCAGATACCACTTCCTCCTGAAAATCTTGCCTGAGAGCTAAACTTGCCTTTCTAGGCTCTCTTTCTTCAAACACCTCTACCACAACACTTACTACAACCAGTCTTAGTTCTCGGGGGGTTTTGTTTAGCTCACCACATAGACTATAAAATTCCTGAGCATAAATATTCCTTCTTGTTCATCTTGCATATTCCACACTGCTCGTGGGAGTAGCTCATGACAGTTGGTAGAGTTGAGTTACATTGACTTGACGTGAATTAACTGAGAGACATTGCGGTGAAGGTGGCAAGTTAGAGGGTCTTGGGAAGATTGCTGATAGGGTGGAGGGCTTGTATCACTCTTGCTATTGCGGAACATTTCCTATCTGTCTCTATCCACAAGTGATTGTAGACTCAATAAGAAAAGCCACAGCTGTTTTTTGTCAAAATCAGATGATTTTATATCTGTAATCTTGCAGGCAGAGCAGTTGAGCTGATATATTTAATGACTCACTCTAGACAGACGAAAGTCTGTTCTTGAGAAATGAGGAGCGGGAGCCATTAATCTTTTCTAAAATAAACAGACTTGTAATAACTCTTTAATCTGAAGAGTAGAGATCCTGAGCTGGAACACAACACCCAAGTACCCGCCAAATTCCCTGACTAGTCCAGAGCACCCAGATGATAATTGATTGTGGGACCATTTTCCCTGTGGTCTCTGAGGGACATTCACAGTACCACCAGCATTTAAAGGGTCTTATCAACATAGCTGCCCCAGCTTCATGAGAAAGAACAGCTCATCATAATCTCTGGCCTTTGGGGCACTTGCTTTTCTAAGCTTGCTTCAAAGCTTTGGGGTGCCCACTCAGTCAGCATTTTGCTTTTGGTTGCCTACCCCTGTGTCCTATCCTACGTGACCCCTCCCTTCCAGCCACCCCTATCCACAGGAGCTCCTGCTTCTCCCAGAGGCATGGGAGAGAGAGATTCTCTTCTCTGCTTTCCCAGTACTCATTCCCTAATCTTTGAAATTGGGCCAGTGCTCCCCTCAAGGTCATGGAGCATTGCCTTTCTTTGCTGCCAACAAGGCTCAGCAGTCTCTCTCCCATGTACCTTGCTTGACTTCTCAAGGGCATGTCGGCCTGCTGGATTCTCTGTGCTGCCTTGCCTTCCAACCTGATTCACTTCTGCTTCTCTTCTCTAATTTTTTCACATGCCTCTTCCCTGCCTGTCACTTAACTAATGGCATCCCAGGCTTCTTTCTCAAGTCAGCTTCTCTTCTCCCTTTGTATTCTCTTCCCTGAAAACATCACTTATTTCCACAGAACTTGATGCCAACAGGCTCTCAACCCCCTAGCCCTCTCCCAAGCTATAAACATATTTCTTAAATGCCCTGATGGACATCATTTGGACCTTTCAATGGTATTCACTCACCGTATCTTATCCCAGCTCCTCTTCAAATAAACTCCAGTGGCAATTTTCCATTTTCCCATTTCCTGTAGTAGCCCCACAATCATCCCAACCACCTTGTCTCTAAATCCTGGAATATGTGTGACTCCTAACCTATTTTCCATTTCTCTCTCTGTCCATGTCACTATTTACCAGATTCTTAGAGTTCATTCTTATAGATTCCTTGTCTGAGTTATTTGTAGTAAGTCTTTTCTTTCCACATCCACAACCATAGTTTAGTCTCTCAATAAATTTTGTCTCACAGTAGCCTTGTTACTGGTTATCCTACTGCAAACACCATTCATACCTAGATACCAAGGCTTGGGGAGCTTCCCTGGCTAGCAGCACTTGCATGTGTTCTCACACATCATTGCTGGAAAATGAAGCATGTCTCCATGCGAGTCCCTGGGGAGGGAATGTGTGGCAGCTTGTATCTGGTTTCTCCTAGACATTATCCGATGCTGATTTTAGTCTGTGTCCTTTCACTTTAATAAACCATAACTGTGGGCATAACAGTTTCTGAGTTTTGTGAGTCCTAGCAGGTCATCAAGCCTTAGGGTGATCTTGGGGACCTCTGGCATAACACATCATTCACAGACTTCAAAACTTTCATTTTGAAGTTATCAATTGCTACTGGTGACTTCATAACTGATTACAACCTACCAGCAAATCCTAACACAAGGATTATACTTTGCAAAGGTAGGGGGATGTGTCTTTCTCCTCATTTCATCCCCTGCTATGCTTTGCACAGAGACTAGCTCACAATAGGTGCTCAGATAACATAGAATTTTAAATGTTAGGAGCCAGATGTTGAGCAAATATTAGAAAGTAGCTCCCTGGTTTATGTCATTCACAAGACCAAGAAGCACTATTTAAGGCTAAATTGTATAACAAAGGGACTCAAATATACAGTGGCTTAAATAAATCACACTGTTCGTTTTCCTTATAAACCAGGCTTGAGATAAACAGTCCAAGTTGTGTTTTTTCCTCATGTGATCATTCAGAAACTCAAGTTCCTTTTCTGTTGTTACTTAGCCATCTCTTAAGGCAGTGGTCAGCCACTTACAGCCCATAGGTCAACTCTGTCCTATAACCTACTTTATGAAACAAAGTCTTATTGGAATACAGACATGCTCCCTTCTTTATGTATTGTCTATGACTGCTTTTGTGCTCCAAGAGCAGAGCTGGGTAGTTGCAACAGAGATTCCATGGCCCACAGAGTCTCAAACATTTAGTATCTGGCCTTTCACAGAAAAAGTTTGTTCAGGTGACAGGAAGAGGGAAGAGTACTGGAAGAACACACAGCTGATATTTTAAGGCCAAGCATTAACAGTGGTATGTGTCACTTTCAATCAGATCTCCTCGGTTGGCACCTAGTCACATGATCTTGCCTAGCTGCAAGGGAGGCTAGAAAATACTGTTTTCACCTCAGGAGTAGGCAAGCTTTCTCTGTAAAGAGCCAGAGAGAAAGTCTTTTCAGCTTTGAAGGTTTCATGGTTTCTGTCACAATTACCTAACTGTGTAGTGAGAAAGCGGACGTAGACAATATGGAAATAAATGAGAGTGGCTATGTTGCAATAGAACTGTATTTACAAAATGAGGCAGTGTCTGCTTTGGCCCACAGGCCATCATTTGCCAACTGCTTCACTAGCTGGATGACCATGTTTCTGTGTTTATGTATTTATGTTTGATGATAGGTGTTCCTATTATTAAAAAGAAGGAGAAAAGAAAATGCTTGGGAAGGGGGGAGGGTGTCAGTCTCTGACACAAATACTTTTTGTGCCCAGGCAAGTCTTGAAAATGTTTATCCCTGATTTATTTGTTGGTGTGTATTGCATGATGACTCTTAGTGTAAAAGTTACGTGTGTTGGAAGAATTGATCCATTTACTCTCTTTAAAAAATATTCTCCCCTTGGCCTGAGTGCAGCTCTATACTAAAGAAGCATGACAGTCTTCTCTGTTCAGTGTTTGCAGTGGTTTTCAGCTAATTCATTCTACTGGTTAAAATCCGCAAAACCCAAGGCATAAATAAAGGTGCTGGACATGGTTGATTGGTGCTCTGCATTGATTCTGCCTCTTTCTATTTGCCTTTCTATACTGGAGAGTCAGAACACTAAAAGCTATATTTCCTAGACTTTTGTATCTGGGGGTTCTAGATGCAAACTAGTTTTCACCAGCTGGACACATGTGGACACCATCTGAACCATAGAGTGAGACAGAAGCTATCTCCCTGCTGCTAATTCTGTAGGGAAGCAGGTTGTGGGGATATGTCAGAATAGTGGAGGAACTGGATTCAGTATTCTGTGATTTTGTCACTAGCTCTCTGAGTATGAAGAATCAGTGTGGCTGCCATGCTAGGACCCGGAAGCCAAGATCGGGAAATTGCTGCTACCCCTGGAGTAGGTAGAGAGCATCTTAGCAGACAGCATATCAGTGCTAGAGGTGTAGGCTGGGAATATACCAGATGGGAACTCCAGGACTTAAGGAAAGAAGTCACCAGAGGCAAATGACCGATTCGCAGGACCATAAGTAGGCCTTTTTCCATGAGTATATTTTCTGACCAAAGACAGACTGTGTGTTTTATTCTGATTTTATAGGCAAGAATATGGATGCAAAGTCATTTGTTTCTGACAAAGTTCTAACTATATACCTCACCCTTGGATTATATATTATTTTGTCTCACAATTATATAGGTTTGGGGATATCATATCACACCTTGGGCCTCAGTTTCTTAATCTGGCAAATAAGATAAGATGGACTCTCCAAGGACCTGTTCTTTTCTAAAATACAGCATGCTATTTGTGTAATTAATCTTGTAGCCTACATCCTTTTTCCTTTTCTTAGCCCTATAGCACTGAGCCAGCCACAGATTTGTCTTAGTGCTATTGGTGACTGTTATGGGGTGACATGTGTCCCCTACCCCCAAATTCACATGTGGAAGCCCTAACTTCCAATACCTCGGAATATGAGTATTTAGAGTTAGGGCCTTTAAAGATGTGCTTATGGTAAAATAAGATCATACGGGTGGGCCTCAATCC
Organism: Ailurus styani; assembly: GCA_002007465.1. NCBI lineage: Eukaryota > Metazoa > Chordata > Mammalia > Carnivora > Ailuridae > Ailurus > Ailurus styani. The sequence continues at coordinate 61,323 of LNAC01001045.1, read as the reverse complement.
ATTATGGCAGATTTCTTTGGAGGAGGAAAGGCGATTAGGAAACATATAAATACTTAGACTGAGAGAAGAACATGTATGGACACAGTTAGAAGATGGCCATCTGCAAGCGAAGGACAGAGGCCTCACAAGAAAACAACCCCGTCAACACTTTGGTCACAGATGTCTAGCCTCCTGAATTGTGAGAAAACAAATAAATAAATTTCTGTTGCTTAAGCCACCCAGTATATGATAATTTATTATGGCAGCTCTAGCAAATCAATATAGTTACATTAAATATTTAATATGATTTAATTATTTAATATAATTTATTAATATAATTTAATTATTTAATATAACTTAATTATATTAAATATAGTTATATTAAAATAAAACTTTGTAGAAAGCTTTTGACAGCAGGATAAGATAGCACTGAGGAATTTCATAAACTGCCCACATTGTGACCCAACAGGCCTTAGCCTCTGCCTTTGCAGCCAACAAGCCCACAACTGGAACCACTTAGCTTCCCCCTATAGGCCACCACTGCCCTCACTCAAGGGTTAAGCTTATTTTGGGCCCAGGTGCTCTGGTCTGAATATTTGTGCTCCCCAACAAATCCTTATGTTGAAACCTAATGCCCAATGTGATGTTATTAGGAGATGGGGCCTTTGGAGGGTTGAGTCTTCATGAATGGTATTAGTGCCCTTATAAAAAGATGCCCTTCCCCTTTGTGAAGTTACAGTGAAAAGATGACTGTCCTGTAGATCAAGAACCAGAACCCAGATCTGTCAGCAACATTGATCTTGGATTTCCGAGCCTCCAGAACTATGAGAAACAAGAGTCTGATGTTCATAAGTCACTCCGTTTACGGTATTTTTGTTAGAATAGCCTGAACAGACTAAGACACCAAGTGAATGTAAGTAACCTTGTTAGTTCAGCATCAAGTAAACTTTGGTCCATCTGTCTCAGGTACTGGGCCACTGAGAGAGGTTAGTGGGTAGTAGATAGTGATCTGCCCAAGGCTTTCACTTGGCTACTGGTCCCCTGATTTCAGAGCCATTACACTGCTCTAGGGATCCCCAGACTTTTTGATGTTCTGACACATATGAGAATTATAATAGTTTACAACACACTGCTGTGGGGAGGGAACAACCCAAAGGTTCCAGCCACCCAGGACATGTTTGTGTTCCCAAGAATTTTGAGAGTCAATTATTTGAGCATACCTGTAACCCATTTCTTTGGAGACTCACAAGTTGAGGACCATGATACTCTGTCCCATTGCATCCATTAATGGCAGTAGGTAGACCTTGTTGTCTATACTATAGTAGTTGTCTATACTATACTAGTACTTGAGAGTGACCGTGAGATATCTACTAAGAACTGAGAAATAAGGAAATGATGTTGCTTTCTGTACATTAAATGTTAAGATAAATACATATTAGGCCAGAAGAAGGATATACAACTCACTTGAAAAAAATAAAAAACAGCATGTTTCCCAGGTATATTGTTGATTATAACTTGACTAAAAGCATAGAGGATATAAAGAAATAATCATCGGCACAGAAATCTGAAAAATAGTGGGATGAATATTAGCTAAGACTAGTTCGGGACAGAGAGACTTTGTTATTAGTCTTCCATTTCTCCCTTTATCAAGACTCTCCCAATAGTAAGATGGATATGCCCGGCTATCTCAGCCTTGTGCTGTTAGTACACATTTATCTAAATCTCCTAAGCATCCTCATTTTAATTGTGTGTGCCATGTGGTTTTTGGTTTTTTGGGGGGTTTTTTTGGTTTTTTTTTCAGATGGGGGAATGAACTTATTTTAGGAACTTTCAAGTTTCTGGTCTCTGAGATAGGGAGGTCTCTTGATAAATCAGTGAGGTGATTTCTGTTTATGACTTGGGTTCCCAGGAAGCTTCTTACAGGGAGAAATTTCTCTGAATCAAGCCAGGAGAGCTTTCTTGTCCATTTGATGACTATATATTATTTCATGTAAATTAATTTTTTTTACATCCTTGAGTCTCATGCAAACAAATGTTTATTTTTTTAAAGATTTTATGTATTTATTTGGGAGAAAGAGAGAGAGAGAACAAGCATGAGGAGCTGCAGGCAGAGGGAGAAGCAGGCTCCCTGATGAGCAAGGAGCCAGACGTGGGACTCAGTCCCAGGACCCTGGGATCATGACCTGACTCAAAGGCAGATGCTTAACTGACTGAGCCACCCAGGCATCCCTAATGTTTACTTCTATTGGCATGGATAACTCTTAAAGCCTGATTACCAGGCACTGCCAATGAGATTCTAAGTCTTCAGGGAAATGGATGGACCCTCACATGAAGTGATCTAATTGAAGGGCTGTAATGTAAGGAGGTACTTAACTGCAGTGGGCCCTTCCTTAGACCATACTACTCTCTCTGTAATATGTCTCAGTTTCTGTGTAGTTCATGTCCCTTTTAGAAATAAGATATAATCTTGGGGCATCTGCCTTCATCAGTTGGTAGAGCATGTGACTCTTGATCTCAGGGTCATAAGTTTGAGCCTATAAAGATTACTAAAAAAGAAAAAAAAAGATATAATCTTGAAACATGTGAGTTGTGCTAAATGGTTTTGGTCTCTGTGTTCAGATGACTCTGCAAGATTATATTTTATTTATTCAGTAAATCTGGTCTACCCCAAATCTCTACTGCCAGAAAAAATAACAATATGAGAAGTTTTCCTTGTAACATTGTGTCTTGCCAACTATTCATCTAATAGGAGAAAATTGAGCTTTTTTCTAACTCTAGCAATTCTGTGTCCTCTGGAGTGGTGCCTCTCAAACCTGAATGTGAATATGAATCACTTGGAGATCTTTGTTAAAATGAAGTTTCTGATTAAGTCTGGGCCAGGGCATGAGATTTTTGCATTTTTCCAAGTCCACAAGTGATACTAGTACTGCTGGTGGGCCACATCTTGAGTTACAAGGCTCTAGAAAGCATGCGTAAGTAGACCAGGTGGCCACTTAAACCCTGGGCTTGAAGAGGCAGGAATCAGGGTTCCCAGTACTCTGCAAAGTATCAGTCCCACAACCTGTCATTCTATCATCATGGTTTTATACCTTTGTCTCAGGAAATTTTTCTTGTCCCAGGAATCCTTTGTTAAAATGCACATACTCTCTGATGAAATCATGCCCTAAATCCAGCTATTAACATGATCTGCAGGAATTAGCAGGAATTCCTTAGAAGCCATTTGGAAATAAAAATGGCAGTGGGCTGTAAGGAAAGTTGTAGTATGACCCTTCAGAAAGGAATATCAAATAGGAATGCTTTTAGTTCCAAGCAGCAGAAAACCCAATGAAGAGTGATTTAAGCAATAAAAACATTTATTCATCTCTCCTAATAAGAAGTTTAGTACTTCGGGGCTCTACCATATCACTGAGAATCCAGGTTCTTTCCGTCCTCCATCCTCCAGTCTCTCCATCTTTGGTTATTGGCTTTTTATTCTTGTGCTTACTGCCTCATGGCCCCAAACTGGCTGCTGCAATTTCAGGTATCACTTCCATTTTGAAAATGGAAAGAAAAGGAATGAGCTTCCCAAGCTTTACCCGTGCCTTTTACTAGGACAGTGAAATTCTTAACAGAAGCTTCAAGAAGACCTCTCCTTGCATCTTATTGTCAGAACTGGATAACTTGCCTTGTCTTAAACCAATCACTGGCAAAGGGGAATGGGGTTACCCCAGGTTTAGAGTAACCATGACTCACTCTTCTGAGGTTAGGGGATGGGTCTACCCTTTCCAATAACAAGGCAAATCCACCTACTGCAAAATCAGAGAGTGAAATGTGGGGTAAATGACATTGAGTAGACTATGAACCCCTTCCCTGGGAAGAAACAAGTTCATACTTGCAAGGGAGACAACAGAATGCCAAAGACCAGTTCCAGCTGTGCATCCAGCTGAGCCGGGTACAGCCCTGGCACCCACCTCCTGATACCTCCCCATGACTTCTTCACTTTAGGAGAGAAACATTATTTGTTTACCTTGAGTTCAGGAAGGCTGGGGAGCTGGGCTGCAGAATGCATGATAGATGCTTGATCAGTATTTACTGATTGGAACTGTAGAAAGGGAACTGTAGAAGAATAACTGGAGGTGTCGAGAGAGACATGGTTCAGAAGTAATGGGTCTATTTCTTGGAATGAACAGAGCTTCTAATAAAGACATTATTTTATTTATAACTCAAAACAATCCTATGAAGTAAGGTTTATTTTTCACAGAACTGAGACAGACTAAGAATACTGCCCAAATCCATAACATTTGTCATTAGAAGATTTGGGATTCCAATGGACTTTCTGATTCCAAAGCTCTGAACCCTCTCACCACAACTTAGACATTCACATGAGGGTCTCATTCAGAGTGGCTTTTATACTCTTGTTCAAGGGCTCTGCTTTGCTGAGAAAATCTTTTTACCCTGCAGCATGTGCAGACACACACAGAGAACACTGTATCACTTTCACACAATTACAATCTCAAAATGAGCAAGTTCCAAATCTAAAGTATTAAATATACATCTCTAACTCAGAACACATTTTACTTCTGCTCTCTACCTCTGTCTCTACTCTACCAGTCATTATTATTATCTTCCTATTACAAAATTATTATGTTTATTGAAGGAAATACAGAACTTTGGAACAGAAAAAAATATTCACTCTAGAACTACATTAAAATTTTCAGCATTTTATTTGCCTTCCTCAATTTTCTAGTAATTTTCCTACACTGGATTCCTAGTCACTCCAGATACAAAAAGTGTTCCACTAACTCATTGGGTATCTTGTCTGAAGGAAATCCAATTCAGGCAGTTAGAGAATTCTAGTGGAGGGCATCTCATTTGGGACAGCTTGTCTACTGATTTGTTTCTGCCTCCATTGACTAAATTTCTTTTGACTTGCCTTCAGCACTTAGACATTCAGATCATCAAGGCAAAGGTCAGCACTCTGAACCCCAAGAGAAACAGATGTCTAGGAAACATATCCTGCTCTTTTAACTTGGGGCCTCTTGGTTCTGCCTGGTGGGGAAATTCTGTGGCTTCTGTTAGTGTTTTTGGTCTTCCTTGGCTGGCATGTCCCTGGGCTGAGCTATCTATTCCTTTTCTGGGCTGCAGCAAGTGTTTGAATAGGATGAGGCTGTCCTATTCCTTAGTACAGTTCTCATAAGTATTTATCTCCGAAGCATCATCAACTTGAGATGCTAAATTTACACAGCCTTTTCAGGAGAAATAAAAAGTAGAAAATGCCTTTTTTTTTTATAGTGCCAATATGAGCTATAACAAAAGGAGAAAAGAAGAAATGAGTATGAGGAGGACATAGAGAGGGGAAGGAAATCAACATTCACCCTGTGCTAAGAACAAGCCTAGGCATTTTGGCATACATTATATCATTTCAGCCTCACAAGCCTGGGAAGGCAGCATTATTTTTCACATTTTGCAAGATAAGGATTTTGAAGCTCAGAGAGGCTGTGAAATTTGGCCAAGGACAAATTATAAGTGGAAAATAAGGGATTTGAATAATCTCTCTGAGTTCTGAGCCTCTTGTCATAACGATTTGATATTTTGGCCACATAGAACACTGTTTTGGAAAAGGTATGGTAAAGGGAGACTCCATCCCACTATTGCCATTGCGGATTTCAAATTGTCTCAGTGTCTTCCCAGCAATAACATGTAAATGATGTTAACTGGGATAAAACCACGGCCCAAACATGCTGTAGAAAGCCAAGACATGGCATTTTAATCCTTTGGCTGTAAAGATTTGAGCATAGGACTATGATGTCCAGGGATACACAGGACTAAGAAGCATGAAGATAACCCTGGAGAAACCTTTGAAATACTAACGTCCATCTAAATGAACTTCCTAGGCTCCAAACTCTAAGAATCCTTTTCCTTTTAGCAGTTGACAGATGCAGTCTCTAATCTGGCCAGACCTCTGGCCCAGCTTCAGGCTCCCTCCTCCTGTATAAAGTCCAAAAGCTGGAGCTCTGCTGGGCTGGAAGTTACAAAGCCGGGAACAGAGGCGGGCCTTTCTCTTCCAGCTGGCTCTCACATACTTGGGAATATCCTTCTCTTTTCTTATGTTACCTTCCTTTCAATTCCATCTTCTGACTTGTATGTGGGGATAACCCCTATAAAGCTCTCAAAAACATAAACAGTGCAGATTCCACGGCAGGTACCCAGTTTTCCTTTGGGGGGAACAAAGCAATACCTGCGTAGCTGTCTGTCAAAGTCTGGCACAGGATGATACTTGAGCGAGAGTGGATGGGAAGGTGAGATCTCCTAGGGATTCAAAACTGTTCACTGTTGATGCTGCCAGAACATTTTTTTCCTGTCCCAAGCTCCTCCTTCCCATATCATTCCACTAAACGGCCTGGAAGGTGAGGTACAGCTCTGTGGGCAAGAAACAAAGGGACTTCGAGTAGTAATTGAGTTTAAAGCACCATCTATACTCTTCCAACCCAGCACCAACAGTCTCCATGGTGATGGGGAGTGAGGGTCCACAGAATCCACATCCATGGCAAAGAAAGGAAAGAAGCTGCTGGTATGGACACAGAGTTCTTTGTGGAGATGGCAGACCTTACCAGGGTGTGCCCCACTGCCCATTAGGGACTCCTAATTCAATATCTACAAAGCAGCTCTAGGATATCTGGCCTGAAAATACACAGTAAAGTCCTCCATGGTTCACCCACACAAGCCATATATAGCTACCAGGGACCAACACAAACCAGTTATGTTGGCTAGGGCAGGGTTTACACCAGAGATCAGAGGACACATGCGGACACAGATATCACTGCTGGCTGGAAATCCATACAGGATCGATGTGCCTTCTGTTCCCACATCATGGGAAGTATGGAAACCTCCAAATTTCCAGGTGGGAGAGGCTAGGCTTTGTTTCAAGGAGAGAGAGTAATATCTGGTGTCTACATCCTGTCTTTTCCATACTGCCATTCTCTGAAATGGAAAAAGGGAGAGTCTTAAGAGCAAGACAAAGAATAATGCTTCAGATGCACCCTTAAAACATTGCAGAAGCCCCTGAAAATAAACGTTAGTCTTAATGCGCTTAGGGACATAAAAATTACAAGACATAAATGCCAATCTGAGGACAAACATTTCCAAAGCCAAACAATGAGTTGGGGATGCAAAATAGTAAAAGAAGGAACAAAACTTAACCTCAATCTGTGGACACGTTGCTCTAAGTTAGAGCAAAGTATGCTAACTGTAAAGTTGTTTCATCAGTTCTTTTATAAAAGAAATGAGGGCACCTGGGTGGCTCAGTGGTTTAAAGCCTCTGCCTTCGGCTCAGGTCATGATCTCAGAGTCCTGGGATCGAGGCCTGCATCGGGCTCTCTGCTCAGCAGGGAGCCTACTTCCTCCTCTCTCTCTGCCTGCCTCTCTGCCTACTTGTGATCTCTCTCTCTCTGTGTTAAATAAAAAAAATCTTTAAAAAAAATAAAAAAATAAGAAATGAAAATAGGAACAATCAGGCAAATCAAACTGCANTGCCTCTCTGCCTACTTGTGATCTCTCTCTCTCTGTGTTAAATAAATAAAATCTTTAAAAAAAATAAAAATTAAAAAAATAAAAAAATAAGAAATGAAAATAGGAACAATCAGGCAAATCAAACTGCAAGTCACTTTGCCCAACAATTAGCCAAAACACTTTAAAAATGTCAGTGTCATGAAAGACAGCTGAGGAGTATTCTAGGTTAGAGGAACCAAAGAACATGACAGCTAAACACAATACTTGGTTCTGTTCTTGCTCCTGGATTTAAAAAAAAAGAAGCTATAAGGATTATTAGGACAGTATTAGCACAGTATTAGGACAAGTGGAGAAATCTGAATATAGAATGAATAATAGATAATATTGTGTGGGTGTTAAATCTCTCCCATGTGATATTTATAATGTAACTTTGTAGGAGAATGTCTTTTTTCTTAGGGGAAATACACTGAAAAATTTAAGGGTAAAATGTCACAATGTCTGCACCTAACTTGTGTGGGTGTTAAATCTCTCCCATGTGATATTTATAATGTAACTTTGTAGGAGAATGTCTTTTTTCTTAGGGGAAATACACTGAAAAATTTAAGGGTAAAATGTCACAATGTCTGCACCTAACTCTAATGGTTCAGCAAAAAAATAGCGATGTTGCTAAGACACACACATAAGAGAGGGAGAGAAAGAGAGAATTAAGCAAATGTATAAAGCATAAAGGTGAGTGAGTGTTCATTGCTTTTTGTTTTGTAACTTTTGTTTCAAGAATTTCCAAATAAAATTTGGAGGTAGAGGACAGAGGAATTGTTATAGATTAAAATATGCTTAAGAGACATAAACAAATGTAATGTCTGGGCCGTATCTGAATCTTAACTGGAACAAACCAACTATAAAACAGATATTTTTAAGATAATCTGGAAACATTGAACATAGATTAGGTATTAGATAATATTAAAGAATTTTAAATTCTGTTGGAAGTGATAATGGTGTATTGTGGCTATGGGGGGAAAAAAAGCCTTTATCTGTTAAAGAAAGTAAACCTATCATCTTTTACAAGTGAAATGATATATTGCCTGGGATTTTTTCTAACGTAGTCCAGAAAAGAAAAAAAAAAAAAGAACTAAGTGAGATGAAACAACACTGACAGAATGTGGATAATAGTTGAACCTGGATAATGTATATGTGAACATTCTTTACTTTGTATCCCCAAATCTTCATAACAAAAAGTTGCTTTTAAAAATTGAAATACAGGGGCACCTGGGTGGCTCAGTCGGTTAAGCATCTAACTTCAGCTCAGGTCATGATCTCAGGGTCCTGGGATGGAGTCCCATGTGGGGCTCCCTGCTCAGCAGGGAGTCTGCTTCTTCCTCTCCTTCTGTCCCTCCCCCTTCTCATGCTCACTCACTCTCTCTCAAATAAATAAAGTCTTTTTTAAAAAATTAAAATACATGCAGAGGAGTGCTAGAAAATAAAATCATTCTTTGTAAAAGGGACAAATCATTTATATAGATCTGTAAATTGTAGCTTTTATATCTTAGCTTTAAGAATTTGAGTGGTGGCATACATACACACACACACACACACACACACACACACACACACACATACACACACACACACATATATTTTTTAAATGCCCAAGACACTGTTGCCCACATTCCAGCCCCAGAGGTGATGCTGTGATAAGTAGTCACTTCACATTTGCCAGTGGATTTCTTAGCAGGTCAACAACAGCCTTCCAAGTTCAATATTATCTTAAATTTACTTTATGTTAGAATATCTATCTCCCTCATTCCCAAATCTTCTATCTCCCCCACTCCTAAAAACAAAATATATAAATATCAACACCCACATGGCTCCAGCAAAGGTATTTTTCATTCCTGCTTAGTTAAGACAGGATTGTAGCACAGAGAGTAAGTTAGACAGGCTCACAGTGAGTCTGTGGTTGGGCTAAGATTAGGACCTTGGACCTTAGACCTCTGCTCTAACCATTAGTCAACATGTCCTCTCTTGACCATCCATAATTAAGGTGGCTCTAGTCTCTATAGTAACCAATCTGCCTAAAATAGGAATTATGTGAGGAACAAAACATTTAAAACCAATTGGTTCCATTCATACTCAAACAATGTCTATTTAAGGGCTGTTACCCAAGTTTGTTGGCTTTTTGAATGTTCTCCCACCATGGGCTCAAGGAAAGGAAGTGGTGGGGGGGGCTCTGTATGGTCTGTTCCATATAGAAACTCACATGCTGTCGTCCCTTTTCCTTCTTCAAATATTTCTTTATGTCCCCAAGTCATAAGCCCTTAAAACAAACTTTTCGTCAAGGCAGTTTTATGACCACAAGACTGAAACAAAAGTGGAACTCTGTGAATCCTTTATAGGCAAAGAAAGCTTCCCAAAGAAGAAGTGGGACCGAGTCCAAATCCCTCACAGAAACCTGGCAACTTCATGCATTAGTTTTCATTTATAAGGTGGGTCTTTGAACACTTCTCCTACTGAGTCAGCTCCCCTGGGGGTCTTTGGGAAGGTGGTGGAATAGTATTTGGTACCAGCGCTAACAGGGCACAAAACTGCTGAGTGAAAGAGTCCGGCCCCTTGCAGTGAGCACCCTTTCATCATCATCATTGTTATTACTTCTGTATGTTAGGGATAACTTGTGACTTCCACACCAGACAGTATCTATCCACCCCATCCCTATTTTTTCATCTCTCATTTTGGGACAGTTTTTTACTTCCAAAACACTGGTAAGTACAAGGAGCACTATGACCTGTCCTAATCAAATCGCCCAAAGGTTGTTTTGCTTTGTTTTGTTTTTTAATTTTCCCAAGTGGGAAAAGACAGGCAGTGGCATTTCTTTTTTGACCTTTTTTGCTTCTTTATTCAAGAAACATTTATTGAATAGGACCTTGGTGCCCAGCCTGGAATCTAGCTGCTCACTTAGATACAAATGCCTTCAAGAAGCTCACAGGGCAGAGAAAGGAATAGACTCACACACAGTTGAATCTAGGCTTGCCAGCTAGGCTTGCCAGACTTAGCAAACAAACATCAGGATGCTCAGTTAAATTTTAAATTCAAATGAATAACAAATAATTGCTATGAAATATTGCATGGAACCTACATATATAATACAAACTATTCATTATCCGAAATTTAGGCTTAACTGGGCATCCTGTCTTGTATCTGATAATCGCAGTGTGCACAACACAACAGCTGCTGTCAATGAATGTGAGCAGAAAGGGCTGTGGGAGCACAAAGTCCTGAACAAACACTTGGGTCCTTCATAGAGGAGGTGACATGAAGGAGACCTTTCAATAAGGAAAAATGCTTGTCAGGTAACAAAACCAGGGAGGACCCGCATCTACCAGTGGGTTAAAGAATAAGTCAGGTTGGGGCACCTGGGTGGCTCAGTGGGTTAAAGCCTCTACCTTCGGTTCGGGTCATGATCTCAGGATCCCAAAATTGAGCCCCACATAGGGCTCTCTGCTCAGCAGGGAGCTTGCTTCCTCCTCTCTCTCTGCCTGCCTCTCTCCCTACTTGTGATCTTTCTTTCTGTGTCAAATAAATAAATAAAATCTTTTAAAAAAAGAATAAGTCAGGTTAAATGTTTGGGAAATTATGAAAAGTTTGTGAAAGTTGGAGCATGGGGGTCCATGTGGATAAATAGCTTGAGGTCTGCTGGGTAGGTTGGTTATTACACAATAGGCCATTCGGGTCCTCAGCAGATTTTATGCTGAGGAGTTACTGGGTCAGACTTGTTTTTAGGGTGAGAAAGGATGAACCATAGGAAGAGAAAAAGGTTCAAATGAGCAGTTAGATGGCTGTTAAAGTCATCCGAGGAGAGTTCCCAATAAGGACTGAAACTAAGCCAGTGCCTCTGCAGATAAGAGAAGGCAAATTGGGGTAATGATTAATCAATTAGACTTGTCAGACTCTGTTGATGGGTAAGGCAGTTGGCTGTGACACACATGCCTCTGTAGTATCTAGCTTGGGAGATGGGGAGAATAATGATGTTGTGTTTGGCTGAAAATAGTATGATGCATATATACAAGTTAATTCCACTTTAGCAATTTAGCAGCAGTTGGTTAACATTCAAAGTACTTAATGAGCACTGTCCCCTTCAGAGGTAGTTAAAACATTTGAGAACCTCAATTAGGAATCAGTATCTTTCAGGACTATTCATCAGCAGTTCATATAGCATGTCTTATTCTACCCCAGTGGGTTTGTTACTTAGTATAAGGGATACGGGATCAGTTAGGAGTAAGAGTCTCGCATGCCGAGTGTCAGATCTCAAGTCCCACTGCATCTTTTAATTTCATGAAGAGGATGACCCTCTTTCAAGCCTGGCTCATTCTGCCTTTGAAGTATCTCTGCATTTGTTTTTCATACTTATGAATAAATAGTAATATCTCTGCCAAAATTGATCCAAGACTCACTATCATTGTAACATACCATACTGTTTGGTAGTGAGGTTGTCAGTAAGGGATTACATACTTCTCCCTATACCTGCTTCTTACCACTGAATGGTATAATAACATTATTTTAGATCAAGAGACCATTAGATAATTTGGATTAGGCTTAAGTCCATTCAAAATAGCTGCCATTGGAAATTGACTTGAGGTAGAAGTGAGGGGTTTTCTTTAAAAATCACAGATCTCAACTTACATCCCACCCTGCAGGTTTTAGATTCATCCAGAATATACTATTAATGCCTCATGTGGGGATGCCCCTCATCCAGACCTTTTTGAGTCAGATTTAATTGATGAAGTTCGGCTGAAGAAACATGGTCATACATGATGACTTTCTCAAAAGTCTGAAAAGACTTAAAAAAATAAAAGAAAATGTATTCAGGCATCCCATCACAAATGTGGGCTCCAAATAGAAGATTTTATTGTAAACCTTCCAGACGTGCAGACTCCACTGTTATTTTTGAAAAGGCATTCCAATAACAGATGCCCCTTCAACTGGGGCATGGTTTAATACAAAGCAGCAGGCATTATTTAAAAGAAAAAAAAATAGGTCTCTTGAGACACATCAAAACAAATTAGCTGTTATGCTAAAATTGCTTCCTGTTGGGTTTAATAAAGTTAACAAGATAAGTAAAATGAAAAACAGCATTAGGAAGCAGGGAATAATTTCCTCCTAAGCATGGTGCTCTTGCAGACATTGGTAACAATAGATAAGAAATTTCATTTGTCTATTTTTATTTACCACAATGCCCTCATTCCATTTCTGCTTTTCAGAATTTCCTTCAAGATTTCTTTTGAGATGAAGTTATTTATGATTCTATGCCTCTATTTTGAAACCTAGTTAGAAACCTGTGATTCAAACATTTTGTTGGTTTTTCATGTTCTGTTTCCACATTGAACGTAGTACCTCCAATAAACTGGTAGACAGTAATTGAGGAAAAAGTTGAAACTGTTATTTAGATGGCCTTGGACACTTTCAGTGCTTTTCATTTAACCAAGTTTCCTTGGTCCCAATTAGCATAAATAATTAAGATTTGACAGCAAACTAAAAAGACATGGTGTCTTCCCCCAGTAATGATCTAAAAATAGGCTTCTCCAAAGACAATTTTCTTACTGTTTCTAACCATTACTCCCTTAGCTTATGTATAAAGAGCCTAGAAATTTAGGAAAACACACAGGGCTTGAAGTCATCAGACTGGTGTCTAGTTCCAACTCTTTCACTATTATTTTATTACTTTATCTCTCTGGTCCTTAGTTTCACCATCTGAGAAATGAAGGGGTGGTATCCTTGATAATAATCACCTTTCACTGAGCATTTAGTAAGTGCTAAGCCCTTGACTAAGAATATTACACACATCAATCATCTAATTGATGCTGACAATAACTTTTAAAGGTAACGAAGGCACTGAGAAGTTAAGTAACTCCCCAAAGTTCACTCAGCAAGCAAAAGACTAAGCCAGTATTTAAATACAGATCCACTCAAGTCCAAAGACCATACCTGTTCTTAGCCACAATTCCTCCAACTATAAGGTACCACCTCTGGATCCCTTCCCAATCAAATGCCCATGGTCCTATGATTCTTTTAGAGTGACTGTTACTTGTAAGGAAGGGAAAACATGTGTAGCAAGAGAGTCTGAAGGTCCAATGGACAGAAATATGGAACAGAACAGCCTAAAAAGGAAAATTCTGCATTCTGTTTTGTTTTTCAAATTTTTGTTTAAATTCTAGTTAGTTAACACAAAGTGTAATAGTGGTTTCAGGAGTATAATTTAGGGATTCATCACTATATATAACCAATGCTCAACACAAGAAGTGCCCTCCTAATACCCATCACCCATTTAGTGCATCTTCTACCCACTTCCCCTCTATCAACCTTCAGTTTGTTTCCTATGGTTAAGAGTCTCTTATGGTTTGCTTCCCTCTCTTTTCTTTTTCTTCCCCTGTGCTCATCTGTTTTGTTTCTTAAATTCCACATATGAGTGAAATTATGTGGTAGTTCTCTTTTTCTGACTGACTTGTTTCACTTAATATAATACACTCTAGGTCCATCCATGTCATTGCAAATGGCAAGATTCCATTCTTTTCAACGGCTGAGTTACACACACACACACACACACACACCATAACTTCTTTATGCATTCATTAGTCAGTGGACATTTGGGCTTTTTCAATAATTTGGCTATTGTTGATAATGCTGCTGTAAACCTTGGGGTGCATGTGCTCCTTTGAATCAGTATTTTTGTATCCTTTGGGTAAATACCTAGTAGGGCAATTTCTGGGTCATAAGATAGTTCAATTTTTAACTGTTTGAGGAACCTCCATACTGTTTTCCACAGTGACTGCATCAGTTTGCATTCCCACCAACAGTGCAGTAGTGTTCACCTTTCTCCACATCCTTCCCAATATCTGTTGTTTCCTGTGTTGTTAATGTTAGCCACTCTGACAGGTGTGAGGTGGTATCTCATCATGGTTTTGATTTGTATTTCCCTGATGCTGAGTGATATTGAACATCTTTTCATGTGTCTGTTGGCCATCTGGATGTCTTGTTTGGAAAAATGTCTATTCACGTCAACTTTCCATTTCTTAACTAGATTATTATTTTTTTGGTGTTGAGTTTGATGAGTTATTTATAGATTCTGGATACTAACCCTCTATCAGATATGTCATTGACAAATATCTTTTCCCATTCCATATACTGCCTTTCAGTTTTGGTGATTGTTTCCTTCACTGAGCAGAGCCTTTTATCTTGATCAAGTCCCAATTGTTCATCTTTGCTTTTGTTTCCTTTGCCTCCAGAGACCTGTCTAGTAAGCAGTTGCATTGAATGTGGTCAGAGAGGTTTCTGCCTATGTTCTGTTCTAGGATTGATGGTTTCCTGTCTCACATTTAGGTCTTTCATCCATTTTGAATTTATTTTTGTGTATGGTGTAAGAAAGTGATCTAGTTTCATTCTTCTGCATGTAAGCACTCCATTTTGATGGAACTTGATATGTTGGCAGGTATGTCCCACAGGTATTTGGAAGTTCAGACTAGAGCAAGGGACAAAAATCAAAGATGAAGATAAAGAACTAAATCCCCTGCAAGAAGATACTGATTGAAACTATGCAAATGAAAGAGAGTGCCAAGGGACAAAGTATAGAAAAAAGAAAGGGGAGACTGCTAAGAGCAGATCCTCGTGGGTATAAAATAAGAAGGGGGAACCAGAAAAGGACATATAGAGAAGGAGTTGGGCCGTCTCGAAGGTGCTATTGTTGAAGGCAAAGTCAGGGGAGGGGATGGCCTCAGGTGCCATTCTTCCAAAGTCAGGAAAATTAAGAGCAGATAAGAAGTCCACTCAATTGGACCGTTTAGTGATCCATTTGGTGATGGAGAGTCTAGAGTCAAGAAATACATGATTACCTTAGTTCTGGGCCCAGATATTTTCTTTCACGCCACACTACTTCTATATCAGTAAAACCTTTTTTCAATGTTCTTTCAAATACTTAACACATTAGGTTTTATAATATATATGGAGGAAGGGAGGATTTGTATTTGTCTAACTTTTTGAGATTAATATTTCCATTTCCCTCATATACATGATGCTCATCATATTTTGCTTCAGTGTCACCTTGCTAAGGCTGTAAATAAAGCCACAAGTTAGAAGCTTGAATTCAGGGCGCCTGGGTGGCTCAGTGGGTTAAAGCCTCTGCTTTCGGCTCAGGTCATGATCTCAGCATCCTGGGATCGAGGCCCGCATCGGGCTCTCTGCTCGGCAGGGAGCCTGCTTCCTCCTCTCCCTATCTCTCTGCCTGCCTCTCTGCCTACTTGTAGTCTCTCTGTGTCAAATAAATAAATAAAATCTTTAAAAAAAAAAAAAAGAAGCTTGAATTCAGGAAACAACTTGCTAAATTAATACAAGACTAGTTGGACTATTGATATTGCATCCCCTGGATCTCCTTAAGGTCAGGAACTCTAATGATCTTTAGCTTCCCACCCACATGGTGACACTCTGGGCTCAGTCAGCACCTAGAGCTTCCCTCATGAACCTCTGACCTTGCCCATTCACATCCTTATCCTGACATACCTGCTCTTTCACTTCATGGGGACCACAAATCCTTCATCTCCTGCTTTTTTTTTTTCCACACCCATCCGCCTGCTCCAGTCTAAACTCTTCTCTCACAGAGTCCTCAGTTCCCTTGCCCTGTAGTCCTTCCATTGCACTTGCCCAGCAAAACCCAAGAGCTGACCAGAAACACAACAGCCTGCCTTGGCTTCTCTTCTTACCCTGGATGCTAATGCCACTGCAACATCATGGTCTCCAGTGCTTCTCTACGCATCAGCCCTTGGATTTATCTGGCATAAGCTCCTTCATGATCTCTAAACCACATCTCAGTCTACAGATACCTTCCCTCTCCTTCCCTTATGTCCTACCTGGCCTCCTACTGGACAGAGAGAAATCAAGGTAATCAGGAAGGATCTCCTTCAACTTCCTGCCTCTTTCATTATAAATATATTCATATCTGCACTCACTCTTTTTTCCTTTTCCCTCATTTGTAAGGCTAAGATGTCCCTCTTCTTGTTCCGAGTTTGACCTCTGCCATGAACCACATACTGTTCTTTCCACCTCTCTCTGCTACATTCCTAGCCTCTTCCTCTTCCTGGGCTACTTCTCCTCACCTTCTAACTATGAGAGCACTTCTCCAGTCCTGAAAGACCCACCCGTTGACCAGAGGCTCCTCTAGTTTCTGTCGAATCTATTTCTTCCCTTTCTCACCTGAACTTCTAAAAAATGTGACCTACCCCTTTCTTCGCTGCCAGTTCCTCAGCCCACTACAATATGCCTTCTGTCCTTCCATAGCTGAAACAGGTCTCCCAGGCCGTGAATGACCTCCTGCCTGTCAACCCAAGGGATACTTGCTCCTCCCTACCCGCCAACCCCTCTGCTTTGACTACATGGATGATTACTCACTCTTCAAAACCCTCTTGACTTCTGTGATTCTACACTTTCATGATTCTTTCCCTAACTTTCACAAATCCATTCATTCATTCCAAAAGGCATTTATTTGGCACCTGCCATAGTAGGATTAAGCCAGGGGATTGCAAGTATCAAGAAGTGAGGACATGATGCCTACCCTCATGGAGTGTACTGTCCAGTGAGATAGATAATATAAACAGGCAAAAAAACCCCAAACATACAATCAGTTCCCATGATTTTTGGTCACTATAGTCTATGAAGTCACTACAAACACTGAATTAGCAAATATTAAGCCATTGTTCCTCGAGGAAATTCAGGGTAAGATTCCTATAAGCCTCTGGGCACATTTTTGCCAACTGATCAATACATAAACTTGTTTAATGTATGTTCCTGTTTAAAGACCCCTTCTTCAATAATTCGGTGTATATTTCTTGCTAATAACAAATTCTATACGGTGTCTCCTTAGAGTAAAATACGAACTGAGAAGAGTTTAAGGCTTTCCTGATTCTGGGTATTTCCCCGAGGCCAGAGTCTCTGTTCATGAAAATCATTTCCTGAGCTGCTCCCTCATTGTGCTCCAGCATTTGGGACCACTGGCCCTACACCGATGCTTTTATTAGTGTGCTGAATTTGTTTATTTCTCTCTCTCTCTCTCTCTCACACACACACACACACACACACACAGACTTAACATCTTTCAACTCAGGTCAAATTATCAGAGCTTATGTCTCATCCTACAAATCATCTTGACGTTTATTTCTGCTTCTCTAACTATAATTTATAGGATGTTATGATTAAATTTGAACCTGACACATCAGATTTCCCTGAGCATCAAGATGACATTGCATCAGCCAGAGGTGGATGTGAAGATTACAGTGGAGTCAGTGAGGCGCCGGAGTGTGGAAACAAGAGTGAGCTCCAGACTCCGATAGACCTGGGGTAGGTTATGACTGTCATTTGCTAACTGACGCTTCAGCTTAGGTACTTAACTTCTCTGAGCTATAATTTGCTCATCTGTTCAATGGGAGTAAAAGTATCTCAGAAGAATACCGTGAGGACTAAATCTACATTGCATGTAAATTTCCTGGCCCATAGTTACAGCAAAGTTGATGCCACTCTTTCTTTCTTGAGACTTGTTCAGTTTTCAGGACCATCTCTATATCCATTCACCTGGGGTGATTTACTGGGCCCCCCAGAGTACAGTCTGTTATTAAGAACATCCTGTGGCACCACAGAGGAGGAAATCCTCATGGCTTAACTACAGAGGAAAGACTTAGAAAAGGAGGCAAAGATCTTGGGAAAGGAAGACAGATGCAGAGGGGCTACAGACCTGTCTTTAGCATCTTAGAAAGGGGAAGAAGAGGGCACCTGGGTGGCTCAGTCAGTTAAGTGTCTGCCTTTAGCTCAGGTCATGATCCTGGGGTCCTGGAATCAAGCCCCACGTTGGGCTCCTTGCTCAGCCAGGAGTCTGCTTCTCCATCTCCCTCTGCCCCCTCCCTTGCTTGTGCTTTCTCTCTCTCTCTCTGTCAAATAAATAAATACAATCTTAAAAAAAAAAAAAGAAAGAAAGAAAGGGGAAGAGGAGATGATGAAGAGGCACAGTGATGGGAAGAATGGGCTGGGAAAGAGAGAAAGGAGTAATCCTAGCAAGGCCATCAGCCTAAATGGAGTAAACAAATTGACTGTCACCATGTGAATCACCATCCCTCGGCACCCAGAGGAGCCAGGTACCCCTCATATTTGGCACCCAAGAAGATTAACACTGAGGGGGAAGGCCCAGGCAGGCCTTATCACAAGCCTACAGGCCCCAGACAGAGAGGAAAGGGCTGCTCTGCAGTTTATTCCCACTGGTGGGGTGCTGAGCCCCAAAGTGGAGAGGGATGGGGCGAAAGAGAGTGTCTGGAGAAATGGGGACTCAGGTATCAGGCCTGGTTGCAGTGGGTCTGAATCCAACTGATTTGAATACAAGGACCCTGATATGAGTCCAAAGGATGCCTCCGCTATGAAAGCACTTGAACTTGTAGTTACATGGTACACAAATGCTGCTTAGTACGAATGTAGATTTTGAGGGTCCCTTTCAACAATGTCAGCAGTCTGCCCAAAAATTCAGAGCTCCTGGTTTAGCATAAGGTGCAACTCCAAGAGAGAGAAGAAAATCCCCACACATCTTTTATAGTTCTCTCTTCTTCAGTTTTCCAAAGGTGGAATTGGGGTCACTTCAGCTCTTCTAAGGGAAAGAACCATCTCCTCCCCTCTTCCTCTGTGCCCCAGAATGGTGGAATCTGACCCTCATAATTATATTCTGGCCTCACTCAGTTTCATCTCATTCATTCCCCACCCCCATCCTCTTTTGACAAATTCCTCTTCCTAATGAGTCAGGGATTAAAAATGCTTGGCATCTTTGCTGAGTAAATAGTATTTGTCCACAGTGATACTGGTCAGTGGCAAAATGCCTTTGCTCTGTGATGAGAAGGTATAAGTACACAATTAGTGAGTTGACTCTTTAGGACTGACAAGGCCAGGACAAGGAGCAGGATTGTGGTCCCATATAAGCATCACATTTATCATGCCCTTGGCCCTGCTTGTACTCCGGTCTAACTGGGCTGACTTGCACAGAAGAGAAGGAGAGAAGGAAGGAGGGAGGAGAGAGTGGGAGGGGAAATAAATATGCTGATTTCCTAAATCTCCTACCATTTGATCATACCTGTGAAGCCACTGTGATCATTCCTATTTCATAGGTCCAGAGAAATCAAGTCACGTGTCAAGTTTGCAAGTGTCAGAAAAGCTAGAATTTGAACACTTGTATTTTTAGTGGGAGCCTGTTGTCCTTTCCACCATATCAGGCGACTGGTGGAAGTGAGCAGGCAATTGACTAAAGCTGATTCTGCCTGCCTCGGGGCCTTTGGGAGATGGTCTTCCCCAGACATAATGGAAGTTGCAGTGGGCATCAGACAGCATTTGCCTCTTACCCCTTGACCTGGCATCAGACTGCCCCAGAGGGGATTTTTTTTGTGTTTTGGGGGATCTGTTGTGTTTGAGCCAGCTATGGAAGAGGCATTTCCCCTAGAGTCTCCTGCTGCCCCAGCAGATCCCACTAGGGGTGGGGTTGGGGGGTTGGATGGGCGGCCATGCAGGAATTGTTGACCTCCTTTAGCAGGTTCTGACCATCTCAGTCGTGTTAGCTCAGGAAGCTGCAGTGTTCTCTGCCGTGTAGGCTTTTTGTATTTTTCTCCTTTTCACAGCTTTACGCTGTGAATGCTCTTTAGGACTCAGGAACTGGTGGGTCATGCACTTCCAAAGATTCCATTTGTGTTCAAGCCCAACATTTTATGCACACAGTTAATCAAAGTTTGGAGAAGGGAGTTCCTCAAAGTCACAGAGCCAGTGAATGACAGAACCAGGGCCCGAACCAAGAGAACTGACTATGATTAGTCAGTCACTCAACAGAAATCCCTTGCGTGCTGATTACCCGCTAGCAGTAGGCCCTGAGCTGGGCGCTGGGTGCCCAGTGTTGTGCTGTGCTCCTGGGGCTGGTGCTTCCCTGCTCCTCCCTTCTGGATATTTTCCATTCCCAGCCCCAGGCTAACCCCAAGACTCCCAGGACCACTCACCATGGCATTCCGAAAGACTTAGAAGAGGTGCCTTTGTGTGCAGCCTTTTCCTCCAAGACCCTGGAATGCACGCTACGGGACTTGCTGATTTATAGCCACGTTGCCTTTCAAAGAATTCCCTGGCCTGCCTTAAGTCAACAGATATGAGAAAAGGCTTGTTAAAAGTTCTGTCACGGGAGCCAGTTGCTCCTTGTGTTAGCAGGATGCTTTCTTTAACCCTGGGCCCCTCGGGCCTGCAACAGCACACTCTGGTCCTACAATAAACTGCTCAGGATCTACGTGGAAGATTTGGAAGGTCCCTGAAATAAATGTATTTGATGCCATATCCAACCTTGCTGTTCTTTCCCAAAGCCCCATGCCTCTCTTCTCCCATTTGCTGCTTTTTGTTTTATACTGAACTGTCTTAAATTTTTCGCTATTGACATTGACCTATTTTCTATTTTTATACCCTTGTCATTCTGCTTGTCAGCTGAGACTAGTGGCTACATCCTGTCTGTGCGTGCTGACCTTTTGGGAAAGGAATTCATTCATTCATTTGTTCATGCCTTCATGCATTCACCTATCCCATCAACAATTCTAGCCCCCTTCTGGGAGCTGGGGATCAACAATAGACAAAGATCCCACTCTAGTGGCTACTGCTAGAGTATACCCACTAGAGCCCCCATTCAGGGTCACACTGCTCATTCCCCGGGTGCCAGCCGTGGTGCTGGCTGCTGCCCCATGACTGCCTCGTCCTGGGAATTGTCCTTGGCCATTATGCAAAGGGAGCTGTGTTACCCAAGGTAATGCCCCTTCCCTGGTGCACCCTGCATCAAATGACTGGTTGCTATGGGGGGTACAAAGACCCAGCCACTTTTGTTTCGATTGAGGACAGCCAGCAGCACTACCCCAGCTTCAGAGCTCCCCTTGAGATCAGCTGAGACCTATGTTCAATTGCACTCCACTCTCTGCCCAGCCCCTGTTCCTCAGTTCTTCAATCCTACTATTCCTGGGAGCACCACCCACCCCCATAAGCATCCTGCACACAAATCTCTCTCCACCTCCAAGTTTTTTCCCAGGGAACTTGTCCTATAATGCCTGCCTATGTGAAGTTTATATCCTGGAAAAGGGAGATAGAACATAAACACAATAAACAGTAACACAGTATGTGGAAAGTGACATTGCTATGGAAGAAAATAGAGTGGGGTCAGGGGATCAGGGATATGGAATGGAGAGATAATTAACTTTCATTTTTGATACAGTGATCAGAATAGGCCTCTATGAGAATGTGACATTTGAGCAAAAACTTAGAGTTGGCAAGCTGAAGAGTCAAAAGCTTCTGAATGCAAACTTGTTAGTGTTATCAGTCGGGATTTTCCAGAGAAACAGGACCAGTAGTGTGTGAGTGTGTGTGTGTGTGTGTGTACATGTGTGTGGAGATTTAGTTCAAGGAAATGGCTCAATTTGGATTTGTTTGCTACTTCCTCATGATGAAATTTAAGTGAAATTATGCAGTCTGGGCAGGAATATCACAGATGTGATGATGTATTTTCATGGCATCCCATAATATGACATATGACCTTGATTTATCTTATTACTGGTGACGTAAACTTTGAGCTCGTGAGTAGCACGGTGTCTATCAGGGGTCTCTGCTGTACAGTTATTCTTTTTCTCCTTTGCAGTTAATAAGGATTTTGTGGGCAGATATTTTGAGGCTATGTAAATACTCCAACTTTTATCCACTAGTTTTAGAACCTATTGATACTTTTTGTCTGAAATAATGAGCACTAAGGGTCTCAAACTGTGTTTTTCTAATTCCATCATTTCTTGAACATTTATTAGCAAGCATTATACTATAGAGAAGATTATTCTTTTCCCCTTACATTTTCATTTACTTATTAGTATCAGGAATAATGAATGGATGCCCATTTTAATCAATGGGACTTAACATGATGCTATGATTTCATATATATCAAATCATCTCAAACTGGACCATTTGGCACCCCTTTGAGCTATCTTCTGTGTCCTGTAGACATGTCTCCATCACTCTTTGATTACTTGCTTATCTTCTGGAATTATGAGATGTTCTAAACATGTCTTATATTTTTCCTGTTCCAGACCTGAAATCAGTGCTGTTCCCTTTCCATGGAGGCTGGTGTTGAGAAACCAAGGTCTGGGCTCTAGGTAGACTCTTCATTATTGGGGTCACTGCTCCCAAGCTCTCTCAGGAATAGAGCTAGGAAATATATGTATTTATGTATGTGATGTACACGTGTATGCATATGCATACATGTGAAGATATAGATGTGTTTGCATGGATACACAGAAATGTCTATGGCTCTGAAAGTGTTTTCTCTAAGAAAAGCTGACTACTTTGTGGGTTTAAATCTGTGAGCTGTACGATAAACATATCACACGAGCCATTGTTCAGTGGCTCCCTGTGTGCCACAAAAGAGAAAGGTGGCCACTGTTTTCTTCCAGATTTTTACTTTGTAGAAACAATGAAATGGATGTTACAGACTTTCTAAGGAGGCTCACATTTTCCCCAAGGCCCAAAGTCAGAAAGGGTAAAAGCATCCATGGGGTCATGGGTGGGCCACTTAGTATGCAATTCAACAGTTAAAGATTATTTAGGAATATGTTATTTAATTTCCTGCTAGTCCTTGGCAGGAAAGATATGGTTTTTTTTTAATGTTATTTATTTATTTATTTGACAGAGAGAGTGCGCACAAGCAGGGGGAGTGGCAGGCAGAGGGAGAGAGAGAAGCAGGCTCTCTGCTGAGAGACACCCCAGGACCATGGGATCACAACCTGAGCTGAAGGCAGCCGTTTAACTGACGGAGCCACCCAGGCGCCCTGATAGCAAAGATATCTTTATAGAATTAATTCTCTGTAGTTTCAGGAATGGCTCATACTGGAAGATCCTCTAGGCTAATCAGATATTGTTCCTTTTCTCTTTACTACATGCATTCTGGTCTGAGCATGATAGATGATAGTGCTAAATGATATACTCTTAAACCTGCCCTGGAATCATGGGTGTGCTGACATGTTTAACAATGTCAGCTTGCTAGGAGACAGAGCACTGATCTGCAGTTTTGCTCATTTGCATTTGCTCATTTCTGTAGGGTAAATACTCTCACCATGGCCAGTGTTATGCTACCAACATGACATCGCCTAAGTACATGGTAGGAAGAGACGTACACAATCGGCTCTCATGAGTAAGCACTTCCAGCCCGGATGTGTGGTCTATGAACCAGTTAGACCTACCCATCCACTTAAGCATTGTCTTCAAACTGTTGCTGACTTAGAAGGAAAGTTCTTAGAAGGAAAGTTCTGTGCTCTGAAGAGATGGGGGTTAGGGATGTAGACTCGAGTCCTTCCTTGCTTCAGCGTGTTTACATGCTTGACCCTGAGACATGACCGCCTGGTGTCTGCAACCATTGGGAGGGTTCTTGCTGGAAGCACATACATAGGGTAGGAAGAGAACAAGTGCAAAAAATATAAAATAAGCCAATTGCTTTGAAGTCAGAAGTAATCCTTATGGCAAAGCATCTGAGATAAGCTGCCTCCTATGTTTTCATGGTTCTGCTCTTCCTGAAGACAAGGGTGAACTCAGAGGGAGTTCCAGCTGGGTTCCTCTTAGCCGGATTTGTAGATCTGAGGTTAAAGGTGCCAAGCAGTAGATGCAAGCTGGACTCTGTCTCAGACATAGAGCACCTCTGACCCCCACTGGCTGCTGGCATGTGTTGCATCTTGGGGATTGCCTGGGCTCCGGCAAACACTGCCCTTTCCCTAACTGCCCGCGAGTCCCTCTCAGGGGTTGCCAGACCCATTTATTTTTTTCTGTGTTATCAGCATTTCCTACATGGTACCATCTATTTCTCATCGGTTTTCTTTCAGTTTTTTAAACTCTTCATCTATTTCTTCTCTGGAGTGGTAGATATGTCTCCTATCATTATATTGTATGTGGATTTCATTCCATGTGGTCAGAAAATGAGCCAAGAGGTTTGAGCTTCTTCCTTTTGTGGTGGGTTTTGGTTTCTCTTGTTCTGGTCCTTTGGGTGACAACACGAGGTGTTGCTTCTTTGCTTATGAGAAGTCCTTCAGCTGGGTCAGCACCTGAGCCCATGCTCTCTTGTGCTTCCTGTGGGAGGGTCAGAGCACTGGCCACGGACACAAAACACTCCCTAAATCTCTGTAGGGAGGCAGGGCAAGGCAGTGAAAAGAAGCTGGGGCCGGAGGGCCACAGAGCGCAGTCTATCATCAGGACACTTCACCTTCTGAGCACATTTGAGTGTCTGATTCCATCTATTCATTTTGGCATTTCTCTGGCTTTCCCACCATGACACCTTCGTAATCTGGTACATGCCTTAAAGCAAGCCCAGGGAAAGGCAGAGTGTTGGTGGGTAAGGAGCATACTTTCTGGTGGGTTTGCTCTAACCAATTTAGCAATTTGTAGTAACTACTGACCCTGCGCTAAAAAGAAAACAATTGTACATCACAGGTATTCCCAGTAGGATTTTTTTTTAGTACTTTGTATTAAACTAATTTTGATTTTTGAATTGAGACCTGAATCCAGTTGTTAATCCCCTTTCTAGAAGGAGATTTGTATGTTATTTCTTGTTTAGTCTTCTCTTGCTGTTTTGAATCATCACCCAAGTGTGATTGTCCCTGCTGAATAGCAATATTCTTGTCTCTCTGTGTATTACTTTCAAAGATACAATTCAGGGTTTCTTATCCTGAAGAACTGCTTTCTGTCTTGTTTCTCACGGCCGGCAGAGGGCGCCATTGTAAGGCTCACAGGAGTGTGAGATTAGCCTGCTCCCAAGTGGTGAAAGATCTCCTCCCTCTCCAGAGAAGTGACATTTCACCTGAGGGTTTCCCAGCACACACACAAAAGGCTTGAGAAATAGAGCCACATCTCCTGGGACCACAGGTAAAATAATCTTGATTTGGGACTGAGAAGAGCTTTGCAACCAGATCCACCCCTGGCAAGGTGAGAAAAAGCAGGTTAGCGCTTCTTTTGAGAATCGTAAAAATGAAAGGAGAGAGCAGCAGAATCCTGGATCTGGGCCACTATTCGTCATCATCATCATCAAAAACTCGGGGCTAGGGTGTGGCGAGCAGAGATATTTGTGAGATCCGGGACCAAATCAAGCTTTATGTTTGATAAACTTTATATAGATATTATTTTATTGCTTGTCACATTTTTCCTGTTCTGTTTCTTCCTGTCCTGCAGATAATCCCCACATTATATAAAGTAATCTCTTTGACTTAATAAAATGTATATTATAGTCATCCATACTACTCTGTGAATTTGAATGGCCAGTGTCTGATGATCAGAAAACTTTACAAAGTTTCCTGGCATGTTGCAATGGCGTTGTCAACCAGTGTCTCTGTGGCTTTGCTAAAAATTAATTCGTGGGTCAGTTTTACTTCTTAATACTGGGTAAGACGGAACAATAAAAAGCCGTGGTATACCTATCATGTTCAGGGAGCGCACAAGGCAAACCAAGGGCTACAGATAAACACAAAATATGGTCCTTGAATACAAGAGGTTGACTGCCCTACTAGGAAGAGGGAGCATGGCCCCAAAACATACCAAAGAAGTATCAAGTAATCTATTTAATGATAATGATGTTAACAATACTAACTACTGTGTATTGAGTGCTTACTCTTTTCTAATCACTGTGCTAAATGCTTTATATACCTTTTCTCACTAAATCCTCAAAACATCTTTATGAGGTAGGTACTGTTATTATTGTTATTTTAAGGATAAAGTAACCAAGGCACACAAATTTTTAAATAACTTGTCAGGATTTGATTCCAGGCTGTCTGACCTCCAAGTCCATGCCCTTAGAGATCCAGCTATCTATACTGCCTCATGAGAGCAATGGGAGTTCTAAGGTAGGATCGGTGTGGGCTAGAGCAGGCCTCTTCAGAGGAAGGTTTGGCAAGACAAGAGTGATGAGTGTGCTTTCAGGGATAATGTGGAAAAGGAGAGGAGTGAGAGCACACAGAGGCAGAGAACCAAAAATGCTCAAGGCAGCTTGGGCTTCCAGGAGTAAAGCCGCTGCCTGCTGTAGATTCTTTGTGCATGTATGTAAGAGAGCGGCAGCTGGTCGCTTGGGAAAAGCAGGTTGAAGTCAGGTAATGGAAGGACTTGTGGAATAACACATTCAGAAATTAGGGTTGAAAAAGGTAGAATTGGAGCCAGGACAGACAATAAGTAGATCACTTCAGTGATTCTCCACGTGAGGAGGTGAAGGGAAGTCCCTGAGTGGTGGGCAGGAAATGACAACTGGAGATGAGCTGTGCCCAGTGGGACCTGGCTAAATTCTGGCCCCAGGCACTTTATATTCTAATCCCTATCAGGAAGCATCAAACACTAGTGTATTTTACAACTTCGGCACATTCACCTAAAAAACAAAAACTATCTCTGACAGGTACTTTATTTTATTTTTTTTAAGATTTTATTTATTTATTTGTCAGAGAGAAAGTGCACTTGTGCACAAGCAGGGGGAGCAGCAGGGAGAGGGAGAAGCGGGCTCCTCACTGAGCAAGGAGCCCAATGCAGGGCTCAATCCTGGGACCCTGAGATCATGACCCAAGCTGAAGGCAGACACTCACTTAACAGACTGAGCCACCCTGGCGTCCATGACAGGTACTTTATTAAGTTTTTTTCACATACCTGTCCCTGTCACGAGCGGGCTTAGGAATTATCACCATAATCATCATCATCATCATCACCATGTTACTGATGGGGAAACTGAGGATCAGAGAGCACATGACTTCCTAAGAACCTCCCAGATAGGAAATAACCAAGACAAAGCTCAAATCCAGATATCCCACTCCAGGACACTCAGGAATGCACTCTGCAAATACTGGCTGAGCCACAGTACACCATGTGCCTGATGTTGGGTGTCCAGAGATAAGTCACTCTATCTACCGTTTAGGGAGCTCACAGCATTTAAGTGAATAAAGCAATACAATTGCTAACAATAGCTGAGAAAATCTGTTCCAAGCATCTCAACATTTGTAATTGGGATGAATGTGTATATAAAAATGAGAGCACTTTTTGAAAGTAAAAGGTTAATTCACATGCAGTTTATTTCATCTCTCACTTCATGCCCGGGAATAGCTGAAAAGGACCAGCTGCCCTTCCTACAGAGTCGAACCAAAACGTGATGAGTCTGATTTGTACAGTTTGCCAGAAAGTCATCCTCACCACTTCAGTCGCTTCTTCCTCGATGAGAGGAGGCAAAGTGCTAACTGTTACCAGCCCGCCACCTGCTGGAGCCAAGCAGAACTAACCCGAAATTCCAGGGAAGAGGCTCTTGCGGGCAATCTAATAAGAATATTCTCTTCTTTGGACCTTAGAGTGTGAGTTGACAGCCCATAGTTGCTCCCAGCCACCCTTTTCTCAGGTTAAGCTTGGTGAAATGGGACCCTGAGGAGGCTTTTGGGAAAGGAAGTCATAAAGATGTTGTAAGCTGTGGAGTCAGACAGACCTAAGGACATGTCTAACTTGGCCACTCACTTGCTATGTCATTTAAAAAATACTAGTCAGCCTCTCTAAACCTGTTGTGTTGTCTTTAAGATGAGATTCCTGGCCCCATCAAATGTGTTTTGAATGAATGAATGAAGAGAGTGCATCAATACATTTTTGGTGGTTGGATTAGAAAAAAAAAATATATATATATATATATAAAGCACCTGTTGTAGCGTATGACACCAAGACAAGAATAAATGTAGCTAGGACATATTATCAGTAGAGCAGAATGGCAACCAAAACCAAGTTCATATGCCCGACATCCAGCAAAGCCGATCACTGAGACAGCAAGTATGCAGCAAGGAAAGGGTTTACTGGAGAGAGAGCTCACTGTGGAGATGGAAGGGCAAGCCTCAAATCCACCTCCCCTGACTGAAATTAGAGCAAGTTTTATAATTGTAGCGGTTGGGATTATATACATATTGGAGGAAAAGGTGGGGAAATGTAATGCTATCCAGGAGGAAGGATGGAGCGTCTGCATTGAGCAGACATATATGTAACATACATCCCATGTTCACTTTGGGGGTGGAGATTTAAAAGAGGCAAAATTTAAGCCCCTGACATCAGGAGGTGATCTGTAAGACAAGGAGAGGGTTGTTCTCATGCTCCAAAAGCTAGTATAAACTGGATGGGGTTCAGGACTACTTATCTCTGGGAAGGAATGCAGAACCTAGATTGTTCATAGGCTAGAATCATATCAGTGACCTTCGTTTGTGTCAGCCCAGGCCTCTGTGGAGACAGCTAGTGGATTTATCCATGGGGTCTGAAAAGAAACAATAGCTGATTAGGGAGAAACAAGTCTCTGAAAAACAAGCTTTAAATTTTCTCTTAGTCTCAACCTCCTTAACCCTATGGGGCATGATACTAGGAGTTATATAGGAATAGAAGTCTAGAGGGAATTTTTGGAGGAATAAGCCATGGACTCTTGCATTTCAGCCTTATAATAATTCTAAAAGCCAAATACTATTATTTCTTCATGTTGCAGATAAAATAAGGCTCAGCAAATTCAAGTATAGTAGACACCAGTGGTTATCTACCTAAAACCCTCCTTCCCTGTGGGCAGAGTTCACTTTTATTCAAATGCCTATCTCTCCCCAGGTGGCCTTGGCTTATATACATACAGATTCTGCAGGCCAGTCATGGAAATCCCATCCTTCTTACTGGAGATTGGCTTAGGCAGGAACAAGGGACCTAGTTATGTTCAACAAATCATGAAATGAGTGTGCTGCAAGGATCCTTCTAATAAAAAGAGATACATAGGAAGGAAAATTTCCATTTTTTCCTTCAGATGTTGTGTCTGGATGTAACTCAGGGAATCAGATAGCTAAAGACAATACCAATACGTAAGATGGCAGAGTAGAAAGATGGACAGAACCTGAGTTCTTTGTGATGTTTTCAAGTATTGAATCACCCAATCCCACAGAAGTTCTATCCTAGACTTCTTAATGTATGAGATAGTGAGTTGTTCTTCTTTTTAAGCCTTTGAGGCTTAGTTTCCTATTACTTGCAATGAAAAGCTTCTTAACAGATTGATTAAGTAACTTGGTGAAATTCATACATCTAGCAAATAGCAGATCTCCCTCTTAATTTTCCCATCCCCCTACCCCAACCTACCCCCCAGTTCAGGTCCTCTGGACAGGCCTGGGAGTTCAGGAGTGGGAGCCCCAAGCAGCATCAGGACCCTGGTGCCTCTGAAGAGTCACTGACTAGAAGAGGAGACACAGAAAACTGGATTGGATCATTCCTGGGATGACTCTTGTAGCCATTCCTATTCTTTATACCAATGCTCTTCCAGATCTGAGAAACCCACCTCCTTAAGAATTTCCTAGGGGTGCCTGGGTGGCTTAGTTGGTTAAGCGTCTGCCTCCAGCTCAGGTCATAATCTCGGGGTCCTGGGATTGAGCCCTGCAACCGGCTCAGTGGGGCTCTGCTTCTCCCTCTTCCTCTGCCCCTCCACACCACTCATGCTCTCTTTCGCTCACTCACTCTCTTTCAAATAAATAAAATCTTTTTAGAATTTGTTTTAAAAGTAATTTTTTATCTTCTCTTTTCCTCTCTGTTTCACCCTCCCTATATTGCTCATAAAACTTTCTTACCGTGAATTCTTAAGAGTTGACTGCCCTAAATTACTTTTATCACAAAGTTCTGGGACAATTATGGTTACAAATGCTTTTGCTTTTGACCAGCGTTGAACACTGTGGATATGTCCAACTTAAGAAATAAAGACATGACAACTTATTTTTAAAAACAATTTTCAGAGGAAAGTTGTGGAGCCATATATGGTTTTGGCTTTTTTCCTTCGAAAATGAGTAGGAAGCAGCATGAGTTTTGATTCATTGAGTTATCAGGGTTAATCCTTTAAATATAATTTTCAACATGTTTTCAAAGATTGGAAAGCCATTTGTGCATTGTCCAAGCTCCATTTCCCAGCACAGTTCTTCCTGAATGAATAATAATTGATCTTTTCTTGTTTTTCCCTACGTTCCACCCTGACCTCCAATCTTAGATGAGGTGATAGACTCTGAGAAAGGGACTTAGCACAAGTTTTGTTTTGTTTTCCCAGAAAAATAGTTCTGCTTTACACAGCCATAGCTGGCATCATACTAACACTGTCTTCAAAAACAACCTAAATATTGCACAAAATATCTAAAGCAATTTTCTGAAGGCACTGGAGACAACAAATCAAAACCAGACTTGAAGGAAAGTCCATGATGTGAGTTCCACATTCCTCCCAGATATTTTCCTACGGACATTTGCAAATTGCAGAACGGGGCATACAATAGGCTCCTTGGACTGAAGAGGCAAAAGTCAGAGTTTGGAGTACCTTGGAGTTTGCTCTTTGGGGAGCCAAGTCCTGGAGGAGGGAGGTAAGCAGAGAAGGACCCTAAAATTCTGCATATACATTCCGTCTGAAATCAGAGATTTCAGTAGTACTAGGGAGGCAGAAGTCATCATTAAAGCCTTATTAAGATAGCTTGGTACAAATTCCAGGTTTTGAATTGAAACCTCAGAAGAATCATGCCCTAAGAATAAGAGGCATGCTGTAGGAATAAGGACCAATCCATACGAATAGAAAAAACCTGAAATGGACTAGCCCCAAGAAGCTAAAATCAAGTTTTCTCAAGATCTTGACCACCTGCCAGAAGAAAACTTAACCTTGGAAGAGGGTAACATCATCTCAAGTCTTTATCATTTTTCACTGATGACATCTGGCATATAACCAGAAATGATGATGCCTGTGAAAATATAAGAAAAAATATAGGGGATCAAACTACTGAAATTCAAGTAGAAAATATGGATAATAGAAAAAGATTTATAGGTGATTCAGATGTTGACATTAGCCCAAGGGAGTTTAAATAATCATGATTAATATGTTCAAGAAAATGTAGGAAACGGTAGCCAGAAGAGAAGTTGGAGAATTTCAACAGAGAAATAAATCTATTTTTTTAAAAGATTTTATTTATTTATTTGACAGAGAGATAGAGAGCACAAGTAGGCAGAGAGGCAGGCAGAGGGAGAGGGGGAAGCAGGCTCCCTGCTGAGCAGAGAGCCCGACGAGGGACTTGATCCCAGGACCCTAGGATCATGACCTGAGTCGAAGGCAGCGGCTTAACCCACTGAGCCACCCAGGTGCCCCAAAACAAATCTATTAAAAAAAAAAAAAGCAAACAATTAGTAAAATTTTAAAAGCACCAAAAACATCAATTATAGACCTAGATCTAATGAAAGATATGTAGTACTCCTACACTTAAAACTACAAAAAAGTACTGAGAGAAGTAAAAGAAGACCTAAATAAATGAAGGGAGATAACATGAACATGTGATTCAAGGATGTAACATTGTTAAGATATTAGTTCTTTCCACATTCATCTCTAGAGTCAGTACAATCCCAATGAAAATCTTAACAGCTTTTTTTAATTGGTAGAAATTGACAAGCTACTTGTAATACATATATGGAAATACAAAGGATCTAAAAGAACTTAGGCAATCTTGAAGGAGAAAAACAAAACCAGATATAAAAGCTAGAGTAATTAAAAGCGCATGGTATTAGTATAAGAATAAACAGTAAACAGTGGAATAGAATACAGTTTAACAGATCCACACCCGTATAATCAGTCACTTACTTCATGACAACAACGCCACAGCCAATTCAGTGAAAGAAGGACAGACGGTTTTTTCAAAGAATAGCGCTGGCTCAAATGGAAAAAAGAGAAGCTTGGCCCTCACCTCAAACCATACACAAAAATTCATTCAAGATGGATCATATATCTAAAGTTGAAAAGTAAAACAACCAAACTTACAGAAGAAAACACAAGAAATATCTTCAGGACCCGAGGGAAGGCCACAGTTTTTTAAATAGGAGACAGGCAATTCTGATAAATTGGATTTAATTAAATTTAAAAATTCCATTCAATAAATGACACTGTTAAGAAAATGAAAACCAAACCCTAGATTGGCATACACACACACAGACACACACACACACACACACACACACCTAACAAAGGATTTATATGAAGAATATCTTTTTAACATTCTCTAAATCCATAAGAAAACAATAGCATGATTTTTAAAACTGGACAAGAATCCTGAGCAGGCACTTTGCAAAGAGGATATCAGAATGGTCAAATTGCAAATGAGAAGGTGTTCGACATCATTACCCACGAGGGAAATGCAAATTAAAACCACATCTTGAGACCATATGTTGCTCATAGTCCAGAAACACTCGTATTTCTCCTTGAAAAAAAAAATTGCAAAACCGCAGCTCTAAATACCAGAGTGAATTAAAATAAGTGTGAATAATTATAAACAGCCTAGTTCAATTCAAAGAGTGAGATTTCTCTTTAAGAAAAACCTTTAAGGTTTTCATGTTGCAGTGAAATTAATTTTATTCCCCATTGTAATTACATAAGAAACTTTTGCCAGCCTAGTGCAAAAAGTGAAAGCCTATCACAGAAACCTCACTCTTGGAATTAAACATGACTATTTGTAATTATTGAAATCTATCCAAATTCATTTCTTGCTATTTAAAACTGTGGTTTTAAAATTGCTTTTTGATGAAGAAATGTTGGAGAAACTTGCGTGCACAATATTTTAAAATCTTTCTCTGAGACGTGGGACTTTAGTGTCAACTGATGTAATAACAGTGCAAAAATGTGTCTATTTAGTGAGCCATGAGAAAATCTACTTATTACGGAGCAATGAGAAAAACTAGTGCAGGGACATACACAGCACAGTGAAAATACGTACAGCTTACAATCTCTGGGAATGAAGCATAGGGTTGGGTGAGCTGAGGAGGTGTGAGAAGCAGTTTGGGCCCCACATCCACTTTGTTTCCTATAGCTCTGGCCCCTCACTATCCGCGGCTCTTCCTCTCCGTGTCACTGGTTCTCAAAATGGTGATGTTTATGATGTGTTAGTACGGAAGGTTATACACCACTATATGACAACATTTGAAAACTTTTTGTGCTATGTTGCGATGTAATTGGTTTCCTTTGCAATTCAGTGCTTTTTATTTTATGCATTTATCCTGATAAGGAGTCCATAGGTTTTACCAGACTGCCAAAGAGGTCCCTGACACGCATAAAAAAAAAGGTAAAGTTCCCACCCTAGCTTATTATTGACTTATTACTTATTATGCATTATCACATAATGTGTTGCTAAACAGGTCTTCAGATGTCCAGACACCTTGTATGGAAGCCCCATCCTTCATAGAGCCTGGCCTAATGGCTTGCATACAGTCAATGCTCAAAGTGTTTTTGTTAGTTTATTAATAGTATGAGTTAGTGCTTAGGCCTGAAGTTAGACTACCTCAATTCAAAATCTAGCTCTTGGACTTTAGGCGAGTGACTTAACCTCTCCAAACCTGAATTTTTTCATTTGTAGGTGAAGCTATTCATACTACCTATCTCATGGGACCTCTGTGAGAATTAAATGGAAAAAATAAACATAAAGAGTCTGGCATAGCATCAGGCCCATAGTAAACTCTTAATGCAAATTATCTATTGATTACAAACATATTTTTATCCATGAAAGTTTTGTGTGAAATACTGTGGCCAGATAGCAACTAGGGAACATGGGAGTTAAAGGGAATTGAAAAGGTGGGGGGAGATTCAAAGGGCCCAGGTTAACTCCTTCAGAACAAATTCAGATTTGGGGGTCCAGTGAGGCAATGAGGGCTGATAGGGCTGACTCACACCTAGTCATAGACATATCTGTGTTGAAAAGTGTGACAAGTTATTCCTGTCCCTCATGTCGCCCAATTCTCAAAGTTGCAGGTCCTTGGCTAGGAGATCTTCCCCAGAAGGCACCTGTGATAGTTAACCAATGCTGGTTTCCACCCACAGTGCAAGAGTAGGCAAGGAGCAGTGAAGAAAACACTGGCCTGGGTCACCACACCTCTTTGCCCTTGGTTTCTCTTTTGTAAAATCAAGGTATTGCACTGGTTGTCCTCCTGATGTCAGGTTATATGAAGGAATCTGCTTATTTTGGGGGATGATTATGTTTTAACCATGGAGCTGGGTCTTAGACTAGCTAACCACTGGCACATGCCTCACAGATGCTGACCTTGAAGAGGAACGAAAACTGTCCAGGGGGCAGGAAAGGTTCTGAACACACAGATCTTGCTCTGGAAAGTGGTCTAGAAGCGTCATAATATGAGAAGGGACAAAATGTACCCTTAGTTTATACCTATCCATGCAGAGAAATTGGATTGAAAAATACATCTCCTTTCTGATTATTAGGAGTTCAGGGGTATAGTAGGTCTGAGAATAGGCAGCTTGTTTATGAAGCATATTGGGATAGTGAATAATGGCACCAGACATCAGGCTGGGTGCTCAATGAGTATCCAATACCTACTTCTCTCTCTCTCTCTCTTTTTTTTTTTTACTATTAACTGAATTTTAGAGTTTATTTGGATTTTTGTCAGTTTTTACTCTAAATTATCTACCACTACCACCACCCCCCGCCCTGCTCTTTTACCAATACCTACTTCTCGATCAGGGGTCAATGAATGATCTTCTCTAAAACATCATTCTAACTCAGCTATTTGGTGTTTCACTCAGAAAAACTTAAGAATTCTGATTTGGATCTCTATTTGTGCATGATAAATGTAGAATTTAATACACAGGAGTATGTTTCCATGCAAACAATTACACGAATGGCACTTAAACACGCTGATTTCCTCTTGTGGAGACTATCGTTGCCAGAGGGGCAATTCAGAGATCATCACAGCCACCTCTTATTCCTGTCAATTATTAGTTGACTGATAATGAAAATCACTTTTCTCACATCTCAGTTTATCAGGCAAATAGCTAAAGCCTCTCCCTGTATGTTCTTTCTCTCTTAAGTTATAACAAAGAGAATATATAATCAAATGCCAGCTCTATTCCTATGCCCACAGTATTTTGGTTTGTTTGCTTAACTGGATGAAGGAAAGTTTAAGCCTGTTGTCTGCTTGGAGATTCAGAGATTAATTCAGATTTAGCTCTCAAAAATTACTGTTTTTTTTCCTTAAACCTCCTCGTGCCTAAAATCTCATGCTGCAAATTAAGATCTCTTTTTTCCTTCTATTTCTCAATTTGGATTTCAACAGAATTTGTTTCCCTGAGGGAAAGAAGGGGAAATGTCAGAATATAAGCTCTGGAACCTTACATCCTGCAAACAGATGAAATGTTCCACTAAGCTAAAATTGCGTAAAGGCTAATATATTGCTACATGTATAACTTCCACAGCACATCTCTACTGACAAAGAGGACAAATTAGGTCAAAGAGGGACTCAGGCATCATTTTACCCAGAAACATGTGGCCTAGGTCTATATGATTCCAAAAAGATGGTTACTTTAGGGACCCAAAGCCTACCAAACCAGTTGTTTAGCGTAATTTAAATCAGATACAATACATAATGGTTTGGCTAAAATTTTAATTCTCTGCTTTGTGAGCTTAATATAAATCTGTTTGCTTCAATGCCTCTTTCAGTGGAGAAGAAAATAGATATATTTTTAATTGTGTCTCACAAAAAGGTTATGAAATCCAAAAAGGGATTGCTGGATATCAAGTCAGCATTTCAAAACTGTTATCTGGCATGAGCTCGTGTGAAAACATCCTTTTGGACAACGTGTAAAGGAAAACCCCAAAACCTTGATGTCATTAAATTGTTGATGCTGTACTCATGCAATGCGAGTGTGGCCTCAACCAGCAGAGCAATAACCCAAACTTCCTTATTTTTCTTCCTACAAATGAAAGAAAATTATTTTCTCTGATGATTATTGGTTGAATTATCAGCTCTCGGAGTCTGTTTGTAAAATGAGGATGGTTAAGATAATTTTTTGCTCTAATGTATTTTATGATTCTCTGAACATTCAGAATGTTTTTCAAGACATGTAACAGGAGGAGTTTGGGGGTTAAGAGTCTCCTGAGAGGAAAAAGAGATTAGAGGCAGAGCTAGAAAGAGATAAGATACATTATAGATCATACCAGAGAAAAACCAGACAGGCTTCAAGCTGGAGAGGATTTCATCTGAACCCCATTTCTTTATTTAAAGGGTCAGATCTGGGTCCTGTGACCAATTTCATCATCCTGCCTTGATCTTCCTTCAGAGACAAAACCTTTTCAAAGCCCCTGGGTTTACTCACTTTTGCGCATAGAAGCCTGACTTAGAGGCTCAGACACAGGACCTCTGTTCAGGCTCTGTCAGAGTCAGAACCAACCTGGATAACTGATACATTAGCATAAAAATAAGAAGGCAAGAGTCCTGAGCGATTTGCTGGGAAATAATTTAGTGTAGTTGAATAAGTATTGGGAAAGCATCTATAATCTACAATGTGTAGAACAGAAGAGAACTTGAGCTCAGTTCTTGTGAAAATGAAGTTCACCCTTCTTTCCACCATACTACATTTCTTCCCACTTCTACCCCCAAAATAATCCTGGCTGCTTAAGGGGTAGAAGCCCTGAAATGTGTGGGAAATATTATTTGAGCCTGTCTGTTTTTCATAGTAGGCATTACCAACCAACTCCACCAAGCACAGGTACAGCCCTAGGGGAAGTGAATTCCAGCTGATCCATCACAACTGGTGTCCATTCAACACAGTATCTGCCCAGTAGGGCCCATGATGAGCAGCTATAGAACTGAAATTTAAACAGCCCAAGGAAAGATTGGGTGGTGAGGAAGGAAAGAGCAAATGTAGGCTTCCCCCCCGCCGCCAAAGCACACTGGGAAAGTAAAAGTAAGCCTGTTTGAAGAAACATCGCAGTTCTGTTTTATATTGTTTCAGTTTTTTAAGGATTGAAAGATAGATCTTAGCCTACATATAGGCTAAGGAAAAGGATCTTGGGGGAAAAGGATGAAGTTGCAAAAGAGATGAAATAATTGATGGAAATAATAGTAAATGTATATAAGAACTACTACACACAAGGCATTGCTTTAAGAACTTGACATATTTAAATCCATTTACTTTACTCAAAAACCTTATGGGAGGGGCGCCTGGGTGGCTCAGTGGGTTAAAGCCTCTGCCTTCGGCTCAGGTCATGATCTCAGGGTCCTGGGATCGAGCCCCGCATTGGGCTTCCTGCTCAGTGGGGAGCCTGCTTCCTCCTCTCTCTCCGCCTGCCTCTCTGCCTAATTGTGATCTCTCTCTCTGTCAAATAAGTAAATAAAATCTTAAAAAAAAAAAAAACCTTATGGGAAGTCACTAATATGATTCTGACTTTACTAATGAGGAAAATAAGGCATAGCTTAAACAGCATCAAGTTGTAAGACTGGGACTTGAACCTAGCCAGTCAGGCTCCAGTCAATGTCTTAATGGTTGTTCAAAATCTGCCTCTCTAGGGAAAGTTTTTATGTAGAATGAGATCCACTAATGGTAGCCAAGCATTCTCAAGGAGAAAAGACATTTCTTTCTTTGCAGCAGAAGGGATTGAGGAGAGACTAGGGGACGGAGCAGAGAAATTTGGAGGAACAGGAGAGAAGAGCTGAGGACGTTCACATTAGATGGCGAGGCTGATTCTTAAGATCTCTTATGTTCAGATCTCTTTTGTTGTCACAAATACACAATAGGACATTACCTCCCTACTTGCTGTGACAGGTGCCATTTCCCAATTAATCTACCAGCTACAACTATTTTGACAAACGTGTGAAAACTTGTGACTGGGACACAGACCTATTTTATAGCACTTGTATATACTCTCTTTCTCCCTCTTCTGATTTTCACTGGATGAACTTTGAAGAGACATTAATGTCTTGGGATCTATCCTGAGATCGTACAGCTTGGACTCTGATTTTTCCTGTGAAAGGAGTCAAAACTCTTGGAGCAATGAACTCCAAAAATTCTGAAATCATGCTCAGTTTCCTTGGAGACCTCAAAAAGCAAGGCACTGATCAATCATGGGATATGGCAGAATATGTTCATACCTCTGTAGCATCCACTTTCAAAAGACCCACTCTTGAGAAGAACCCAATTATAGAATTTATTGAAAAGGAAGCTGGTATAAAATATGCAGTGCTAAAGGATGTTTTTCAGACCACAAGTGCTAGAGGAATTCAGTAAGGTAGCTCAGACAGTATTCATATATATCAAGCTCTTTAGGCACTAGGTAATTTACACAAAGTGGTATGCTGGTAAATTAGCTCTCAAAAAAACCAAAAAGTAGCTCTTACTGGTAGTATTTGCCAATTTCCATGGTGTAAATATTCCCACCATTGCTAATTTCAAGCTACCAAAGCACCTCATAAAATTCCTGGATACTTCACGGTTAGCTCTCTAGAGCCAGTAGGTGCTGACTTCAGTGGCACCACTGTTTTGCTATCCCATTTCATCCAATAGCCTTTTAAGATAAGGACCACTATTATCTCCAGTGTACATATTTGGAGAAATATAATTTTCCCAAATGCACAGAACTAGAATGGAGACAGAACTTGAAGGAAGCTCAGGCTCTATGACCCTAATAACATCTAGCCATAGGCCTGTACTCCTTCTTTAACCTAGAAACAGCCACAGATATCCCAGGTGGTAACCAACCCCCACCTCTGGCTCACTTCTATTACAGATGCATTTTCTGTGGCCCCTTGGGGACTTAGTTAATATTTCTAGATCTTTACTGTCCAGTAGAGAACCTTGGTGTAAAAGCCCACTATGTGCATATTTTACTTCGTACTCAAAGTATTTTTTGGCCCCTTGCTCCATAAAAAAATGGGCCAACTAACAGCAGCATCTGGGAACTTGGTAGAAATCCAGAGTCTTTCTTACTCAGATTTACTAAGTCAGAATCTGCCCCCATAAGATAATCCCCAGGTGATATGTATGCCCATTAAGATTTAAGAAGCATCGCTTTAGCCTACAGCAATCATAGCGGGGCCCTCATGTACCAAGATTGTGTCACGTTGTGTGTTGTTTTGCAATTGGCAGTGACTGGCACTGACACAACACACTCAATCCTATCCCATCCCCTTTGTGGTTGTGAGGGGTACAGTCTGTGGTCACAACACAGAGAGACTCTACGGAGTGAGACTCAGCCTCATTAGCAACTATTCTGAGCAAACAGCCACAGGCTTCTCTTCCATTAACCTGCTTAGTAACCTCAGATTTTGTTTTTCTAATTCTACAAGAAACGCTGGAGAGCCAAGTTCAACTAGATTCCTCACAAGGATTTCCTCTCAGAAAAATTAATGCAAAGAAAAATAACTTCTAAACACTTGAGAGTCTGCCAGGAAGTGGTGGGGAGGAGTGAGCCTGCTGGAGCCAGACCTCTCTGACATGCTAACTTAATTCAAACCACAGGACTTCATTTGAACTTGGCCAATCATTCATGAGTTGAAAATAGAAGGAAAGGATATGTGGCCAAAGTTAGAACTTTTAAAAACACTTTTGAGATGTTCAGTAAATTCGCCATCCACACAGACTTTTAAAAAGCATGGTGGATTGGTTTTCTATTGTTTTGTTTTCTGTATTTTCCCAAACCATCAGGTTGCTGAGGAAATGGCCATAACCCAGAGGCAATTGAAGGTAAATCCTCATGGTTTCCAGTTGAGATGGAAATCTAGAAATGAAACAAATGCAGTTCAGAGAAAAGAAAATTAAAGATCTATTTGGGATTTTAAAATAAAGGCCAAAATTACTCTAATTTGTGGACATCTGTGGGAATTCGTTCTCATTGGCGGGTACGAGGCTAAATACATCCCACTGGGATAGTAGGGTGAAAATTCCCTTCCTGTATTTCATCTGACCAAGGTAGGGTAGCAAATGTGCCTTCTAGGCACCAGAAAAGCAGTATTATTCAACAGAAGGATAGAAGGAAGAGCGCCCAGGTATGGGGAGGGTTACTGTGTTCTTACAGAAGGTGGTCATTCAGAGATATTTCTTCAGGCTTCTAGTGACCAAGAATAACATCCAAGAACTCTGAAGTGCCAGGAGGCCATAAAAGGTAGCCTCATAAATCATCCCTATACTAAA
The DNA here is from genome assembly GCA_002007465.1 of Ailurus styani. Taxonomy (NCBI): domain Eukaryota; kingdom Metazoa; phylum Chordata; class Mammalia; order Carnivora; family Ailuridae; genus Ailurus; species Ailurus styani. The sequence continues at coordinate 20,840 of LNAC01001045.1, read as the reverse complement.
AGCTTCTTATTAATGGGGACCACATGCCTATTTTGGTCACCACCATGCCCCCAATACCTATAGCACTGCCTGGTACCTAATTAGTGTTCGTTAAATATTTATCATATCATGGATGAATGAATAAAGCCATTGCTCCAGATTAACCTCGGCATGCTAGAAATGCCTGATAAATACTCACCAAGTTCCCATCATGATGTGCATGAGAGTAAAAGGTTACGGTAGCCTGGGGCACCTGGGTGACCCAGTCGATTAAGCATCTGCTCCTTGATTTAGGCTCAGGTCATGATCTCAGGGTCCTGGGTCCCAGCCCTGCGTCAAACTCCCCGCTCAGGCTTGTTAGAAGGGTCTGCTTCTCCCTCTCCCTCTGCCCCTTCCCCTCCTTATGCTCTCTCTCTGCCTCTCTCTCAAATGAATAAATAAAAATCTTTAAAAAAAAAAGTTGACAGTACCCTGGAAACTAAAAATAAAAGGAAAACATAGGGCAAACTCAGAAATGGGGGTGTTTGCACTAAGTAGGAATGGGACCGTGCAGACTGGGAGGAGAGAAAAGGGGCACTCACTGTGGAGTCAGAAGGCTCCATCACCTAATTCATCATTTTGCCAAAAGTTGGATTTTCCAATTTGGACATTTAGCATTTAACAAACCAGTATCTATTACTGGCTATTGTGAACATAGCACTCTTTTGGCACTGTGAGAGACAAAAGACCTATCATTCAGCTCAGCCCTCCTGCGAACTTAGAATTTAGTTGCAAATGTAAATCTAACATGATCATATAACAAACTTTAAAAAACACCAGGCAAAATATCTATATTTTATGATTAAGTGGCAGATAGGGTAATGAGTGTTAAATGGTCAAAGAAGTCTTTATAAAGGTGATATAGTTTAAGCTCTAAGAGTTCCTGGCACATAGTAAGTGCTAAATGTTTGTATGAGCAAGTAGGTAGATGAGTGTTAAAAGGTACAAGTTATAAGCTCAAGGCAACATGAAAATTATTTTAAGAATAATAAGTATATATATATGTTTGTATTTATACTGCATATTTGATAGGAAGAAAGTTCATATTGCTGCTTCCTGAAACGAGTATGTAGAATGTAAATAAATGGTTGGAGATCTGAAGTGACAGAGACCATTGCTTTTCCGTTCTTTCAGGATTTCAGACAAGAATATAGTTCTGAGTAAAACACTGGAACTTCTAAGTGTATGGGCTATCTATCCTTAGGAAAGGTCCAGATAAGCTTCTGGAAAGTGTCCACTGATTTCAGAAGTAGTTTAGAAACCCCTTGACTCCGGGGATAGCAGCAAGGACTCTGGTCCTGTGGTCCACGGTTCTTTTCCATAGCTGGTAATACTGTTGAGCAGCCACTGCTTCTTCATCCCCAGCTGTGCTGGTTCACAGAACCATCTAATCGAGGATGTGGTGGGGAGTGGCATCAGGGAGAGAAGCGGTGTGGGACAGGAGGGGACGAGGGTGAGTGGGAGCCTGGGGTGGCAGTAAAGAGACACGCACCTCACCAAGAAGCAAGCCTGCTTCCACGGGGACATAGGCTAAAGCAGCCTGTATAGGAATACCACAGGAAGGTGAGGCTTGAAGGGCGGGTGACTGACTCTTGTGTCATGTAACGAAAATGGTAATGATGAAAATGATGATGGCTTCTTGGGGCTCTTCAGGGCTCTGTGTTCCTCGGTGCAGCCCTGTTTCTTCTCCTCCTCTACCCTCTTCCAAACTGCCCCATCAGTCCTGCTGGAAATACGTGATGCAGCTGAGCCAGTCAGCTGAAGAGCCTTTCCTTAAGACGATGCGGAGTCCTATAAAATAGCAGTGTCTGGTAGAAACAAATCGCAAACCACGTGTGTAATATTAATTTTTCTGGTAGGCAGAATCAAAAATAAGTAAACAGAAACTGGTGAAATTAATTTTAATGATGTATTAAATAGAATATGTCTAAAATATTATCACAATAGATAAATATAAAAATTATTAAAAAGGGCACATTTTAGATGACCTTCTTCAGAATAAGTCTTCGAAATCCAGTATGTGTTTTACAACTTCTAATACATCTCAGTTTAGACTATCCACATTTCACATGCGGAATAGCCAGATATATTAGCTGGTATTAGATATGTTAGATACATTAGCTGAGGGACGCCTGGGTGACTCAGTCGATTAATATCTGCCTTTGGCTCAGGTCATGATCTCAGGGTCCTGGGATCCAGTCCCACATTCGGCTTCTTGCTCAGTGGGGAGCCTGTTTCTCCCTCTCCCTGGTGCTCCCTCTGCTTGTGGTCTCTGTCTCTCTCTTTCTCTGACAAATAAATAAATAAAATATTTTAAAACAGGAAAAAAAAAGAACACTCATCTTAAAAAAAAAAAGGATACATTAGTTGATAGCTACCGTATTAGATACTGCAGACTTAGAAGCTCTGAAATGACCACTTACAAGAATCCATTAGAGTCTCAAAGACAAATCTTTAGGGGTGCCTGGGTGGCTGAGTTGTTAAATGTCTGCCTTAGGCTCAGGACACGAGGTCACGGAATCTAGCCCTGCATAGGGCTCCCTGCTCGGCTGGGATTCTGCTTCTCCCTCTCCCATTCCCTCTGCTTGTGTTCCCTCTCTCGCTGTCTCTCTCTTTCAAGTAAATAAATAAAATCTTAAAAAAAAACATACGCACAAGACTTTATAAGAGCACTAATCCTATTCCTGAGGGCTTCACTCTCATGACCTAATCGGGTCCCAAATGCCCCCACCTCCAAATGCCATCATATTGGGGATTAGGTTTCAACACATGAATCTGGGGCAAAAACAAACATTCATCTACAATGAGCATTGTGGAAAAAATTATAAAAGAAACTTGAATTATTTAAGTCGGTATTAATTAGAATTATAATTGAAACTACACATCATGAATCTTAATGGAAAGTTTTAAATAAAGAAGTTGTTGACCTGAGTACTTTAAGAATGCAAAGTGCTGGTTAGTTTAAGCCTTTAAGTAGATTTAAAAATAACAAGATTCAAAAAAATTTATGTGCCAATTTCCATAAAATTTAAGTTTAATCTAGACTTAGATGTCATATTGGCATTATTAAGTTGAGTTTGCTTACTAAGGGGGGAAAGAGATAAAATATTGAAAGTTTTGTTTTAAAAGATCCAAGGACTTTTGACTTCATAATATTATAGTTGTTACAATAAACTACAGGATTGGGCGCCTGGGTGGCTCAGTGGGTTAAAACCTCTGCCTTCGGCTCAGGTCATGATCCCAGGGTCCTGGGATCGAGGCCGCATGGGACTCTCTGCTCAGCAGGGAGCCTGCTTCCTCCTCTCTCTCTGCCTGCCTCTCTGCCTACTTGTAATCTCTCTCTCTCTGTGTCAAATAAATAAAATTTAAAAAAAAAATAAAAAAATAAACTACAGGATTTATCAAAATCGTGGTAGAGAACTATACTTGTTATAACCATGTTCATTTTGAGAGATTAACTTTTCTCATGCATCTTATGAATAAACCTACTAACTAATTTCTTTGGCCTAGTTTTAATTAACTCAACCAGGAAAAAAAGACTATGTGTGTTCTTCTATAATCAGAAACAAACCTAACGGCATTTTTAGTAATAGAGATAAGTGACTTCATAAATTTATTTAAAACCAGTGCATGATCTCAATTTTACATAATAGTATTTTACATACATTATGGGGTCTTAATGCTTGCAGCAACACTGAGTATTTTTGATCTTCATTTGTAACTGTGGTTAAATGATTTGCTCAATATCACAAATGTACTAGAAATGAGCTTGAGCTGGGACCTAAACTCAAGGCTGCCTGATGCCCAAGGCCCTGAGCACTGCCTACGCTGCCCTGTTACAGTTCTCACTTCCCTAACTTGAGCACTGGTTTTGCCTGAATAAAATGTAGAGCTACCTAAAATTTTTCTGAGTTCACCTTTGGTTTACAGCACAATCAGAATAGCATGAAAAACTATGAAATTCTCAAATAGATGATTTCTTATTTATATGGGAAATTTGTATCACAAGTTCTTACAAGAAGGTACTTAATATGGAATTACCCCAAAGAGTGATGGTTAATTCGTTTTTAATGTAACATTATTAGCTTTGGCAGGGAGTCATTCAATGATGTTCATTCTCAAAATAGTCAGTGAAGTCCTTCATTCACTAAATATTTATTGAGCACCTCCGTTGTGCCTTGCTCTGTGCTAGACTGTAGGGACAGAGTGGACAAAGCAGACAAGGACCTGGCCCTTATGAAATTTACCCTCTAGTGGAGAGGGGTCTTAATTTCCGTTTCCTTAGCAGCAGACCCCAAGACAACGAGTCTAATGCAAGTAGCTGGTTAAAAAGTGCAGGAAAATACTAGTAGGAAAGGGGGGAAGTCACACAGGGAGGGACGAACAACCCATACAAAGTGTGTTCTTAAACCAGTTAACACAGGTGGCAACAGCTTTGCCCTAAATGGGAAACGTAAGGAAATGCCATAAAACAACACACCTTAGAATCATTACATCCAAAGGCAACGCAGCTGGGGGGTATAGACCAGCTCCCAAGAGTCACTGGTTGAAGGGTGCTATTGGTTGGGGAGGGTGTGAGTAAGCCCCTGGAACTTTTTGACCTACCCTGAGAGCTAGCAGAGCAGCCTTCTGAATTCTGGAAAAATACCCTCAGACCAAATACAGATACAGGCATTTGAAAGTTGAAACTGAAGCACATTGAAAAGTCTAGGGACTGACAGGATCAGCTACAGGGAGAGAGAGAATGAAGACCTAACAAAGTACAAGTTAATTACAGATAGTGACAATCCTAAGAAGGAAGAATGAGCTCACTGTATTAATTGTAACTGGCATGGGTCAGGGAAGCGGCTGCTGCTTTAGGTGGAATATGGAGATCGGTAAGGCCTCTGAGCTGAAACCTTAGGATGAGAAGAAGCCCTCTTGGAAGCCCGCTAATCCCAGGGAAGAGGGATTTAGACCAGCCCTCCTCGAAGTCTGGGGCATGGCTAGTGCCCGTCCAGGAACTGCTTGTCATCAGTCGGAGACAAGGGAAGTACAAAAACTGAGAGTACTTCTAAATGTAACCATTTAGAATTGGTTACAGCAACTGACATTGCCCTAGCCTCAATGCCTGCGGTGATGGATTTGTCTCCTTGAACATTGTGTAGACTTGTTTGGGCGTCGTCAAGCTTGCATGGAAATTCATGCACAGTATTTAAATATGTGATATTTTAAGGTTAGCTTGTCAACTGTTATCTAAATTGTATAAAAATCTGATATAAGCACTTACTTTAAAACTTGCCATTTTCAGTTTAATTTTTAACAAATCTACTTTAAAATTTAGGATAACATTGTTAATTAAATTAAAGAGATAAAATTGGTATTGTTGACTCTCTCGGCTTTATTGAGATATGATTATATAATCACCTTTTGAGGTGTTTGGTTATAGGACATTGACAAGTGAACACAGAGTGTGTAACCATCACCTTGATCAAGATACAGAGTATTTCTATCACTCCAGAAGTTCTCTCTTTACACTTTGTAGTCCCTTCCCTCCCCTGGAAAGCATTCCTTTGATTCCTATCTCTGCACTTATTGCAAGAATACCTTGTAAATGGAGTCATGCGGTGTATAGCCCTTTGTGTCTGCCTTCTTTCCTTCAGCACAATGCTTTTAAGATTCATCTGTGTGTCCCATGTATCAGTACTTCTGTCCTTTTTATTGCTGGGTTGTATTCCATCATAATGTGGCCCCAAGTCCTTCACTCACCAGTTCATGAACATTTGCACTGTTTCCAGTTTTGAGTGCTAATAAAGCTGCTATAAACAGTCATATGTATTGTGAAAACAGGTATTTTCATTTTTCTTCACTGAATGCCAGGGAGTTAGATCTCTGAGCCATATTTATGTTTAACTGTCTAAGAAACTGCTGAGCTATTTTCCAAGATGTCAGTGGCCATCTGCAGTCTGCCGGAGATCCCCCATCCTTTCCAGCACCCAGCGCATTGTTAGCTTTTTAAAAATCTCTTCCAATAGGGGTGTGGTGGTATTTCGTTGTGATTTTAATTCACACGTTTCTAATGATTAATAATGTTGAGCATCTTTTCATGTACTTATTTGCCATCTATGTCTCTTCTCTGGTGACATGTCTGTTCAAATTTTTGCCCTTTTTAAAATGGGGTTGTTGCTGTTTTTTTTTTCTTACAAAGTTTTGAGGATTCTCTGTGTATTCTGGATACAAGTCCTTTATCAGATGTTTTACAAATATTTTCTACCTATCTGTAGTTTCTCTTTCCATTTTCTTACAAGCACTTCTCAAAGAGCAAAAGTTTTAATTATGACAAAATATAATCAGTGGCCATAGTGATTGAGGAAATAAATGTTTAACTTTAATTTTAATTAAATTTATATAGCTACATATGGCTAGGGGCTAACCATAATGGACAGCGCAGCATATAATGCCTACATGTGCTTTCAGTGAACAGTGTGTACATTTCTTATAATTCCTTTTTTTATTCTATGTTTGTTTTGATTAAGATTTTATTTATTTATTTGAGAGCAAGAGTCGGGGGGTGCAGCAGAGGGAGAAGCAGGGTCCGGACGTGGTGCTCGATCCCAGGACTCCGGGATCATGACTTGAGCCGGGGGCAGACACTTAACCGACTGAGCCACCCAAGTGTCCCTGTTTCGATCATTTTTATTGACATAGAACTTATGGCTACTGAAACTAATAATAAAAATTGGGGCCGGTATTCTGTAAACTTTTCATTTTTCTATTATCGATTTTTATCATATTTTATTAATGGATCAGTCTATGATGTTTTGGAAATTTTAAAACTTGGTCCTTTGCCACAGGTAGTCTGAGAAGCACAACAGCCGAATCTCCCTGACAGGGCTATTTCTCATTGTAAATCCACTAAGTGGCATTCCAGAGAAGATAGTGACTGGTGGGGTGAAGGAGTGGAGGACTATTTTAGATAATGTGGTCAGGGAAAGTCTCTCTGAAATGGTGACATTTGAACTGGAGAAAGACACTGCAAATGGAGGGACAGAATGGCAAAGTTTTGCGAGGCTGGGAGAGGGCATGACGTGTTCATGAAACAGAAAGGAGAGCAGTGTGGCTGGGTGTGAGGGTTGAGCAGGGTGGTGGGAGATGAGCTGCAGGGGAAGCCAGCAGCCAGGTTTTGCGATCACAGAGACCCCATATGTCTGAATAAGGACCTTATTCAAAATGTACCTGAAGAAACAACCAAGTGTTATCTTACACTTGGCTTTAGTTGGATAGCAAGAATTTTCTCTATGTTCAAAGCCTGGAAAGCAGACTCAACAATAACTCTAAGACGTTAGGAGGTGGTGTTTTCCTGCCGCAGATTCAGACACCGAGGCTCAGAAAGTTCTATAACCTGCTTTAATCACACAGCAAATGAGAAACAAGCTCAAACTCCTATCCTTTCCACTCTGTTTGACTGTCTTTCTTCAAAATGAGCCCTAAACAGCCCTTTTACCCACATGAAATTGTCTATATTTTAATTTGGTTTTTGGTAATGTTAGAAACGGGTACAGAAATGTAACAATTATAGAGACTTTGCATTTATTTTGAGAGTACCTCCTCCGTGTTAATTTCTTGAAGCTGCTGTGACAGATTAGCACAAACTTGGCTGAAAACACAGAAATTGTTCTCCACACCTCTGGGAGACCAGAAGTTCAAAATCAATCAAGCAGCGAATGTGTTGTGCTCCCTCTGAAGTCTCCAGGGGACAATCTGTTTCTTGCCTCTTGCAGTTCCTAGTGGCTCCAAGGGCACCTGGCTTGTGGCTGCATCATGCTGATCTCTGGTCACATGACCTCCCCTTCTCTTTGTGTGGCTCTTCTAAGGACACTTGTCATTGGATTTAGGGCCCACTCAGATAATCTAGGATGATTTCTACTTGAAATCCTTAACTTAATTACATATGCAAAAACCCCTTCTCCAAATAGAGTCACTTTCACAGGTTCTGAGGATTAGGGTGTGTATGCATCTTTTGGAGGACCACCATTGAGCCTGCTGCGCCCTCCCTGGGACACTCTAGTCAGTCAGCCTGGGACTCGTCAGACTCAGCTCATCATTTCTCTTCCAGAAGTCACTACCTGCTATCTGAAAACCATTGTTTCAGATATTTTGCCCAATTTTCTACTTGTTTACACAGTAGGTAAATCCAGTTCCTATGACTCCACCTTGGCCAGAGGCAGAAGTTTCACCCAAGAGTGTTAAGTTCATTGAGTGTGGAGACTTTGCTCATACCTGCATCATCAGAGCCTATAGAAATGACTGGAATGTGGTAACCCTTCCATAGAAATTGATGAGTCAATGAGCAAATGAGTGAAAAGGAAACTAATTTAAATCCTTTTGCCTCAGTCATCTGGGCAAGCTTGAGCCATCTTTCCTTAGCTGAGTACGTGCTAGTGTGAGTCACTTTATTTGCCAATCCACTGAGCCTTCTTGCTAAGGCTTTTATGGCTAATGCGAAAAAACAGCACTGGGAAATTTAAGAGATTTACCTATGGAGCACATCTTGCATAATGATTTATAAGAAGTAGGATCTGCTCATGTCTTAAATAAAAAGAATGCAGGGCATTTTGGGGAAGGGGGCTGATGTGGGAAAGGTAAGTAAGGAGCAATATTGCCACAGGGGATTGAGGCCACACGACGTGTTTGATGGAAAATAAATGATAAGGCAGTGAGAAAATAGGAGAAGCAAGAGATAAGGAAGAAGCTTGCCTAGCGAAGAATACATATCATAAATTTTATCAGTCAATATCAAAACAAATTATGGCCATATATGAAGAAAAATGGTTTCTGCTTTCATTTCCACATGCACACACAAAGTTAAAAAGAAAATATTACCGTTTTCAACAGCATTTAGGTGGGCACCTGCTATATAGCTATGTGATTTACCCAAAAATCAAATTATCTTGAGTATAGAGCTTTGTTAGCTTGCTTTGAATTTAGTACATCAGATTTTTAACGACAAATATAAAATAATAGATATTTGTTATAATAAGACTAAAAATACAAAGGTGGGTGCAGTTAGAAATCTACTCCTTTAATTGCAATCCCCTGAGGTAACCAGTGTTAACAGTTTAGTGGGTATCTTTGTACATCTTCCTTGGTGTTCCTTAGAATATATATAAATGTATTTACATATAGAGTGGGCAATTTTCGATTTTGTAAAAATGTGAACAAATGAAATATATAACTTTTTTCATTTAACAATAGATTGGAGACATCCTGCCAGATGAACAGAGAGAGAAATTTCCCTCACATCTTTTAATCTAGAATATGAATTTACTATCATTTATTCAACTGTTCCTCAAATGATGTACATTCTGGTATTTTCTGTTTTATTTCCACCACAGATAATACTGCACTGAACACCCTTGTGATTGCAGACTGTTTTAATTTCATTGTCATGGGTCTCTTGAGCCTTGAAATCTAACCTTTCAAATGCCACTTGCTTCCCCTTATCCTCCCTGTCACATGGCAAATGAAGCTAACTGAAGGGGGAGACTGCTGATGAGCTAGGAAAGCCGATAATCACTCCATACAGCACATGGCCAGCAGCTTCCTGCTACACTATTTACGTCCTATTCCATTGAGATGGCACTTTCTGCTCACATGACCCAAATGCAGCTCTCACTCCACCAAGAACACAGCTGAAACCAACTGCATTGGCAGCTTTGCACATGCTCCGTCTGGCCCTGTGAATCCTCACTCACCCATTGAGATTTCTTTTGGTTTAAAGCAACATCCCAGCTGCGGAAGCTCTGTGACCTCCAGTATTTTCCTGGCTCTGATCCAAGACAGGTGGCCCCCTGCAAATGGCGTTTTTTTAGAGTTTGAGCTTTTTTATTTGTTGGGGGCCGGAAGGTGTATGATAATTACCCACAAGCATAGCTGATGAATGGAGCCCTAAGAAGTAACTCTTTTTTCTGACAGGTATTGTAGGAAGAACATTTACCTATTGCCATTATTCGCCTTGATAACAACCTGCAGTTCTAATGCACATTTAATTCTCAGAGGTCTTGGCAAGTGATGCTGTATCTGACTAATGTGTTGACTGTAATATGTGAGGTGGTATTTTTTTCTCTCTCTAGAAACCTGGATGCTTTCTGCCATTCTGATGGTAAATGATGAGACAGGCAACCATGGATTTCAGCACCCCGTCTGTGTTTGATCAGCAAAAAGGTAAAAACGCTGCTTTCATACATCCTTTGGTTCTTCGCATCTTTAGTTCAGTAGTTGACATTTTGCAATTCTAAGGGGAAAGATTAGTGTGTGTGTGTGTGTGTAAAAAGAGGATTTCACATAGGAAACCTGTTCTAAATGTTCGCTTCTTATTTGATAAGCATTTGGAAGGGAAAAATAAGCTTATGGTCTGTTTGTTTGTCTTGTTAAAATATTCTGATCTACAAATTTTAAAAATTGGATTTTGAGCACACCAGCTATTTCAGATAGGATCATCTTTATTCTCATTTGATTTTTTTCATATCTTCTCAAAAAATGTTATAGTAAGTAATATAAAAAGAGTAAATCACGTATCTCTTTTCAGTCTATTAACCCAGTATCTCATTGTTCCAGTTTCAGAAATACTTCTTGATTCCCTTTTAGGAATAGATGTTACCTAGATTTACGCTGTGGTTGAGATATTGTCATCTGGGGTTGTGGTATGACTTATCACTATGTTATTATTTGGGACGACAGGATATATCTTACTCATAATTTGCAGAGTGGAGGTCATTTTTCACATGAAAAGATTGCTGTGTAATCTACCCATCCTCATAAAAAGCATGTATTCAGCCATACAGTTTATGTGTATACATTTTGCATATGAATTGTTTACATATACATATACATAATACCTTTGTGCCATTATGTATCATTTCTCTGTATGTACAGGAAATTTCCACTCTGTAAATGTCATAGATATTTTTTTAGAATATTTTTAAAAATATCTGATACCTACACCACTTTCGGTCACCTGTGAGTATTCTTCAGGATCCCAAAGTTCTTTGGTCATTTCCTTGTTTGGGCTACAACATGAAAATGGTGATTTGTGAAAGTCTCATTAAGAAAATTCATTGCTTCTTTCTTTTTCCCTTTTCCTGCTTTAGGCCATACTGTGTTTACTATCCTTCAAGCTACATCTGGTTTCATGGGTGAATTATTTTAGTTTGCTGCTTTCTCAAATATTAGATTTACATTTAGATCTTTGAGTAACTGTATGTACAGGTGTACACACACACAGATTGATCTCCACTTCTTAACTCATTTTGAATTGTGTGTGTGTGTCTGTGTCTGTGTGTGTGTGCACCTTCAGAATGTGCTGGTTCACACTGCATTGGATGAGGAACACCATAGAGAAAGTGACTGTTACGGCTGTGCCTACAGCCATCCTCTCCCCTGTGTATGTCTTGTATCACTGAAGACAATCAGCAAAAGTGAAAATATGCCTAAATCCAAAGACCTAATGGTGGCTTAAAAAATGACATTGCTGAGCTATGCAATGCAAAGAGGAGCACGGTGGGTTTTCTTTGTAAGATGAATTTGCGGAAGCTGGGACCAACTGTGAAGAGCTGGACCTTCATAATGAATTCATCTGTTCCAGGGTGTGTCTCCTTACAGGACTGAGCCCAAAACAAAGTTAACTAGTAAACATATTAATTTCTATCATTTTCTTTTAGCACCTTTCATGTGAGTGATTCACAGCATTTCCTCTACCCCGGTCCTGACTCTCCCTCATCGAAGCCAACCTTCTCCCTGCCAACTCTATCTCCAGTTCTCAATCCTCTCTCTCTAGAGGTGCTGTGGTATGGTGGAAATAGCATAGGTTGGAATGGCAGGTCGACTTCTTAGCTGTGTGACCTTTGCAAATTACCTAACCTCTCTGGGTCTTATTTTCCTCAGCAATAAAATGAAGGCAGTAATGCTGGCCTAGCAGGGTTGTTGTGAGAATATAAAATAATTTGTAAAAAGCACTGGCACGTTGCCTAATGTGCCATGAGAACCTTAAAATTGTGACTGCTTTTGTTATTATTGTTGTTATTATAATTATTACTACTTTGGACTGTGAGTTCCTCAAATGTGAAAGGCTCTTCACTTCTTTATCTGCAGCTTGAATTTAGCATTCTTGGAACAAATGAGAGTTTGGTTAATATTAGTTGACTAGAAAACTTAAATTTTTTTTTTCAGAACTCCAGGGTACCATTCAGAGCAGTCCCCTGGAATAATAATTAATTAAATGACACCTGAATAGTTCTGTTCTCACATTAACCCTTCCACCCTCTTAAAAGCATGAAAGGCCATAATGGTTTAGACCATTATATAGATCTTAAATACCAATATTGTGTTGTTGGGCAAACCACAGGAAAGTGACCTTCTCTCTAAAAGTTAAATGTGGGCTTTATTTGAGGGCTTTCCATGAATTCTGAAGATTTAGAAAAATAAAAATTCTAGTCGATGCAGTTGTTGAGGAAAGACATGCTATCTGGAAGGATCTTCGAAGTCATGTAATCCATTGGTTCTCAAACCTAGCCACACAGAAGAATCACATGAACAAGGTTTTGAAAATGCTGATGCCTAGCTCTCCAGTTTAATTTGTGTGGGGCGGGGCCTAACAAAAGCTCCCCAGGAAGATCTTGGTATAACAAAGATTGAGAACCATTCATCCAACCCATCCCCCTAACATCTCCAGGGGGAAGAATGAAGCACAGAGAGGTTACATGGCAGGCCCTATTTGTATTAAGACACCCAGCTAATGACTAATAGAGGGGACTGAGACCCAGGTGTTCACTATCCAGACAACAGAACAATAATAAATTCCTCTTCATGGGTGGTCTCTGGCCCCCATAGCTACTATGGAGTGGTAGTAGGGCTCAGGCTGCTCTGGTTTATGGGTTCCCAGAGAATGGTTAGCACTGTGCACTTGAAAAATATGACATGAAATGACCTTCAGGGATCAAATGATGTGGATATGCTAAATCTGAATCCCTCCAGTGGCATTTTTCTCTATTTCTTTTTGGTAGACGTAATGAGGCATCCTTATGCTAGGGGCACAGGGACGGAGGGCAGTTGCTCATGTTCTGTCTCAGTTTTCTTCCCATTTGCATGCACCTGGGCAAACTGATCTCTGTGTCTGAAGAATGTGCAGGGGCAGAGCTGCTGGGAGGCTTAGAGATCTGGTTATCTCACTGGTTATCTTTCTGGCTTGCTTTGTGAAATTGTGACGCAGGAAGCCTGGGTCTTCAGAGCTCTCCACTCCTGCTTTGTGCTTTTTGCTTTCACCATAGCAACATCACTTCTGGTCCCACGTGCTCTTCCTGGCTGTCTTCCCTCTCAAAGCTCACATGCAGGAAAGGACCTGTAGTAAAATCATTTACTACAGAACACAAAAGTTCCTTCTGCAGTGGAAGTGTTATGTAACTGGAGAGATTTGTGTTTTAAGCTTTGTCTCTAATTGTAGCAAGAAAAGGTTTGCGATGCCTGCAGGAGGAACCTCAGGCCTCAGAGAGAGAACAGGAGCTGGACAAGTGGTCCCAAGGGTCTTGCCAATACCCAGCCCTGCGCAGGGTCTGGGAAATAACGTGTGCGATGAGCAGTGTGTTTGTGGGCACCTGAGGGGACTGGGGCCCACCCCATAGGCTTTTCACTGGTAAACGTGCTGAGACAATATGAGGAGGGCCAGGCCCTCTAGTGCAGATTCAATCACTGCAGCAACGTCCTAGGGCTTCCTGACAAAGTACCAGGTTGGGTGGCTTAAAACAACAGAAAGGCATTGTCTCACGGTTCAGGAGGCCAGAAGTATGAAATAAAAATGTCAGCTTGCTCCTTCTGGACTCTCTATGGAAGAATCCTTCCTTGCCTTTTCCTGCTTGTGGCCTCCACTCCGACCTGTGCCCCATCTTCACATGGCCTTGTCTTCTCTGTGTGTCTCTCTGGCATGTTTCTGGCTTAGAACACTCTCTGCCTCTCTCCCATAGTACCAGTGCATGGAGTACATTGAGGGCCACCCACATAATCCAGGATAAACTTCTACTCTCAACATCCTTAACTTGATCACATCTTTTGACATATAAGGTGATACCCACCCTTCTGTCATATACAATAAAACGAGTAGTTTCTGGAGATTAGGGCGTGCCACCACTCAGCCTGCTACATGGCAGGAAAAGGTATCAAATCTCAAGTCCCTTGTCAGAAAATATCATGACTGGGGTTTTGGTAAAAATCCATTCTTATTGAAAATAGAGGGAAAGGGCACCTGGGTGGCTCAGTCGGTTAAGCCACTGCCTTCGACTCAGGTCATGATCCCAGGGTCCTGGGATCGAGTCCCGCATCAGGTTCCCTGCTCAGCGGAGAGCCTGCTTCTCCCTCTCCCTCTGCCTGTCCCTCTGCCTACTTATGTTCTCTATCTCTGTCAAATAAATAAATAAAATCTTAAAAAAAAAAAAAGAAAGAAAAGAAAATAGAGAGAAATTTGGCATTTGGGAGAGAAGATGGAAAGGGCATCAGTTTGGTGCAGAACTCTGCAGGTACTTTACGTAGACTACATTTGATAAGAACAGATGTTTATTGAGCACTTAGAGCCAGCCTCTGTGCCACATGGACGTAGACTAGCTCATTTAATCCTCCCTATCTGCCCCACTGTTGTTTTCCCCCCTTTACCAAGGAGGGAATTTTAAAAGGTTATGACTGACCCAAGATTATGACAGACAAAATGGCAGTGCTGAGATTCGAGCATAAATCTGCAGGACTTCAAAACCCACATTGGATCTAGAAGTACTCTTCCTTTATCAACCCTACATTTTAATGAAGAAGTAGAGATTAATGAAAATTCAAATTAATGAAGTGTATTTTCACAATCAAGCTGTTCTTCCGTTGTGTTGTGGATTTTTAAAGCTCCCACACACAGATGTGATGGTTTTCATTTCCAACTTTTCATCTGAAATGGGAATGCTAAACAAAAAGAATTTAGAGTATACAGATTTTCACTTTGCTGAAAAAGCAAAAGTGAAAATTCTGTGTGACATCCAGATGCCCTCAAAGGAAGAGTAAGCAAATTTTCAACGAGGTTTGGGACGAGAGCAGAACAAAGTCAGGCAAAGGAGGCAAGACAGAGAGGGAATGATTTGGGCTCACGTGATGATTTTAGGTTTAAAAACCTTGAATGGGTGCCTAGCGTGAAACCCAGGAACACTGAGGAGAATGCTGTGATTAATTTTCAGACTGATAAAGATAAAGGAAGATTAGCTGGTAAATCATCAATCCACAAGTTTAGAAGGAGAGTATCTGTGGCCTCTGGGAGATGCTTAGCCTTCTCCCTCTTTTGGTGAAGGAAGAGGAGCAGAGGAAAAATGAGAGATGAGAGAATTCTTTTTCCAGTGTTGTTGCCCCCTCAAGACCAAGTTTAGTCAAACAAGCTTGCTGGAAGCCTGCCCCTCGCCCTTCCTTGCTTCCTTGCTGTCTCTCTGGCACGGGAACCTCCTTCCCATCAACCAACTCCTGGTAGAAGTTGTGACAATCCAGTCCACTCCTGGCTCCTCTTTTGAGCCTAACTGGAGGGAAGCCCTTGACTAGTCTTATCCAAACAATTACCATTCACAGCCTTAGAGAGCCATGAAAATGCAAGTAATTCAGTGGGTTGGGGATTAGGAGAGTGGTGTCATTGTCACTATTCTCCTCCAGAGGACAGCCCTGCTGTCCTGGGGATTGGCGCTTCTTGCCCTGTGATGCATCCCAAGGAGGATCCAGGAGTGGTAGCCAGAGGGAATGGAGGTACACTGGGTCCCATAGGTCTCCTGCATCAACCCTGATGTTATGTCCCACACATGTAGCCAGATCAACTCCAGAAGACAAATCCTCCGTTCAGCCCCTTATTCAGAAGTCAGCTGGGTCACCACAATGAGCTTTTCCTGCCATCTCTATTCATTAACTCCACATTTCTTTAACAATTATTAAGCAACTGTGTTGTGTAATTGATAGTCATGTATTTTTCTCTTTGATGCAACCATTTGGATGTAAGGGTATTTTAATGGAATCTGAAAGAAAAATGACTGACTACAAATGTAGCTATCATTATTATCAAACACATATGAAACAAATCTCTCACCTGTCCCCAAATATGAGACAAGGTGAGAAGGTGAGCGTCTAGATGCACGTACATGCAAGACTGGTGTAGAAGATGTGTACAGATATACACCATCTTTTAGAAAGACCACATCCAATCAGCAGTCATGCTTAGCACCTTCTATCAGGAAGGCTGCCAATCAGTCAGTGCAAAGTGTTGGCTGATTCTGAGAATGCACCTGTAGAAGAAGAATGATCTCAGCTCTTCCAATTTATCTCTTAAAATCATGGTGGTTTAACCTAAAACTTATCAACTTTCAACTAATAAATAGGTTTGTATGCTTAATAAGGGCCCTTAGTTTGTTTTCTCTTTGTAAAACTTAAGAATGTCACTTGCTCATCAATGATCTTGTTTTATTGGGTCTATTGGGGAGGAGGAAAAGGGAAGACTGTCCTTTTCCACAGGAAATATTTCTATTTCTAAATGTTCCTCAGAATTTTAAAATATACACGTACAATATTTATAACATCCTAATCCTTTTTTAACTTTTTGTTTGAAAATAATTTCAAACTTAAGGAAGTGTTGGAAAAGTAGTACAAAGAACACTTGACTGTCTTTTACACAGATTCACCTAATTTTAACATTTTGTCCCATTTGTTTTATTGTTGGCTTTCTTCTCTGCCTCTTTCTATCCCACATCTCTCTGTCTCTGCCTCTATGTACATATATGCGTATGTGTGCGTGTACTTTAATCTGTCTGCATTCCAATTTTGTCTAGCGAGCCAGTAACATCTTTCATAGCACTTCCTCCAGTACTTGATCCCACCTATGATTAGGTATTACATTTAGTTGTCATGTGTCTTGTGTTTCCTTTCTTCTGGAACATTTCTGCACACTTCCTTTGTCTTTTATGACATTGACATTTTGAAATTACAATCTCTCTTTTAATACCGAGTTCCTCTTTCTGGGTTTGTCTGATGCTCCCTCATGACTAGATTTAGACGATGCCTTCCCAGCCAAAGTACCACAGGGTGATGTCTCCATGTCAGGTTATCACAATATCATTTAAATCTTTTTAAATGGTAATTTGAAGTGACAGGTGTGGTACTTCTGCATATCAATGCATTCTTACAGTGTTGTTGTTTTTTTTTAATATACTAGGATTTTTTTCCTATTGTAAAATTAATACCACCTTCTTCAAAATAGTCAAGCAATACAAAAAGAATTTCAGCATAAAAAGTGTTGTATTCTAGCAATATAAGTGTTGTATAGCTACCGAATGGCTCTGTTCTTCAGTCTGTGGGCCCAGCCTGTCCTCAGCTTCTCAGCCACCAAGATGGACTCATAGTAATTCACCCTCCCTGCTGGGGCAGGGAAGTAGCTTCCAAAGGGAGATAAAGGAGATCAGATCAAGAATATTAACCAGCATCATTAATCAGCAGAAGAGCGATAACTGGTTTATTAAGCAGCTCCCATGTGTAGGTACTGTGCTAAATTCTTTACTCCTGTTAATGTCACGTGAACCTCAACACAGCCTATGAGATACGTCCCATCTTTGGTTGTCTGAGGTCACACGACTTGCCCAGTGCACCATAGGACAAGGGCAAAGCTGCCATTTTAACTCCAGCTTCTGAAACCCAAGTCCTCTCACCCCCCTTCACCACAAGTTAGACTTTGTGGTCTCTGATAGCCCACCCCATCCACCACTTCGTGACTCCTCGCACAAGAAGGAAAAGAAAGGTAGTGGCACCTACCACTACCCCACTGGAACTGGCAGGAGCTGACAGCCCTGAAGTGGCTACCCTACACCAAACGTCCGTTTGCAATGAACTCTGCCCAGTGGCTTCTGCTCATTGTGACAGCCTGACCTCTTTTAGGGTAACGATGGATCCAGTCTCCATGGCAGGCTGCCTTGGGAGCAGAAAAGGGCTCCAACATCCTGGCTGAGGAGTCTGTGGCTAAAAGGCTGGAGTTACACTGGACTGGGATCTATGGAGCCGGTGTGATAGAAGCTGGGTATTTGCAAGGTCAAGGCTTGGGTTCCATCACAGAAGCTTCAGAAAACAGGTTCTTTATCATATTCCTACTCAACATATTTGTTCCGGGCAGCACCCTGTTGATGTTTCTCCAAAAAACAGTTCAAGGAGCCCAGCCCTGTAAATAAGGTCACACATAAACAGCATTTGATAGAAAGAAAAAAAATTATTTTGACATTGATATCCTGTGGTTTGATTGTGAATAACCTTGAGACCATTTCTTTGTTCTTTAACTCACCATAGTAAATCAGAACATAGTCTACTGGTTTTTTTTAACTTATTTTTAAGAACTGTGAGAGAGACACCTGAAATTCATCTGAATTGACACTTTTATCCTTCTGATTACTTAGTGCTATTAAAAAATGGTTTTCTAGAGTTTTGGCTACAACTTGGCTGACTTAGCATAACCACTGAATATATAGAGAGAGGAGTCAATATGGGCTCACAGGTATCTGGTTTCAGGTAGTCAGAGCAGAATTGTATTTCAGGATGGATCCTGGAAGTGTTTTGACTTAGAACAGTCATATTTTAGAATTGGAAGGAACCTCGATGTGTAATCCAACTCCCTCACTTTTTTTTCAGTGAAGACCGAAACATAGAGGTATTGATGGGGAGACCGTGTAATGCTGTAATGGCTCCTGGAGCCAAACTGAACAGGCCAAGGCCAGTGCCACCATTTACTGTGTGACCCAGGTGTTCAACATCTCTACAGCTCATTTTCCTACCTTGTAAACTAAGATGAAGCTCCTACCAAGGACTGCTTATCTAGATTGAACTAATGAATACATTCAAAGCCCCTGCAACCATGCTTGGCTCATAGTAATTATTCAGTGAGTGCTAGTGGTGGTTTTAGAATTGTTGTAAAGATGGTTAAAACAAGGATTGTTCTAAAGATTTAATGAATACATACAAAGCATACAAAGGGGGCCTCTACGCATGGCCCAGAGTAATAACTCCGTGAGTGCCAGTGATTCTTATAAATGACTCATGTAAGGTCACATGTACAACTGGTCTTCCCAGGTCAAGAGAACATTTTACCATTTAAGCTGGCTCCTCCTTAGTAATAAATACATGGCATAGCACAACCGTTTTTTGTGGAAATTGGAAAGGGTAGAATTTCCCTGGGCAGGAAAACCATATCAGAAGGAAATGAATTTTCCAGGAAAGTGCACGCAACTTGGACTACTTCTGCTTTGCCTGTCCTCGGTTACTGGTGTTCTGTAGCCTTCCAGATTAAACTCATCCATTTGCTCAAAAGCCGGTCTACTTGCGAGCTTTCACTGTCCATGCTGGTGCCAGGCAGGTTTCGGGGCTCTCTATGTGGTTCTGGGAATCTGTCTGGTTTTGAGGCAGAATGTCATTTTAAAAAATTTAATAGTTTTATTATGTTTTACTATTTGATAGAGGAAAATTCCTTCAGTACTCTCTTTTTCCCCCCCAAATTTTATTGGATTTTCTTACTCATGTTTGGTTTTCTTTTCTTGTTTGTTTATTTTTCTTTTGGAAGATATTGCATTAATACATGTTCAAGGTGTAAAGCAATATCCAGTGAAGACTCCCCCACCCTGCCAAACTCTCTAGCTGCAAAGCAAAACAACGTAAGCCGCTTCCTATGTATTCTCCTAGAGAGATTCTTAGATAAGCAAATAGTTAAATATATTCTTTTTTCTTCTTTAAAGCATAAAGTTATCCATTTGTTTTTACAAATTAAAAGTAGTATTTTCCTGACCCCGACCCCCTGAAAACTATTGAAACTTTATTGAAATGACATTAAACTTATAAATGAATCTGTATAATAATTAAAATTTATTATCCTATTTAGTTTGTCCTTTCTGGGAATATGGCATGTATTTCCATCAATTCAACTCTTCTGTTATATGGCTCAACAAAATTCTGCAATTTTCCTCAATTAGATTTTAAATATTTATTCCTGGGCATTGCATATTTTCATTGCAATGAGTTATTTTCTGTGTAAGGAGGACTGATTTTCCTGCTTATATTATTTATTGCAGAGAACTATCTAGTCTTATATTGATTTTAAAATCTGCTAATTTAATCAGTTATTATTATTACCTCTAATAGTTTTGTCATTAATTCTTATGCCATCCTTGTGCACAGGATGAAATCTGGTGGACTGTTTTTAAATCCTGTTTTGCCACTTAAGAGCTGTGCAACTACGGGGAAATTACTAAACTTTTCCATGGTTCACTATCCTCATCTATAAATTGGGATAATGATACTACCTACTTCTTAAAATTGTTGAGGCAAATAAATAGCCTAATTCAAATGATACTGTTGGGACAGTACATGGAACATGAGTCATCTCTAACGTTAGCTATTATTAAAACTACGATAATTTTGCTCTCCCTTTGTGATTATCTTTATTTTTTTTTTGCTTCATACTTACTGCATTAGATTATGTTTGTCTTCTTTCTTCTCTATTGTTTCACTATTAAATATGATATTTGGAATTGATTAGAAATAAATGCACTTAACCATACTCAGAATGTAAGCTTTTAGCTGTAAAGCATTTTTTTAGATTCTTTACTCACATTACCAAGTATTTCCCCTTTGTTCTAGGGCTGTGATGTATTTTATTAATAGATGTCGAGAAATCAAAATGATGTGGTTTTGGAATATAGGTGAGGTTTGTAAGGTTTTTCTGGTCGCGCACAGGAATAAAGACCGCTAAGGCAAATTATAGTCCA
>LNAC01001044.1:386152-398115 GCA_002007465.1 Ailurus styani | reverse complement strand
GCCTGATGATTCACAGACCTGTACCCCTTGGGCAAAGAATAAAATAAAATTAAAAAAAAAATTGAGTCAACTTCTATGACCATGTGTCTATTACCCAACTGAGGGAAAAAATTAAAATGAGGTATATGGTTTTTAGTCTGAGGAAAATTAGTCTCATCAGGGAGGAAGACCACTACCACTCATGTGTGTCTAGCATCTGCTCCTGGAGTAGGAGCAGCTGAATGGGCAGGGAGGGACAGACATTCAAGAGAGGAGAAACACCATGAGTGAAGGGCTGAGGACCGCCATGAGGATGGCATCTATAGGGCACAACATAGAGAGCATGGCTCCTGTGAAGGTGCTTCAAGACCCACATGGTGACAGAGACTCGTGATGTGTGTATGGCGGGGGAGAGTGGGGGGTAGTTCTGAGGAGGTGCCCTATACTCAATACAATCATCTTACCAGTTCTCGCCTCACCGGCTGAACTATGAACACTGTTCCCCACACAAGTGGAATAACGTCATGCCATATTGGCCATCAAACCACTGGCTAAGTTGCATTGCTTCTGTTCCTCGAAAGCAAAAGGGTAATTTGCACTTGATAAGAATCAAGTGGAAGGATGAGTTGACAAGGCCTGGACTCCAGAGCCAGCTCTTCAAGCAGTAACCGTATAATCTGCGGCAAGTCACCAAAAGTATGGAGCTTTGTGTCCTCTTTTGTGAGATATTTACTTGAGAGCCTCATGTAAGACACCTGCACCTGTTCCCACTTTTAATTTACTGTGATTACCATTTACAACACGGTAGACCAGAAGAAGCACGGACTTCAGACATAAACTATTAATATTTTTCAACCCCAGTTTTTGAACTTTAAAAGAGAGAAAATACCACTCATCTCATACAGTTGTTACAAAAATTAAATGGGATTATTTATATAAAGCAACTGGCACATAGTATGATTTCAATAAATGATAGGGGTGTTCTCCCCATTATTATTATTTCAAGTGATGTCGATCCATTTCAAATTTTTATGCACACAAAATCAGCACTGGTTTTAGTCAAATACAAAACAAAAATTCTCTTTGTGGATAGATACTGAAATTCTTGGGGGAAATGGAACTGCAGTATTCATGGGAAGACATGTCACCTTTTGTCATTTTATATTGTGGGAGCAATTCTCCCACTCATTAATGCCTGAATCCAATGACTGATCTCCTGCTAGGCATGGGAACTGTTTCTAGACCTTCTTTGACAATGAAAGAATGTTGCTTCTTCAGAGAACCATCAAACCCTCTCTCACACCAGGACTGATTCAAACAACCTCTGCTCAGCAAAACAAAGGCTAACCGGGAGAATGGTCTCCCAATGCAACTCACTCCTCTCCAACTTCCTTCTACACAGACACATTTTTATTAGCACATTCTTCTGTTTTGCTGTTTCCACAGAATGCCATGAACAGTGATCCAACTGTTGCTGTTACCGTGTGCCATAAGCTCACAGGAAAAGGGCCATATTGAGGTCTTGCGACGACTGGCAGCAACTTGGAGAACATAAGGGTCTCTGCATTCTTGAAACAGCTCCAGCAACCCCAGTGCATACACAACCAGCTAATAACCACACGCGAATAATCACTTCTGAGTTAAAACTGTCAAAACTCCATGGTTGAAAAACTGTTCTATTAATGGACATGAAGACGGCAGAAGGTATATTACACCCTGTTCAATTTTCAGTTTGTATCCTTTGTCTTTTCTGGGGGACATCAATGAAAATTTATTTATTCAGAAAGGCCCACTACGGAATATGTGGATATACAGATGCTGAGTTTAAGTTTTCCTTTTCACTATTTTTAAAAGCTAAATGATGGTATAAAGAGAAGTTTAGATTACTCAAAAGAAATCTAAAAGTTTAGATTAATCAAAAGAAATTTAAAACTGAAGGATGTGGTTTTTCAGATGCACACATACACACACACATAGACACACATACACATATATTTGATATATAAATATTTTATGACTATAAAAATACAAGCTCATAAGAAAAGAAACTAACACAATCAACACTGATGTGTATAAATTATAACACTACTTTATATACAGTGCTGCTGCCAAATAACAAATGGATAAATTACAAACAATTCCCATTATTAAAGCATGATTTAAAAGTCTCTAAAAACAGGAGCTATACTTACTCACTGAATCTCTTCAATGGGGATCTGATACATACTTGTCAACAATATAAATGCCTTCCTTCCTAAATTATGCTTATTCACAATACTAAAAATTCTCTTCTCCCCTTCTCACTACAGTTATTAGGTGAGGTCTTGAGGCCAATGCCAAGGCTGACTTGGCAGGGAAGGCTGGAAGAGTGGGGACAAGCCTCACCAAGTAGAGGGCTTGATAAGACGAGACTATATTTTGGTTGCGCAAAGAAGTCATGCTTGGCCCCCAAAGGCCACAGGTCTCTCACTTACTCCAACCGTCCATCTGAGAGAACTGACATATTCATGTCATAACCCTTCTGGAAATCAGACTTTGGGAGTTGGGGGAGGTGGACGAAGTAGTGCTTTGGGCCACAGAATGCCTAAATGGGAAGTAAAGGAAAGAAAGGAAGAAGGACACAACGCGGCATGGGAAAAGGGGACACTTTATACCTTCACAAAGTAGCCTCGGCCCAGCCTTGCAAAGAAAGATCACGGCAACCACGCTATAACTTAAGTCAAAGTCTCTGGTAATGCTACAACAAAGGAATCACACATCATTTCTGACCTGTATCCTACTTGACTTGTCAGACACTTTATGTAATGGTGATTTTTTATAGCTCTCCAGGGTCTACCCTTTCTATACTCAGGCATGAGAGAAATATACACACTCCCTTCCAACCTACTGAAATAGCAATCTCTCCAGAAAAACGCAGGGTATTAATGCATTTAATTAATATGGCATCGGTAAGACTTTTCAACTCACTTACCTCCTAAACTGTAGGCTATTAAGGGAGGAAGAGAAGGACATGAAGCACATCTGACTCCCTACGGGGAAACTGGTGTCTCCACAATGCATCTGCAAGTCTGTTCTTGAGTTGTGGCTTCCAAAGACTCCAGATTAATTGTAGTCAAATTAATGGAGGGAGCCGGCACTTTATCATCAGCTCCATTCTCATACCTGACTTCGGGATACATCATAAGGAAGCTCATACAGTACCACAATGGCAACTACCTTTACAAAGAGCGAGAAAGGCATCCGTGCAGGGGAAATCAATAAAAAGAGAAAATGCTACATTAGTTGTCTCTAAGGAGAAGTTTCCTAGGTCAGATCTTGTTCTTAAATCTCTAATCAAGAGGATGTTTATGAGCTTTTTACCAGGTTTGTGAATGCTATTAAATTATAAATATATTAATAAAAGCTTTATAGTTTCTATAAGGGGGCTCTTTATTTTTTTTTCTTATAAAAAAAAAAGAGGAAAAGGAAAAATAGTTGCTTAAATGAGTCTTCATTAGCTGGCCACAGAGATGCAAGGATTCCTCCCCAAGGGAAGTCCAGTCAGCTGGTTAATTAGCATGACTTGTGATGCTAGAGCATTCTTGCTACACAGAAATCCACATGCAATTTGTATCCTACTTCCTGCAAGGCAGTGATGCCACTTACAAAGTACAGTAGTTTAAAAGTAGGTGCTAATGAGCTACTTCGTTGTGATACCCATAGCTGTATTTTGGGAACCACATAGAATGATGAATTTTTCTACTAATAAGTGATTCTGGAAGATTCCTGGTTGCTTCCACCACCCGAATGAACAGTGTGCTCCCACTTCCAAAGTCCCAATGCCCAGCAGAAGTCAGAGACCATCTCATGGGCTCTCGGGCTGTTTGCCCACAAAGCCTATGCCACTCCATCCTTCCAACCCTCTAAACATTTCCCTGATTCAACAGGGAAGGCTGTAGGCATTTGTGCCGAACAGTTTTGGACAGAACTTTTAAGATACTGTAGTGACAGAGGAAAGAGCTCAATGGGGCAGAGTCTGCTGGGGAGGAGAAGACGATTCTGCCACGTTCGTTTTATGTAGAAACACGACACTATCAATGAGATGTGGAGTAGTAACGAGGTGGGGCTTTCCTTTACCTGGTCCTTCCTGATTCACTTGCACCTATCCTTGTCGTTCTGTTTTGTTCTGTTTTCTGCGCCATAATCAGGAACGCTGACAGGACTCTGAATGGCGTCCAGACATATTTTGAAGACAGGCGAGCAAATAAATCCCTTCGCATTTGTCCGATTCAACAGAGGTACTTCTGTGTTTAATCCACCTGGAACAGGGGTCGAAAGCGTGTGGAGAAGTGGGGAAGCCAAAGGGCTTTAAAATCATCACTAATGGACAACGATCCTCCCCAAATACCTTTACACATCAACTGTGAAGTAAGCTTCTGGCACCTGCAGAGGGAGGGACAATGAAATGAAATGTTGGCAACAACTCTGGAGCCCTGCGAGGGAAAAGGGTAAGTGTCCGCTAACAGCTGTTCCCTGGGGGGTGCGAGATTGTTGTGAGCAAAGCAAGGGAGGCAGAGGAGACCATAACCAAGGGCCGAGATGACTTCTGAACACCACTGACTCGGGCCCTGGGCAGGAAGACACAAAAAGGAACAGGGCAGAATTTTTTTAATTAAATAAAAATAACATTTAAAGTGGATTAGCTTCCAGGTGGTTCTAGCTCCATTTCTGTTTTCAAACCTCGGCACTCACTCTGGACAGGGGGCTCAGGGTCTGAAAGGAGGGTCACTCCTGGGCTTGCAACGAAAAGTGATTCAAACTACTTCACCTAAGCACTGTTCAGTGGAGTTGAAAATGAGCATAGTTAAACTCCAGAAATCGGAGTCAGAAGTCCCATTGTCTTCACTCCACTGATTTATTATGTGATACTTTGTGATACTCTGCCTCGGATGTTCTCACATCTGTGAATCTGGGGTAATGATTCTTTTGTTGCTCTGCCTAGAAATACAGAAGCAGAAATATAACATGCCCAGAGGTCTCTTGGGCAATCACTTTTAAAATGAAAAGACAGTTCCCATTTCAACAGGGAAATTCAATAACCAAAAGGTGAGTACATGTCATAATAAATAAGCAAATGAAAAGGCATTAGCATGTTTAAAGGAGAAAAATTTATTTGTGTAACACCTAGATTGGTGTCATTTAAAAAAAATCTATATGTTTGACCTGTTACTTCAAGCAAAATCAGAATGGAGTGCTGTACTGGCTGATTCATTCCATGTTCTATTGCTTTTCTGCACACTAACTTTTTTCAAATGGCTCTGTTGGAGAAAATAAATCATTTGTACAATCCACTCCTTAGCCACATCAATTCTACTTAAAATGTATATCCAAACCTAAAGCAAGTACCCGAACTCATCTCGCCCCACTGAATCTGATATAAAAATCACTCCGCGTATCCTTTCTTGACCAAGTTCTAGATGTTAATTCTTAATAGCGGACCCCACATCCCAATGGTTCATTTGAAAGAACCCTTAGATTGCCAAGTTCCATCCCAATGATAACCGCGCTTGCAGTCAGACCACGGATGTTAAAAGCTTCAGACTTACAGTTATACATTTACCGGCTACCTTTCTTTTTTTTTTTTAAGATTTTATTTATTTGACAGACAGAGAGAGAGATCACAAGTAGGCAGAGAGACAGGAAGAGGGGGAAGCAGGCTCTCCGCTGAGTAGAGAGCCTGATGCGGAGCTCGATCACAGGACCCTAAGATTGTGACTTGAGCCGAAGGCAGAGGCTTTAACCCACTAAGCCACCCAGGCGCCCCTATTGGCTACCTTTCAAATGAAGTTTGTCTGCAAAAGAGGCAAAACTCTATGTGGTATGTTATCCACAGGAAAGCAAGGTAACACACACTTTCTTCTCTCCCAGATGGAAAAATTACAACAGTTACTGCTGACTTGATTCTTATTATGAGAAAGGAAATGCCATCAATGCAAATACTGACTACAACACAACAAACATAGACAGTGAGGCCACCTGTGTTTTCTTCACACATTTAACCAATTAGATATTTTTAGGGTTATCTTCAACTTTCCCTCTTAGGACTGGCTAACAATTGTTGATATTTACATTGTCCAAGCTTTTATAGGTCAACTTGTTTATGAAATACCGATTAAAACATATGCCAGATTTCAAAGTGCTCCAAATTAGTCATTTTTAAGTGAAAATAAAACAAAAAAATCAGCACAGTACAATGTGAAAGGGTTGTGTTTTTTGTTTTGTTTTGTGGCCAAGCTACTTGCTTCTTTATTTTATCTTTCTCCCTACGTCTCCTTTTCTGTGCTCGAAATTTGGTTCTCCTTTTCTAATATAGTGATTAATTTAACAAAGAAGCCAGCAAGTGCAATCCCTAGACCAAGTCAATCTTCCTATGGTTATGCCTGACCCTTCTTGGTACCTTGGAATCTTGCATCATATAAAGGAAACAGCAGCAGTAGTAACAATAACAAAACTTAAATTCGTTCAGTTTTCCCAGAGGAAATCAAATCCAGATCTGTTAATAGAAACTCAGTTATCTTCCTAATCCATTGTGGTTCACTTTTCTGATGCATTAAAAAATTCCAAATTTAAGTAGTTTACGCAGTCGACCAAAATAAAGTAGAGAGCATAAAAAGGGAGCTATCATGGGCTTCATAACTGGTGTACAACTTTTGAAATACTCAATGCTACAAAAGATGTAACTGAAAGTGGCCACAAAAATCAGGAAAGTAGCAGAAACAGCAGGTGACCGGACATTGAAAAGAATGGCCTGGATAATCCTCCATTAGGAAGTGGGAGGGCACCTCATGCACCCTCCACGGCCAATGTATAAGAGAAGTGTATAGCTACTGAGTTGAAAAGGAGTCAGATGGAGAATATTCAGGAAACTGAAGTGTGACTGCTTTGGGAGGTAGGGGAAAACTGAGTGGCCAAGGGACAGAAGAGTAGAATACTCTTTCCTCTCTGTCTCACCCTGAATAGATTTTAAATAATTCAAGATGTGCATTTATACGTTATTTGATACATAAATAAAGAAAAGAGAAAAGAAGCCAGATGGATTGCATTGTCCTAGATGGGTTGGAAATTTGCTTTTCAACCTTGACTTCACAATGGAATTATTGAGTCATATTGAGTCATTTGGTTATCCATGTAGAAAAAAAATAGAGGGCGCCTGGGTGGCTCAGTGGGTTAAAGCCTCTGCTTTCGGCCCAGGTCATGATCTCAGGGTCCTGGGATCGAGGCCCGCATCGGGCTCTCTGCTTGGCAGGGAGCCTGCTTCCCCCTCTCTCTCTCTCTCTGCCTGCCTCTCTGCCTCCTTGTGATCTCTCTCCCGCTGTGAAATAAATAAATAAAATCTTTAAAAAAAAAGAAAAAAAATAGAGAAAGATCCTGAGGTTTGTCAGACTCTAAACATACACAATTATGTCAAGATCAGTTATAAATGTATAAACAAATACAAACTATAAAATGACTAGCAGAAAATCTACAATAAATTTTTGCAATAATGTTGGGTGGGACAGGCAAAATTTCATAAGCAGAATCTCCTAGATAATTTTTGTTTTAATACGGTCATCTAGCTCCCAGACCTTCCCTTCCCCAAACACAATTCTGATTTAGTGGGTTTGAGATGAAGTCCAGCCATTATGTACTTGATGGACATTCCCAAGATGTTACGGATTCACACTGCTAGTTGAGTGTTCTATTAAACACTGTGGTAGTTGTTAGAGAATATTTTTTAATAAATGACAAGAGATAGAGCAAAATGAGTCTTCCTAGTCAGGGCCCAGTGCACATTTCCATGTTCACTACTGAGATAGGAAAAAAAGATCAAGTTTATTATGATTTGGAAAACTGACCCATGAAGAGTTGAAGGGAAACTACGAATGAATGGAACAACCACTGCAACAGAATTTCTTCAAAAGTAAATCCTAAAGCCTCCTACCCACATCAAAATTTGCATCAGTCCGTGGTAAAATGTGACAAGCAAGACAAGGTATTTTTTTTTCCAAGAACCTCAACTTCCTCCAAAGTTTTCTTCAACTTCCTCTGAAAATTGTGTCCTTTTTAATATTTTGGTTCTCGAATCTCTCTTTTCAAAAATGAAATTATCCTGATAGTAAATGGTAGCTTTTGTTTTCATTGTGGAGTTTTAGAATGGTAAACAAGTAGCTGGAAGACCTAGACTCACAACTGAGCTAGAAGATTTTTTAATTAAGACAGATGAAGGTTGTAAGAAGAGTATATCAAAGATAGAAAAAGAAGACCATAGTTGGTGAATAGATAAGAGAGCATGCATTTGAACTACATGAGAACAGATAATTGCTGTAAATTTTACACCTTAATGGTCATGAAATCCTGCATTAAGACATACAAGATAAATATTCAAGAGGACATGAAGAAGACATAAGAAGGACACAGCTCCAGCCCCTGAGGGACTTAAAATCACAATTTCATCAAGGGTTCTTGGATCTCTTTTAGATTTCCATGAGAATGTTGACTAAAGACCTTACAGTAAGATTAATATAATAGAACTGAGAGATGGGGGGATTTGAGCTAGAAGGATCGATGAATGATATGACAGGTGTTTCTCAGCGTGAACGGCACCTTAAAACAACTTGGGGAACCTGACACAGAAGCAGCACATTGATAGTTGGGTCCCATTCCAATCAAGAATTCGAGGATGGCTCCAGGACATAGGTATCTTTTAAAAGCTCTCAAGATGATTCTAATTTGCAGCCACCATTAAGACCCATTGATGTAGACTCTATACTCTTGAAATTCTATATGACAGAAAATTTGTAGACCAATTCAACTAGGGGGAAAAAAAACCACTCTTCTGTTATCAATTTAAGAGATGGATTCGAGCCGCTCCTCTTTCCTCCACTTTTTTGTGATTTCTCAGGCCAGCCTCACTACTTTCACAGGGCATTTGAAAAGATCTTAGCCATTCTTTGAGTTGAATGGATGATTGGAGGATTTTGAAATAAGTATTTTGGGCTTCGCACATTATTACGAGCTCCCTGGGTATAGAGACCCTTTCATCAAGATCAAATTGTCTCCTTTTACATCCTGTCACGTGACTTAGATGATGGCAGAGAGTCAAAGGGCAATCATGATCCTCCCCACCTGCCGCCATCTTCCTCCTCATCACCACCCCATTTAGAGCCTGTGGGCAGTAGGGTGAGAGCTGCTATTTTCACATTTAGAATGCAGCAGTAAAAGGCTCCTGGTAGCATCAGACTTCTGGCTACATTCTTAATGAGTTTAAGAGGGGAGAGAACAAACAGCTGAATGTTTTGTTTTGTTGCAGAGTCTGTTAAAACCCTAGCTTCCAGATGTCCATCTCCAACTTGCCTAGGACTGCAAAGGACTGCAAAGAACTGCGGGGGGGGGGGGGGGGGGGNGGGGGGCGGTGAGGGGGAGGGGAATCAAAATCCCTGATGAGAAAACCTGAAAGGGGTATGTTTAGAAATACAAAATGCAGGAAGATGGGACACAGCCAATGTAGATTCATTTTGCACTGTCTGCACAGTGCAATTCACAGTTGTCCTTCGAGGTAAACAGACCAATACTAGCAAACTTTGTATGCAGCTCCGAGCATTAATCCACTACATGGTGTGCTCAGAGCCACTCAATGTAAACAAAAAACTACCTTAACAGTGAAATTCAATAGAACCAAGTCATTATATATGCTGAAAAGGAAGCCAGGGAGACCCACGCATGCGTTATGAAGCTCTTTCTGTGTAGACTGCACACTCACCTCCCTCTCGAAAGTTTTCTGCCACTCTCCATGGAATTAAAGTCTGGTTCTGTTTCTAGATGACTAATCCTGGGAGTTGGAATAAGGACCTAACTAGTTGTGCATGATAAACAGGTACACACCAGGGCGGAACCCCTAGCCCATAACAAGCAGTCTACCCAGTAGGAAAGCCTCAGCACAACAAGGAGCTGAATGGCAAATCCGCCACTGTCTTATCATATTGTGAGGATTTCCTTCCCAAAGGGCTGAGCACTTTATTTACATGTACTGGTTCATTTTTTAAGATTCCCATTCTTAAAAAGGAAGACACCATTTTGTCGTGTTAACTATGATAAAACCATGGCGGGAGAAGTTAAGTACTCTGCCTGAGGTCATCCAGAAACCCTACAGGATTTGAGATCAGAAGTCTCATCTTTCAGGTTTGTGGTTCGTTGTTTTCTGTGTCATTACATACAAAAAGCAAAGGACCTCAGCAATCCAAACAGTGAGCATCCTTAGCCCAAAGGAACATCTCTGAAGTTTCTGCCAAATCATTTATTTCTACTTAACCGAGTAGTGCACATATTTTTAGCGTAAGATTGGATCAGAAGAGCCAATCCCACCAATTTTCACAGAACACTTTATCCCTATTACTGTCAGTGTGGACAATTTAAGGATGTTCCTAACTGAGGCCCACTGGAGGGTTCTAAAAATAGGATGAGTGGCAGGAGCTCAGAGAACCTAACCGCCAACGCTGCTTTCAAGATACACCTGAAGCCGTCACCAGGAGGATGTAAAGGAGAACACCAGATGTCTACCAGAGGCAGTTCAGTCACCAATAAATAACAAGGGGATAAAACCCATCGGGAAAACCAAGGAGGTCCAACACAGCATACAACAAACCTTTTTCACCAAAAGACGTTCTGTTCATTATGAAAGCCCTCCTCTCTTTATACTTCCCTAGTGTCACTGGGGCAGGACAGGACCTAAGGTAACACATGATCTATCCTTTCATTTTTAATAGAATTATTAAAAGCAGGTAAGAATCATTTTATTCATTCAGTCAAGGAAGACCTATGGAACACTTTTTTTTTTTTAAAGATTTTATTTATTTGACAGAGAGAGAGATTACAAGTAGGCAGAGAGGCAGGCAGAGAGAGGAGGAAGCAGGTTCCCCGCTGAGCTGGGAGCCCGATGTGGCGCTCGATCCCAGGACCCTGAGATCATGATCTGAGCTGAAGGCAGAGGCTTTAACCCACTGAGCCACTCAGGCGCCCCAACACTTTTTAATACAATAAGAAAAGAGCCATACTTGGGACTGTGGAGATACATTGGTAAACAAAGCAAACACCACGTTTGCCATCCTGGAAATTACATTCAAGAGGAAGGAGAAAGAAAATAAGTATATATGTAATATAATGCTAGTGCTATTTATGAGATTTAAATAAAATAGGGGAGCCTTGGTGGCTCAGTGGTGGCTCAGTTGGTTAAGCATCTGCCTTTGGCTCAGGTCACGAATCTCGGGGTCCTGGGATCAAGCCCTGCATTGTGTCAGGAATCCCTGCTCAGGGGAGAGTCTGCTTCTCCCTCTCCCTCTGCCCCTCCCCTGCCTTGTGCTCTCTCTCTTTCTCTCTCAAATAAACAAATAAAATATTAAAAAAAAAAGAAAGTTGGCTAATGGAATCAAGAGTGATAGGGGCTATGGATACAAATAAAGCCACCGGGGTGGACTTCTCAGGTGACATTCAACTTGAGACCTAAATGAGAAGCATTTCATTCACTCAGTCATTCATAAAAAATTGGGTCAGTGTCTATAATGTGCCCAGCACTGCTGTGAGTAGTTAGCATATGTTAGAAAATGGCATTCACATACAAATTAAAACCACAGCGAGATACCACCTTACACCAGTCAGAATGGCTAAAATCAACAAGTCAGGAAATGACAGATGTTGGCGAGGTTGCGGAGAAAGGGGAACCCTCCTACACTGTTGGTGGGAATGCAAGCTGGTGCAGCCACTCTGGAAAACAGTATGGAGATTCCTCAAAAAGTTGAAAATGGAGCTACCCTACGACCCAGCAATCGCACTACTGGGTATTTATCCTAAAGACACAAAGGTAGTGATCCTCAGGGGCACGTGCACCCGAATGTTTATAGCAGCAATGTCCACAATAGCCAAACTATGGAAAGAACCTAGATGTCCATCAACAGATGAATGGATAAAGAAGA
>LNAC01001044.1:257273-385813 GCA_002007465.1 Ailurus styani | reverse complement strand
AAAAAAAAAAAAGAAAATGGCATTCACGAACCCTCTGCTCTGTAAGAACTCTTTAGGGGTAGGACAGGAAAGATAGAATAATGTCACTTTGAAATGAGGAATGGTATCTGTCGTTTTACAAGTGACTTGTGCAATCTAGGCTCCAGTTCACCTATTTGGTCTTCAACTATCAAGCAAATCAAATTAACATACTTCAGAAATCATAAATGCAACAGGTCTAAGCAGCTTCACTGGCAAATCTCAGGATGGACCTCATGGATTCTGAGACAGCAAGAGACATTTTACTCCAAGGTGAGTACGAACTTTTGAAGCCCTGAAGCACCTGAATGATTCGTGTGCCATGAATAACCCAGGTGCCATGGGTCATGGCTGGAAAAGCAACTGTCCTGTGCCAGGAAGCCTCATTAAACTACGCTGACACCTAGTTTCTGGTGATCTCTCGCTCAAGTCTGTCAGTGTTTTCCACCTGGATTACAGGAATAACATAAAGTAATGAAATCTTGACAGTGAGATTTAGCTATGGAATAGATCTCCTTACTACGGGGGAGGGGCCCCAAGACATCCTTCTCTCAAATCAAACACTGAAGCTAAGAGAAAGTCCAGTCACATTTCTGACTACAGCGTGAAAAGGAAACAAAAAATGGAGTTTCCATAGAAACAAAGAACCTAGCTTGAGGAAAATCTGAAAAGGCAGTCATTTAGGGCTTTGTCCTAAGAATCAGGAGATGGGAACTCTATTTATGCTTTTGCAACAATGTGTTGTGCAACCTTGGGCAAGTTACATAATCTCTTTGAGGCTCACTTTTCTCATCACTGCATTAATCATAGGAGGCTTTCAAATATCTCTGCAGAGTCCAGTTCAACCTAAGCAGCTCTGCTTTGATCTATTTTGACTGTATTTCTGAGTAAGATTTCATTTGAAATGTATGTGCCCTGATAGAAAAAAAGAAAAACAATGTGATAATCACCAGAAGAGATATTCTCTGAAGCCTCTTTCTACCCTGAGGAAACAGGAATTCTAACACCTCTCAGACTTGGGGTCATAGCTGGGCAGAGGAGGGGGAACCTTTTTGAAAAACAAACTCTGATCCTGCCTTACACTTGCTACCTTCTACTTTTTGAGGGTAGAAGAAGGTACCATCATGATACCACCAAAATTGCGCTTGGCATCTGAGCACAGTAACCATGCAGTGAGTGACCGGAAGGCTTCTTTTCTATTATTTAAAAAAAAAAAAAAGGCATAGTTTCCTTTACCCCTAAAGGTTTCCCTTGAATAAAACGAATGAAGAGAAAAGACAAAATCAATAGTATCTTTGCTAAGCTGCTGCTTTATCCAATAAATATTTATTGAATGCCTACTACATACCAGAAGCTAGTTGCTCCTGGGAGATAACTAGATGTTCTCAAAAGTTAGAGCACAATCCTCAGTTAAATATCAGTTCCAGACCTAAACAAATGGAGTTACTTGTGCTCATGGATTGGAATACTCATTGCTGTTAAAATGTCAACTCTTTCCAACCAATTTTATTTATAGATTCAACAAAATCCCAATCCCAGCAACTTTTTCATAGACATGGACAAGCTGAAGCTAAAATTAATAATGGAAAGGCAAAGGCACAAAATAGGTAACAACTGTGAAGAAAAACAAAGCCGAAGGACACAATATCCAGTTTTAAGACTTAGAGTAAAATGATAGTAATCAAGAGAAGGCAGTAGATCAGGTTTCCAGTTATGGAATGAATAAGTAATGGGAATAAAAGGTATAGCATAAGGAATATAGTCAGTGATATTGTAAGAGTGATGTATCCCAACAAATGGTAGGTTCATCTGTGGTGAACAGAACATAATGTAAAAATTTGTTGCATCACTATGTTGTACAAGGTGAAACTAGTATAACACCATGTGTCAACTATACTCAAATTGAAAGAGAGAGAGGGAGAGAGAGAACAAAAGAGAAGAGGAGAGGAGAGGAGAGGAGAGGAGAGGAGAGGAGAGGAGAGGAGGCAGCAGTGGTAAAAACAGAGATACAAACCAATGGAACATGAAAGAGAACCAAGAAATGGAATCACACAGTCAATATTTTGACAAAGTCCAGAGGTAACTGAATGGAGAAA
Organism: Ailurus styani; assembly: GCA_002007465.1. NCBI lineage: Eukaryota > Metazoa > Chordata > Mammalia > Carnivora > Ailuridae > Ailurus > Ailurus styani. Next base: position 383,699 of record LNAC01001044.1, on the reverse strand, counting down.
AGATAGTTTTTCAACAAATGGTGCTTTAACAGCTGGATATTCTATGCAAAAAAAGAACCTGGGTCATCTGGTTGGCACGGTCGGTTAAGTGTCTGACTCTTGACTTCGGCTCAGGTCATGATCTCAGGGTTGTGAGATCAAGCCCTGCATCAGGCTCTGTGATGGGCCTGGAGCCTGCTTAAGATTCTCTCTCTCCCATTCCCTCTTCCCCTGACAGCACCCCTCAAAAAAAAGAACCTAAAAATATAAAGCATACTTCATACAAAAATTAATCCAAAATGGATTATAGACCTACACATAAAATGTAAAACTATAACATTTCTAGAAGAAAACAGGAGAAACTCCATACCACCTCAGGTTATTGATGCTGGTCTTGATGTTAGATATGAAATCAAAAGCCTGATCACAAAAGAAGGACTTGAAAAATGAGGCTTCGTCAAAATTAAGAATTTTTGCTTTGCTAAGCACAGAGAAAATAAAGACTAGACACAGACTGGGAGAAAATGTTTTCATATCATATACTCAGTTAAAAAAAACTTGTATTCAGAATATACATATATATATATTTATGTATATATGTATGTATGTATATTTAGAACTCTCAAAACTCAACAAGAAAACAAAAACTCCACTTTAAAACTGGGCAAAAGATTTGAACAGACACGTCACCAAAGAAGATGTACATATTTCAAAAAATCATTTAGAGTAACATAAAACCATAATGAGATACCAGTTTCTACCTGTTGGAAGGCTAAGATTAAAACAAACAGCGACAGAAGCTGGCAACAACAAGGATGTGGAGAGGCACTAGAATGCTCACACACCGCCGGCAGGATTGCTAAAGAGCTACACAGCTTTGAAAAGAGTCCGGAAGTTTTGGGGTTTGGGTCTCAAATAAAATTAACGTATACTTACCATAGGATGTAGCATTTCTGCTTCTAGATACTTAGCCATAAGAAATTAACTTAGGTCCACCCACAATCCCGTGTGAGAATTTTTTTTTAAAAGATTTTATTTATTTATTTGACACAGAGAGATCACAAGTAGGCAGAGAGAGAGGAGGGAGGGAGCAGGCTCCCTGCCGAGCAGAGAGCCCGATGTGGGACTCGATCCCAGACCCTGAGATCATGACCTGAGCCGAAGGCAGAGGCTTAACCCACTGAGCCACCCAGGTGCCCCCGTGTGAGAATTTTTAAAGCATCCTTAGTCACAACTGCCCCAAAGTGTACACAATTCAAGTGGCTCTCCACGGGGGACTGGATAAGCACACAGTAGTGCATCCCTACGGCGGGACACCACTCAGAAAAGTAAAGGGAGAACCTATGGGTACGTGCAACCATATGGATGAAACACGGAGGCATTAAGCCAAGTGAAACAAACCAGGCTTAAACAGCTACGTGTTCTATTTGTTGGAGATTTTGGAAAATGCAAAACTGTAGGGATCAGTGGCGGACAGTAGCTAGAGGTGGAGTGTTGCCCTACAAAGTGATGGCAGGAGGGAGATGACTGGGGAATAACAGAAGTGCTCTGGATCTTGAATGCCATGGTGATTCCATGACAACACATTTGTCAAGATTCATGGAACCATGCGTTTCGCTGTTTGTAAATTAAAAATATATCTGAACCAACTTAAATACATGGGCATCTATGACAAATGTAGATATACGTACAGATTTCTCTACCTCTATTAAATCTGTCTCCTTACCTAGGAATCTAAATGTGTGGTTACATTATGGAATTTTTTTTTCTGAAATCTTACTGGTGAATATGAGTTTTAAATTGTGCTGGCATTGAAGCATGTAGTATTTACGAACACACTTTTGATTTAATACAGGAAATATTCCTTCTGGTTGCCCCTTCCACACACCCGCTAACTAATACATTTTAGCCACACTCCGACAGCCATGTAAATGAACAACCAAATATTAGTAGAAAGCAGTATCGTTGGAACTAACTGTCCGGATTTGGATCCTCATGAAATCAAAGTTCAACACATAAAAAATCACACAGACACACACACACACAGACACACACACACACACACACAGACACACACACACACACACAGAGGCAAGCAGTTACTCCAATGGACCTTTATATCCTGAGCTTTTCATTTTGCCTAATGTGAGTTGAGATGCTATCGGTATTAAAATAGGGATGTTTATTCCTGGATTGTTACTTATATGTCATAATTAAAAAATAAAATAGCAGGGCACCTGGGTGGCTCAGTGGGTTAAAGCCTCTGCTTTCGGCTCAGGTCATGATCTCAGGGTCCTGGGATCGAGGCCCATATCGGGCTCTCTGCTCCGCAGGGAGCCTGCTTCCTCCTCTCTCTCTGCCTCTCTGCCTACTTGTGATCTCTCTCTCTCTCTCTGTCAAATAAAGAAATAAAATCTTTAAAAAATAAAAAAATAAAATAAAATAAAATAAAATAGCAAAGAATTTTCAGGAATACAAGCAATTACAAAGAAGGAATGTGAACCAAAGAGCTCTTTAGTCTTTAAATGCTGACTCAACTAAAAAGATAACAAACATTGAAAATAAATGATTACATGTGAACATGTTTAAAATGGATCCTGTAGGCTTCTTTTCAAATATTAATCATTTTATAAAGTATTTTTATAAAAAGTACATGGCTGATATGAGTGATCCAAACTTTCCTGAACAGAGAGCTGCTCCCAAATGATCTAAAAGTGGAAAAATAATTATAGTTTATTCTTCTGTTTTAAAGCTTACATTTCTATAATATGACTTTTGGGATTTTTTTTTCAGAAAGTAATCAAATTCAAAAAGAGAGAGACAGAAAGTGGTCAAATTCAATGTAATGGTGTGTGTGTGTGTTTCTGTCTGAAAGTATATTACTAGACAATCAAAAATACTTTAGGCTCAGGGCACCTGGGTGGCTCACTCGGTTAAGCATCAGTCTTCAGCTCAGGTCATGATCCCAGGGTCCTGGGATCAAGCCCTGTGTCTTCAGGCTCCCTGCTAAGCAGGGAGCCTGCTTCCTCCTCTTCCTCTGGCCCTCCCCATGCTCCTGCTCTCTCTCTCTCTCACTCACTCTCAAATAAATAAAATCTTTAAAAAATAGTTCATGCTCGGGGTGCCTGGGTGGCTCAGTGGGTGAAAACTCTGCCTTTGGCTCAGGTCATGATCTCAGGGTCCTGGGATCGAGTCTCTGCTCAGCAGGGAGCCTGCTTCCCCTTCCCTTTCTACCTGCCTCTCTGCCTACTTGTGATCTCTCTCTCTCTGTCAAATAAATACATAAAATCTTTTAAAAAAATAGTTCATGCTCAAAGGTATTACTATCAAGTGTTTTTTACTTATATGCATACACACGTAAATACTTTTTACTTTTACATGTATATACAGACACATACACCTGGTAGTTCATTCAACACATACACACATATACCATATATTCCACACATATGTAATTCCAGATGTTTGAGTTCGTGGTTCAATGAAAATGTTACTGGAATTCAAGACCAATATAGTAGAAGACTCTAATCTTAACTGTAGGACCTTGGAAAAGATATTTGTTCTTTATCCTTCAGTTTCCTAAATCTAGAAGGTCATTTCAAGTTCTAAAATTCTATCAAAGTCCTAAGGAAGCCCTTCATGGGAACATATCTCCTGTTTCGTCCTTCCGCCCGGCCTCTCTTTCCCCCTCTCAGTACCAAAGTCTCTCAGGGAAATACACTCTCTGAAGCTGAGGCTACTCATATGTTTCACTATTAAAACCTTTTTTGAGCAAATGACTGCCTACACTGATCTTTGACTACCAGCCCATTATGATTGTGGTAACACACAGCCTTCCTTGGAAAATTAAAGTAGCTAAGTTTTATCAAGGTAAAGGTATTCTTGAATGCAACATTATTCAGAATTCTTAAAAATATGTGTAACTTGTCAATACCTCAGTCTTGACTGTAAAAATTATGAAGGTTTCCCAATTATCATCATCTTTTGGTATGGCATTCAACTGATAACCATGGGAGAAGATTCAGTTACTGTTTTTATTTTTTAGATTATTTATTTATTTATTTATTTGAGAAAAGAGTGCATGAGCAGGGGGAGGAGCAGAAGGAGACAGAATTTGAAGCAGACTCCCTGCTGAATACAGAGCCCCACTTTGGGGCTTGATCTCACAACCTTGAAATCACGACATCATCCTAAAACAAGAGTCCAATGTTTAATGGACTGAGCCACCCATGCACCCATTACTTTTTTTTTTAAACAATAAAAGGTAATTAGGGGTGCCTGGTGGTTCAGTCAGTTAAGCCTCTGACTCTTGATCTCAGCATCATGGGCTGGCAATGGGCTCAACACTGGGCATGGAGCCAACTTAATTTTAAAAAAGGTAATTATAATGTTTATAATAAGTTTGTTATCTCTACTCCATCTCACTTGCACTATTTCACCATCAAGTCCAAAATAGAATAAAATGGAAGGAGACATGAGATCTCACAAAACAGGTTGCATTATTTGTACTCCATGATTAATCTGAGTTAATTTTATATTAATAAATATAGAGAGCTCAGAAACATGTATATTTGCATTCCCCTTCATTTTATCCCATTTAAATCTAGAAACCCAGACTGCAGCTAAATCTTTGAGTTACATATGTCAGGATTCTAAATTCAGCAAATTATATTCATATAGATAATATTTTTACATACTCTCATTCAGAACACCAAAAGGAAATATATAGTCACATGTAATAATATTTTCCTACAAGAAAGAAGTGCTAAAAGCTGGTCAGAGTCATAACTAGAAATGAAGTTGGAAATTAGAAAATGAATCAACTGTGATAATGTGATTTCAGAACATATAAAAAAAAAAGTTGTGAATAGAGAATGTCAACTCCTGAAAACAGTTTAACATTAGAGGAAACTTCATTACCAAATGAACATGCATTTTTATGAAAATAAAGAATGTGGGGGATTATTTTTAACTTCTCCTTTCACATTTAACAGTGGCTAAATATTTTCAATTATCATCAAATATATAATACCATCACCATATCAGCTTTCTATGCAATTTAAAGCCAGTTGGTCAAATATGACACAAGGCATGATATGAACCACGGGCTCAGCTTGAATTCTCTAGAATTCAGAATATTGTAACATATTAATTAGAGTACAGGGTTCACTTTCAGTGGGAGCTAATATATACCCCCAACAACCCAATACACTACCCCCGACTTTGTCTTCCACCTATTCCCACTTTTCCCAACATCTAGGTGAGAAGAGCTACAGTCATGTGGACTGGAACTGCTGCTGCTATTAAAAATGATATTTTTTTAGGGCACCTGGGTGGCTCAGTGGGTTAAAGCCTCTGCCTTCGCTCAGGTCATGATCTCAGGGTCCTGGGATCAAGGCCCGCATCAGGCTCCCTGCTCAGCGGGGAGCCTGCTTCCTCCTCTCTCTCTCTCTCTGCCTGCCTCTCTGACTACTTGTAATCTCTCCATGTGTGTCAAATAAAAATAATCTTTAAAAAAAAATGATATTTTTTTATACAAAGTCTCTAAACCCTTGACAGCTCTCTATTCATATATTACTTTTAAAACTGCCTATGTTTTCATAAGTGCTCTCAAATACATAATTCTTTTTTAAATATTTACAATAATAGTGAGATAGCTACTAAAAATTCCACTTTGTAGATAAGGATACCAAAACACCAAAAGCATAACATTAAAAGTTATTACTAAGACCAATGCTTATGAAACTTGAATGTGCCTAAGAATCATCTGAGAAACAAGACATGGGTGTTTGAGAGTGCTGAGAGTGAGGACTCTCACCACTCTTATTCAACACAGTACTAGAAGTTCTAGCTAGAGAGATGAGGCAAGAAAAATAAATAAAAGGTATTAGAATTGAAAAGGAAAAAGTAAAGTTGTTTCTATTTGCAGGTAACATTTTTTTAAAAGATTTTTTATTTCTTTATTTGACAGAGAGATAGAGGGAGAGCACAAGTAGGCAGAGCAGCAGGCAGAGGGAGAAGGAGAAACAGGCTTTCCAGTGAGCGGGGAGTCCAACGCGGGGCTCGATCCCAGGACCCTGGGATCATGACCCGAGCCCAAGGCAGCCACTTAACCGAATGAGCCACCTAGGTGCCCCAACATTTTTTTTTTCATAAAGAAAATCCTAATGACTGTATCAAAAGCCATTAGATCTAATCAGCAAGCTCAATAAAGTTGCAAGATACAAAACTAATATACAAAAATGAGTAACATTTACATACACTAATAACAAATTTTCTGAAAAAGAAATTGATTCCAAACAATAAACACTTAGGAATAAGTTAAGGAGGTGAAAGGTCTCCACTCTGAAAACTACAAGGAACTGATGAAAGAAATTGAAGAAGACACAAATAAATGGAAAGATATCCCAAGTTCATGGATTAGAAAAATTAATATTGTTAAAATGTCAATACTAGCAAAAGCTATCAAGATTCTAATGGCATTTTTTACAGAAGTAGAACAAAACACTCCTAAAATATATATGAAACTACAAAACTCCCCAAATAGCCAAAGAATTCCTGAAAATAAAGATCAGGAGGCATCACACTTCCTCATTTCAAGCTATACTATAAAGCAATAGTTCTCAAAACAGTATGATACTGACATTTAAAAAGATAAACTGACCAATGGGACAGAATTAAGAGGCCAGAAATGAATCTAAGAATATACAGTCAACTAATATTTGACAAAGGAGTCGAGAATACTCAATGGAGAAAAAACAGTCTTCATTACATGCTGCTGGGATACTTGGATACTCACATGTAAAAGAATCAAACTAGATACATATCTTATACCACTTCCAAAAATTAACTTGAAATGAATTAATGACTTAAATATAAGACTTGAAACCATGAAACCCCTAGAAGAAAACATAGGAATAAAGTTCCTCAACAGGAGTCTTTGTAATGATTTCTTGGATAGGACACTTAAAGCATAAAGAACAAAATCAAAAATAAAAAATGGAACTACAACAAACTAAAAATATTCTGTACAGCAAAGGAAACCATCAACAAAGTGAAAAGACAATCTACAGAATTAGAAAAATATTCACAAATCATATATCCAAAATATATAAAGAGCTCATACAACTCAATAACAAAATCATAACAATAACCCAATTCAAAAACGGGAAAAGCACCTGAATAAACATTTCTCCAAAGAAGTCATACAAAAAGCCAAGACAAATATTAAAAGATGCTCAAAATCACTAGCCACTAGGGAAATGCAAAATAAAACCACAGTGAGATATCACCTGATGCCTATTAGAACTGTCATTATCCGGGCGCCTGGGTGGCTCAGTGGGTTAAAGCCTCTGCTTTCGGCTCAGGTCATGATCTCAGGGTCCTGGGATCGAGGCCCGCATCGGGCTCCCTGCTCAGCGGGGAGCCTGCTTCCCCTTCTCTCTCTCTGCCTGCCTCTCTGCCTCCTTGTGATCTCTCTCCCTCTGTGAAATAAATAAATAAAATCTTTAAAAAAAAAAAAAAGAACTGTCATTATCCAAAAGACAAGAGATAAGAAATGCTGGGATGGGTGAGACTGTAAATCAGGATAGCCACTGTGAAAACTGTATGGAATTCAGGTATTCTATAGTGCACAGGATCTATACCCAACCTCCCGTGGCAAAAGTAAAAATAAAATGACCATATGGTTCAGCAATTCCACTTCTAGGAATATAGCCAAAGAAAATGAAACTACTAACTCCAAAAAACCCCACATCTGTACATTCATGTCCATAGCAGTAGCATTCATAATAGCCAAGACACAGACATAATCTAAGTGATCACTGACAGACAAATGGAGGGACGGGACTGGAGGAGATTATGCTGAGTGAAATAAGTCAAGCAGAGAAAGTCAATTATCATATGGTTTCACTTACATAAGGAATAAAACGNGTCAAGCAGAGAAAGTCAATTATCATATGGTTTCACTTAATTGTGGAACATAAGGAATAAAACAGAGGACATTAGGAAAAGGAGAGGAAAAGTGAATTGGGATTGGGGTAAATCGGAGGGGGGGATGAAAGTTGAGAGACTGTGAATTCTGAGAAACAAACTGAGGGTTTTGGAGGGGAAGGGGGAGGGGGATGGGTGAGCCTGATGGTGAGTATTAAGGAGGGCACATCTTGCATGGAGCACTGGGTGTGGTGCATAAACAATGAATCTTGGATCACTGAGAAAAATAAAATCAAGATAATAAATAAATAAATAAATAAATAAATAGAAGTTGTCTCTCACACACATGGACACAGACACACAGATACACATAACGTAGTATTATTCAGCCATAAAAAATGCGAAATCTTACCATTTGCAACAACATGGATGGATTTTGAAGGCATTAAGTGAAATAAGACAGAAAAACACAAATAGTGTATGATTTCACATGTAGAATCTAAAATACAAATTAAAAACTTCATAGAAAAAACAGTCACATTTCTGGTCACCGAAAGTGGAGGAGGGTTAAAGGAGGTGGAATTGGAAGAACGTGGTCAAAAGGCACAAAATTCCAGTTAGAAGATAAATAAGTACGAGGGATGTGGTGACTACAGCTAACGCAGCTGTATGATTCACAGGAAAGTCATCAGAGAAACTCCTAAGAGGTTCTCTTCACCTCTTCCCTTTATTTTTTTCTTTCTCTCCCCTTTATTTCTTTCTTTCCATTTTATTCTATCTCTCTGAGAAGATGGATATTACCTGAACCTATTATGGTAATCGTTTCATACTATATGTAAATCAAACCACTATACTGTAGAGTTTTTTCCTATTTTTTAAAGATTTTATTTATTTTATTTATTTGAGAGAGTGTGTGCACACGCATGTGCAAGCGAGTGGGGGGAGGGGCAGAGGGAGAGGGATAAGCAGACTCCGTGCTGAGTGCAGAGCCTGACGTGGGGCTCCACCTCAGGACCCCAAGATCATGACCTGCGCCAAAATCAAGAGTTGGATGCTTAACTGACTGAGCCACACATACTGTACATGCTGTATGTATACAGTGATGTATGCCAATTATTTCTCACTAAAACTAGGGGAGAAGAAAGAGAATCACTGAGAAATCTTGTTAAATACAGATTCTAATTTGATACAGCTCTGGGGTGGGCCCCAATTATCTGCATTTCTAAGAATCTCCCAGATGATGTCAACTCTGCTGTTCTCAGATCATAGACGGAGGAGCAAAAGTATAAACAACATGTGAACCCCAGTTTTCTTCACAGCCCAAGCACCCCAGAACCTCACTGCCTCTGTAAGTAATATCTACTTTTTTTTCTCCTCAAACCCACTGCTGGGCATCAGGAAGTCAGAACGCATCTCAATAGGGGTCTTTGGACTCTTCCCAAACCATTAAGAGGCCTATTTTTCCAGACATGTCTAACCACACTGGGCAAATCTTCTCTTCCATCTTATTACCACACGTTCTTGTGTTTTCCAATAGACCCATCAAAAGGTACCAGTTATCAGAATGACTGCCTTCTTGTTTTCAATACTAGAGAGACCACAGGCACTTGACATACTCTAGCAGGCTGCCTCAGGCCCCCAGGGCGGCAAGGCTGGAGAAAGGAACACCATCTGCAGAACAAGATAGCATATGACAACACCCACACTATGATTGCCACACAAGAGTGACTAACTGGATTTAGTCTGGTCTAGTCAGCCAGAGGACAGTTGAAGAAGATGATGAGGATTATTCCTTTCTGAGATAATCTCCCACATCAGTAGCACAATGTTCTTACTATAAGTGAACTCAGGGCACTGATGCATTTACACTTTCTTCTACTTCAGGTATCTCTCAAGACCGTTTATCTGCCCAGTGCCTAGTTTAGTATCTTCCACACAGAAGCAACATGGCAGCTCTTGGACTGGACAAGAGGACTATAGCACTAAGGAGTAGGCCTCAGGCTGGAATTAGAAGCATCCTCCTCCCGGTGTCCTGACCATCCAGAATAGACAGCACACAAAGGTCTGAGGAGGAGACCTGAATGTGGTTATTACAAATGTGACATGGGGACTGGAGACTGCTGGCCAGCAATCTTCATCAAAAGGTGAGATCATTACCAATGACTTATGCTTTTGTTTCCATGATTTACACTGTGTAATGGGATGGCTGAGCCTGATTAATAAATACAGGGGGCAGGGAGCAGTACAGTAAAAAGTGGCAAATGTTAACTCCCATACTCCCTGACTTTCAGGACCCGAAAACACCTATTTTTCAACGACCTGGCAGGACCTGACCATGACGCCAGAAGGAGAGAACAAGTCTCTGAGGGAAAATGAATGTTTATGCAGGTATGGCTTCCAAAGATCGGGGTAGCATTGGAAGTAAAGCCTGGACCATTAGAACCCTATGGTCTACAAATATGAGGAACCCCTAGGTGAATGAAGCATTGGATAATTTAAGGGGTATCAAACTGCCTCCAATCCCTTGAGGGTCATAGTTTTCAACTTCTCACTATTCTTTTGGGACTAATATGGAAGAGGGCTTAAAGATAACAAAGAAGAGTAATAGTAGTGTGAAAGGTAATCAAGCTCCTAATGGAGAATCCTAATGCCTCCTCCATTGGAGGGTCAAGATGAGAAGCCATTGTCAGATAGCTTAATTGGTCATCGAGTTGGTGAACGGGCCAAAGAAACCAATCTCCTCATGTCTCATGAGAATATAGTTTGCATAAATTTCAAATTCCTACCTAGGAGGATAGGAAATAATGACAGATGTATCAGGTAAAGATTCAGTTTTCTGTAAGCCACTCAAAGGAACATAAACCAACCAAACTCATTGCAGGTTAGATTTAACATTCAGAAATGCAGGACATTTCGGTGAACCATCTGGAGCATGAATAATGGAGCAGAAAAGCAATCATACAAAGACTGATCAGAGAGCACACAGGTATGCAAGTGAGCAAAAGCTTCCCAGGTCAAATCCATTATTCACGAGGCCAAATTAAGATCAATGTTAATTAATTAAGGTAGTTATTAATGAAGCTAATATTTCTCTCCCAACTTTGTTCCTCCCCTCCCTTTTTTTGTCAGTATCTTTGCCGTGGTTAAGTGGACCTTGTTCATTCTATACCATGAGCTTGTTATCTTCTTTTATAAGAAGTGTATAGCTCATTGGGGTGGACATTTTTGAGATCATGTAATCCTATTTATTTCTGGTATTTCTAGAGAATATTATGAATGTAAATTGTATTACTGGTGCCAAGGTAACAGTGATGCTGACTGCATTGAAGAGTGATAATGAGTAGCCACTATGTATCAGATACATATATATATATATATATATTCCCCCTCCACTGTGCATGCACACACTACTCAGTAAGACAAATAACTGAACTAAGAGCAACAAATGGCAGACCTTCAATCCCACTTCTACCTCTTCCTCACAGATGAACTGAGCAGGGAGGAGTGGTAAATGATTGTAAGTAAAGTCAATTTTGAGTGCGGGGGAGAGGATGATGGTGGTGGAGTATCCACAAAACTTTGTCAAAATGTATCACTTTCCAAAATCCGGCCTAGAAAGTTTTCATCAACTAGTCAAACAATACCTGTGCTGATAAAAACCAACGCATCACGCTGGTATCTTTGTTGCTCTAATGACCAGAAGGAGAGCACAGTTAGGAGAGATGAAGGTAGGGTTTTATTTTATTTTATTATGGAAGAAAAAGGAAATCTTCATCTGTGGTTAGGCCTCTGGGGAACAGAAAAGGCCCATAAAGGAGAAAGTGTCCTTACTAACAAAATTTTACCATAATGGTTAATATAATCCAGGATAATGAGCAATGTGATTGTTAAGCCTACTGGTAAAATATCTATTGACTAAATTCAGATACTGACTAAAATATTTCACCAACACACACACATACACACACACTTCAAATGGGTATCTTATTTGAATTTTTTTAATTTTTTTATTTTTATTTGACAGAGAAAGATCACAAGTAGGCAGAGGCAGGCAGAGAGAGAGGAGGAGGCAGGCTCCCTGCTGAGCAGAGAGCCCAATGCGGGGCTCGATCCCAGGACCCCAGGATCATGACCTGAGCCGAAGGCAGAGGCTTTAACCCACTGAGCCACCCAGGTGCCCTCTTATTTGAATTTTTAAATTAATTTTTCCAGTGTATTGACAAGTGTTTTCTTCTTTTTTATTTTTTTTAAAGAAACAGAATCACATCTATGGCTTAAATTACAAGGACATATATTATCTCACATGCATAAGTTTTGGGGGACACCCAGTGCTTCCTAGGTTGTTGCAAATGCCCAATGGTGTCATTAAAGACACGTGTGTTTTCTTGTTTCCACCTGGCCAAAAGATGGCTGTCATTGCTCCCGGCATCACATCCTTATTAACCCCATCCAAAGGCCAAAACAAACAAACAAACAAAAGGGCAGTTTCTCCACACATAGCTGTTTTTAATCATGAAGGAAACATTTCCAGGAGTTTCCAAGCTGACTACTCAACGCTACTCCCTACTGTCAGACTTTGTGCCATTTATGTACTTCCTGGATGCTGGGGCTTCAGAAGTGAGTATTACATCTTTTAGCCCTATAGTGGAAGACAGCTCTGCTGGCAAAGAGGAACCCTACTGAGTAGGCAGTCAACTGTGTCCAGAGCCAGCTTTCACAATTAAAATTTAAACTGTTTTATTGAATTAAGATCAATGAAAAGCCTTTATTCTGTAATTAAAGCAGTCTCAGTTCTAATTCTCAATTTTTTCTTATCCCTTAAAGAGAAATAGATGTTAAGTATACTAACTTTTGACATATATATACATGGAAATTTGTGATGCCCAGATGTATAAATCAGTGTATAAACAAATTTCCAAAGATAGTGGAGAGTACATGGCTTGAAAATGGGTAAACCCTTCACTTTGGGTTTAATCTGAAACAAAATAAAAACTCTCACTCTAGAGAATAAGGTATTACAATAGGAGGATGACAGCAGTTGCACCAAATTTTTAATTCTACCCCAACTGTACACCTATTTGACCTGTTTAGACCTTTGAAGAAAAAGAAGAAAGCAATGCCTGGATCACCACCTAAAAGGTTGGGAAATGCCAGAGTCTTCCTAGCATTTGGAATATACCGCTTTGTTCATAGAAACCAATTTTGTGCTTGACCGGTTCCAGGAGATCAGAGCAAATTCACACCTACAAGGGTGAGATGAATTAATTGATATAAAGAGAAGCTTTTTTTTATTATTGAACCACATTCCTGTTCAAAAAGTGAATGAAATGAAATTCGAAGCATGCCCATTTAAAATGCCCGCAAATCACTAGCAAACCAATATGCCTGAGAGTTTTTGCAGTGGTGAAACATCAACACCTAACCAAATTAATCCTTTCACACACTCAGTAAGACAAAAACTGGAAGAGAAATACAAGAAGTTAATGAAGAGTTCCCCAAATACAAGTTCAGTGGGAGAAAAAAACAAAGCAAGAGGAATGAAGACAAGACAGGAAGGAAGGACGGAAGGAAGGAAGGAAGGAAGGAAGGAAGGAAGGAAGGGAGTGAGGGAGGGAGGGAGGGAGGGAGGGAGGGAGGAAGAAAAATGCCTGTTTGGAAGCATGGCCATTACCTAATTGTGAACTTAGGGACTATTTATAAAATGTGTCCTGGCTATAATGCCGATGAACTTCTGAAGCTTCACAGCATAATGGAGATAAAAGATGTTAAACAAATCATCACGTAAATTGGTACATAATGACTATGACATGAGTGGTGTAAAGGAAAATGACAGGTTGTTACAGAGAGGAAGACAGTCATCCAATTTAGCAGGACAGGGTCAAGAAAGGGCACTCCAAGGTAGGGACCGATTACTAGGATGACGGGACATTTCCAAGGTTGTACCTGTTGATCTGGAAGAATTACAAATACCCTCCCTTTTATTCTAAACAGTATTCTGATTTGGATGATAAATAACGTGGTTGCCCTACCTTTAAAGTAAGCTGTAAACAGCAGGTTTTAGCCTAACGATAAGAAAGAAAACTAGCCTTCCAGTCTGTGAATGAACTTGTGTGACGCCAGAGGATGGAGAGAGGCTGGGACATTTGAAGACAGCAGGGAAGGCCAGGGTCACTGCAAAATACGAGAGAGAATGGTCCTAGATGGGGCTGGATGAGTCAGAGCTAGCTGATGTCACAGACTTGGCAATTCATCTTAAGAATCATGGGAGCTCATAGAAGAACTTTAAGGAAAGAAGTGATGTTAACCAGCTTTAAGAAATAGTCTCAGCTGCTTTGTGGCATGTGGAAGCTGGTTTGGTGGCCCCTGCAACACACTCTTCAAGAGATGAGTGACCTGAACTAGGACAAGGCAAAAGAAAGAAAGTGGGTGGACTCTAGATCTATTTTAGGCACAGAGGACATGGAACTTGGCAGAGGACTGTGCGCTGGCATGGGAGAGAAGGGAAGTAAAGCACCTACTAAGTGTTCAGCCAAAAAAAAAAAAATGTTAGATATAATCAGAGTTTTCAACAAGTGCCTACTCTATATAAAGTTTCAAAATGTCAGGTAAAGAAGATTATATATTAATATACAGATTGTGCAGAAAAGGGAGAACCCAGCAGGCCAAGACGGCTATCTTTTCAAGGGCTTATTTACAAAGTTGATCCTTAACTGGCCTCTGTGAACGTGGATTTCTAGAGGGCTCCCACCATTCCCAGAACTGGTAGGAACGGTACCTTGTGACCAAACTGCTTATACGAACACCACGGTATGGAACATCTGCTTTCCTTATGGGAGTCTGGAATTTGGGTTCATGCCAGGCAGAGGTGCTTATCTTCCCAGCCCCCAACAAAACCCCTGCACAGAGAGTCCCTAATGAGCTTCCCTGATTTGATTGGCAGCACTTCACATGCATTGGGTCAATTTGGTTCTGGAGGGACAAAGTACCTCCTTTGTGACTCCATTGAGAATGGTCTCTTGGATCCTTGATTCTTACCCTCCTTGGATTTCGCCCTGTGCACCTTTTCCCCCTGGGAATTTTGCTTTGTACCTTTGGCTTTAAAACATCACTGAGTCCTCCTAGTGAACCACCAAATCGGAGGGTGACCTCGTAGACATCTGACAGGATGATCAAATGCCAAAATGGAGATTTCCACATTAACATATAAAAGAAGATAAAGAAGGGAGAGTGGACAATGTAGGATAAATGCCTCAGACAGGACTTCCCGAACTACTCAGTCTAATAAATACTAAATGCTAAATGCGCTCTGGACTGATGTTTACACAGCTCACGCTCTGGGGCCTTTCCTTCCTCTCTTCAGGGAGATGAAGTCACCATACCAAGAAAAGGAATTACCGATAACAGCATTTTCTTGACATTCAGGTCAAATTTTCCAGTATCCCAGTGCCCTGGCTCTCCACTGTGCTGAAGAATCGAGTTTAAATTCTGCACCTGTGGGCCACACAGAGCACTTGGAGATTGTGGCAGAGGGCAGATGGGGGCCTGCCGATGTCTGAGGAAAATAATGTCAGGGGCTGAGGAAGTGTCTGTGCATTTTTTTCCCCCTTGAATAAGAGGTACTTTCTTATCTTGTGAAAATACAGAATTAGCCATTGCCTACCTATTCTGGATGGAAGGGGACTGGCACTAAACATAGAGATGTGAATTCTGAGCAGGTTTGGTGCTGGTATAGTGATTATTCAGGACTTCTCCAAGCATTTGAAATGATTTGCTCTCTAGTATTACATCTAAAAATAAGTTCTTGAGAGAAAAGCTTGTTTAAATACAAAACAACAATTCTAGCAGTACAGGCAAAAGAAAATCCAAATAAACGTTAGGATAATTATAACATTAACTCTACCCCACAGTCTCTTCTGGCTAGCTTTCTCTTTTTGCTTCTTTTAAATGATGGTGAGAATGCTGCTCAGATGAGTTGCTTTTTACTCTATCAGATGTGCAAACATACCTCATCTGGTTAGGCCTTCTATTTTCCTAGCCACATGTTTAAGGAAAAACAGTATTTACCTCTTCTACAGTTTTATAATTAAACAGCTTTATCAACTCTCCAATATTCAAGTTACAGGGCTAGATATTGCCAGAAAGTAATAAACATAGGGGTAGTCCTTGTTCTTGAAGATTCCAGTATTGGCCCTAGTGCTTAAAGGTCTCCCTTCTACCCTGACATTCCCAAAGCACTCAATACACATTGTCCACGGAATTTCCCACCAGTGCCATGAAGAAAAAAGAGCAGTCCTATGGTTTTGGATTTTGGGGGGGTTTGTTTTTGTTTCTGTTTTTAATTTTTTACACAACAAGACTGAAGGCAAAACAAAGGGAAAAAAATAACTATTTGGCAAAGAAAGGTAAGGTAGGCTGAGGTACTCCCACTGCTCTATCCGTCTCTTACACCCACAAATGTATCTGGCAACAAGTACCAGGCTCTCTGCTAGATTCTGGAGGTTAAGAAAAGAGTATGAAGCCCAATTTACATTACCCTTGACCTAAAGATTGGCCCTTCTGGCTTTCTCACTACTAATGTGACCTGACAATTACAATGACAAGATGTCTGGCAATACGAGAAGTAATACCTCTTCATATTTACATAGACACTCTTATCCTATTTTCTTAATTTTCATGCCATCTGGATGCCACAGAAGTTGGCATTGGTTTGCCTCATATTTTTTTTTTGTAGCTAGTAGTTTTTGTAGTTTTTGCTTTTTCATTTGCTTTGGTGTTACTAAGCTGTGTCATATGCCATAAATTCACCAGTCTCCTTAATTTTTCTTTCTTTAGACAGTGAATATAAATGCTGATCACAAATTTCAAGTTATCCAGATGTGTACGAAGCAGCAAGTAAAAGCCCCAACACGACTCTAATCCTGTTGTTGTTAATAGAGCCGTCCACATGCTTCTATCTCAGCGTAAATATAGATACATCGCTTTCAATAGTATTAAAATAAAATGTATATACACAAAAGTACACGTATCATCATCGTGCACACACTGTATCTTCATCCCTCTGTAACTATTTCCCAGGTAAAGAAACATTGTAAATATACCACGAATGAGATTCTACTGTCTTCGACTTTCCAGGTCAACAAATATTCACTAACACTGCATTGCTTTCCTGAATTATTTAATATAACTCTGTTCAATAGGCATTTAGGTAATTTTCAATTTTTCATCATGTGACGAATCACATAACAAACACTTTAATACATGCAATTCTCTTCTGTTTGTAAGGAACTACTTCTGTAACACAAACCTTGTCAGGTCTGAGACAGAATGGTCAGGTGGTGTGCTTAAAATATACAGCATTTCAAGTCCTAGGGCTGAGAACCAAAAGAGAGAGGGGAAAAAAATGAGAGCGAGAAGAAAGCAAGAGGAGAAGGGGAAAGGGAAAAAGCGCAGGAAGAAGAGGGACAGAAAGAAATTCCTATACCAGCTCTATATTTATGCCTGTGTTTCATTTAGCCACACAAAAATTTAAAACTGAGATTATCTCAGTTTAAGCTCTACAATGGGTTATTCCAATTTCATTTCAAACTACCATGAAAAAAAAAAAAAAGGCCAGGGGCACCTGGGTGGCTCAGTTGGTTAAGCGTCTAACTATTGGTTTCAGCTCAGGTCATGATCTTGGGGTCCTGAGAATGAACCCCACATCCGGCTCCATGCTCAGTGGGGAGTCTGCTTGAGATTCTCTTTCTCCCTCTCCCCCTGCCCCTCCCTCCTGCTTGCTCTCTTTCCCTTTCTCTTTCTCTCAAAATAAATAAATAAAACTTTCTTAAAAAGGCCAATTTTGGCAGCTTAACAAAGCAAGTTCTTTCCCCTTTCCTTAAAAGGTACTCCACAAAGGAGTCACAGGGTAGTCATGAGATGGCTTGAGGCTTAATGGAATACCTTCCATGGCCGAAAGACTTGATGGAAACTCAAGGGGAAAAATGAAAGAGTCTTCCCTGTGCTTTTCATTTTCAGTAACAAAAAGTAGGGCACTCACATCTACAGGTGCCACTGGTGCTTTTCAAATGAGGCAAAATCTGGGCTGTTGATGTCTTCGATTTGGGGAGTACTATCTGCACTGTGTCTTAAAGAAAGGAGGGCTCCTAATTTATGTAAAACGATCCTGAGAATGATCTAGATGACGGTGTGATATAAAAAGCTAAATGCAAGTCATTTCTCACTGAAGATAATTTGAAATAGTATTGTATCAAGGGAGTCACTAGATTACAGAGGATAAAATGTAGAACTAGGTATTCAGATATTTAGCTATATTTGCATAATCATCTGAAGTAGGTATCCCATGTTCTCCTGGGGCTAACTAGCACACAAAGAACAGAATGGCAGTTTCCTCTAAAAAACACCATAGAAAAGATTTTTAAAAAGCACAGAATACATGACTGTTATAAGATAGATCTCATTGACATCCATCTGATTACAAGAAGTGCTACAATTCTTGCATTTTATGAACATACATAAATGCCCCAAGAATTTTCAAAGCATTATCTATACCATGAAGTCATTTTGGTAGCCAAAGCCTGCAAGAGGATAACGTTTTCCCAATTTCCGGGGGAATCTACCATCCATGCAATAGGCCAAATAATGCAACCTCCCCACTCTTCAAGATCTCCAGAACCTGTAAACATGTTATCTTATATGGCAAAAGAGACTTTGTAGATGTGACTTTGCAGTGGAGGGAGTATCTTGGATCATCCAAATAGGTCCAGTGCAATCATAGTGGTCCTTAGAAGTGGAAAATGAACACGTAACTAAGAAGGGTCAGAGAGATGCGAGTTTGCTGGCTTTGAAGTTGAGAGGAAGGGGCCACTAGCTAAGTGTCTGGGCAACCTGTGGAAGCTGAGAAGTTCAAGGAAACAGATTCTCTCTGGAATACATCTAGAAATCATTGTAGCTCTACCGATACCATGAATGGAGCCCAGTAAAACCCACGTGGGAATTCTTATCTCCAGAAGAGTAAACTAATACACATGTTGTTTTAAGCCATTAAGATTGTGGTAACTTATGATAACAGTGGGACACTAATACATACCATTTCCTAATCATGATGTTTGAGAACTGAAACTTTCAAACACTCCAGTTCCTGTGGTAAGAAATACTGGAATCAGGCGGAAGGAAATGTGGTCAGTTGGTTGGCTGGTTTTGTCTCTGGAAGCTAAGACTGTAAACCAGGTAAAATAGGTGACTCACTGACAGGACTAACATCTGGCTTAAGATCCTGATCTCATTGTACCCTGATGTCACTGTACCCTCCAGACCAGTTTTTACACAAAGAACTCTTCAATCCTAACCAGCTCCGCATTTGCAAGATCTGCCTCAAACTCACCCACCCAGGCTTTTTACCTCATAAACAGTTTCCCTCATTTTCCTCCTTTTGTGAGACTCCTAAGACTCCTCAAGTTGATATTCTTCCTTACTGCAATAAGTCTACTAAAATTATGTTTAATCAATAGTGTTTCTTATTTGAGGGGAGGTCACACACAACACAGGACATTTCTTCCATTGGCACAACTTAAAATTTCTTTGCATAAGTATAAAGACAAAGGCATACAGACCCAAAATATACTTTGGACTGAGATGTCACAATGGAATGACAGAAATGAAAATGTACATTGAATACCACAATTCTTCACTTGTTTGTGTTTTTTTTAAATGCTACACTCAAACTTTATATGTCATAAAAATTTTACATGAAGATGGGATAAGTCGGTCTCCAACAGCTAATTAGCTTAGCTCATGTTACACAGAACTAAGGAGTTCCAACTGGAGCTGAGGAACAATGATGGAAAGGAAGAGGTCTACTCGTCCACCTAGGGAAAGCAAACGGGATGGCTTTCCCCTCACTCCATAACCAGGTATTTCATGACATGAAGACAGAAAAAATGTCTCACCTCAATAGAATCAGTCCAGTCATGTGTTTCTTTCCTTTTCTTTTTTTTTTTTTAAGATTTTATTTATTTATATGAGAGAGAGAGAGAGAGAGAGAGAGAGAGATATCACAAGTAGGCAGAGAGACAGGCTGGAGGGAGAGGGGGAAGCAGGCTCCCCGCTGAGCAGAGAGCCCCATGTGGGGCTCCATCCCAGGACCCTGAGATCATGACCTGAGCCGAAGGCAGAGGGTTAACCCACTGAGCCACCCAGGTGCCCCAGTCATGTGTTTCTTCAAAAAGACTCTTCCACTTATGCTTAGGGCACAGGACATCCAGCTTTTATCCTCTGCCCCCCAACCAACCACCAGCATGTGCCCAGTTGTCCAGTCACAGATGAAAGGTCAGAGACAGCTCCCACAAGCTCCAACCTCACACAAAACAGAAAGGCTCACTGAACGCCTTAAAGCATTCCAACATTATCATTAAAAGCAACCGCCTTTAGGCATGTGGAATTGAGCTTTTGTTCTCATTCTTATTGTTTTTTAACTCTCTCAGAACAATAAAGAGAGTAGACTGGTATGTTGGTTTAACCAGTTCAAATGACAATGAAGAAGAGTTCTAATCCATTACATTCAAATTACATCTGTCTCTTGGAACTGGGTGTTTACTAGTGAACATGAACGTTCAATCCATAAAGGGGAACTAATGAGATATTTGAAAATGGAACACATGCATCAGTAAATTTACAGAGACTTTGCCCAGATTAATGACATGCCAGAGTATTATCAGTGAACAGGAAAAATATTTCTTGAGGATGTTTACTTAACAAAAAAAGTACCTTTGCTCTTTTTTTCCTCAAGTTATTATATTTTGGTTTTATCCTACCCCTTAAAGATTTTGATTCTCAGAATTTTTCTCTTCAGAATAACCCTTTTCTTCTCATATTATAACCAAAACTGAGAGAGTTCTCTTGAAAGGACTTTATGAAAAAGGAGCATTGCCACCAGTGATGATAATGTTAACAACAAGAATGATGGCCGTAACTACTATTTACTGAGAATTTACTGTGTATGCTGAGAGTTTCAAACCTATTTTAAATTAATACTCTTAACAGGTGGGTATAACCAGGAGGTATTTTCTCTTAATACTCAATGATGATTATAATTATGTAGTTATAACTGTATCTGGATATCCACGTACATATCCTTTCTCATTTCCTTTTAACTTCTCATTACTTCTACATACTGCCCCAAAAGACTGACTTTTTTATCAGTCAGAACATTAACTTCTAGAATTCCATTAAGGAGGTGAACCGTGGTTGCAAAATCCTTTCTATACTGCAAAGTCATTTTCAGGCTTGGTAATATACATTTAATCATGTAAAGAAAGAAAGGGCAAGTTATTTAGAAAGTTGTAATATTCTTTTCCATTGTTATAAAACAGGAAGGGGAAGAACAAGGGATTTGGGATTGTCATAATTAGAGTCACGGTATAGTATTGTTTTTTAAAGTGTAGATCATGATCTAGTTCTGTACTACTCAAGGTATGGGCTGAAAACCTAGGGCATCTGCATCACCCCCAACCTCGCAGAAATGCAGAGCCCCAGCTCTACCCCATTTGGACAAAATGCCCAAGTGATTTGCATGGCCATTAAAATTTGAGAGAACGACCTAGATTTTTTTCTCTTATAGCTTGGGAAAGCCTCTACAAGAGGTCAAGAAAAAAGCAGGGCTTCTCTCCTAGCCTCAGCAATCAGACAACAAAAAGAAATAAAAAACATCCAAATGGGCAAAGAAGAAGTTAAACTTTCACTCTTCACAGATGACACGATACTCTATGTAGAAAACCTGAAAGACTCCACAAAATAATTTTTAGAAGTGATACAGGAATTCAGTAAAGTCACAGGATATAAAATCAGTGCACGGTAGTCAGTTGTATCTCTGTGCACTAGCAATGATGAGGAAGAAAGAGAAGTCAAGGAATTGACCCCATCTACAATTGCACCAAAAACCATAAGATATCTAGGAATAAACCTCAACAAAAGGATAAAGGATCTGTACTCTGAAAGCTCTAGAACATTTATGAAAGAAATTGAGGAAGACAAAGAAATGGAAAAACATTCCTTGCTTATGGATTGGAAGAACAAATATTGTTAAAATGTCTATGTTATCCAACACAATCTATACATTCAATGCAATCCCTATCAATATACCATCAACAGTTTCCACAGAGCTGGAACAAACAATCCTAAAGTTTGTACAGAACCAGAAAAGACCCCTGACTAGCCAAGGGAATGTTGAAAAAGAAAACGAAAGCTGGAGACATCACAATTCCGGACTACAAACTCTATTGCAAAGCTGTAATCATCAAGAAAGTATGGTACTGGCACAAAAACAGACACAGAGACCAATAGAACAAAATAGAGAACCCAGAAATGGACCCTCAACTCTATGGTCAACTAATCTTTAACAAAGCAGGTAAGAATAGCCAATGGAAAAAAGACAGTCTCTTCAACAAATGGTGTTGGGAAAATTGGACAGCCACATGCAGAAGAATGACACTGGACCACTTTCTTACCCCATACACAAAAATAGACTCAAAATGGATTTAAGAGGGGTGCCTGGGTGGCTCAGTCAGTTAAGCATAGACCCTTGGCTCAGGTCATGTTCCAATGGTCCTAGGATCAAGCCCTGTGTCCGGCTCCTTGCTTAGCAGGGGAGTCTGCTTCTTTCCTCTCCCTTTGCCCTTCCCACCACTTATGCTCACTCTCTCTTTCATTTGCTCTTTCCCTCAAATAAGTAAAATCTTAAATAAAAGTGGATGAAAGACCTAAATGTGAGACAGGAACCCATCAAAATCCTAGAAGAGAACACAGGCAGCAACCTCTTTGACCTCGGTCGCAGCAACCTCCTGCTAGACATACGTGTCTCCAAAGGCAAGGGAAACAAACGCAAAAATGAACTACTGGGACTTCATCAGGATGAAAACCTTTTGCACAGCCAAGGAAACAGTTGACAAAACTAAAAGGCAACCTACAGAATAGGAGAAGATATCTGCAAATGTTTTACCAGATAAAGGGCTAGTATCCAAGATCTATAAAGAATTACCAAACTCAACACCTAAGAAACAAAAAATCCAGTCAAGAAATGGGCAGAAGACATGAACAGACATTTCTGCAAAGAAGACATCCAAATGGCCAACAGCATTGGCCAAGGAGCCAAATGGCCAATGAGCATGAAAACATGCTCAACATCACTTGGCATCAGGGATATACAAATCAAAACCACAATGAGATACCACCTAACACCAGTCAGAATGGCTAAAATGAACAACTCAGGAAAGGACAGATGTTGGCAAGGATGTGGACAAAGGAGAACCCTCTTACACCATTGGTAGGAATGCAAACTGGTATAGCCAATGAGGAAAACAGTATGGAGGCTCCTCAAAAACTTAGAAATAGAACTTCCCTATGACCCAGCAATTGTACTACTAGGTATTTATACAAAGGATGCAAACATAGTTATTGGGAGGGGCACATGCACCCCAATGTTTACAGCAGCAATGTCTGCAATAGCCAAAGTATGGAAAGAGCCCAGATGTCCAACAACAGATAAATGGATAAAGAAGTGGTGTATGTGTATGTGTGTGTGTGTGTGTGTGTGTGTGTGTGTGTGTAATATATAAAATATATATATTCCACATATTCTGTATATATGTGGAATACTACTCATCCATTAAAAAGAATAAATTCTTACCATTTGCAACGACATGGATGAAACTGAGGGTATTACGCTAAGCGAAATAAGTCAATCAGGAAAAGCCAATTACTGTATTATTTCACTCATATGTGGAATTTAAGAAAGAAAACAGATGAACATAGGGGGAAGGGAGGAAAAATAAAATAAGATGAAATCAGAGATGGAGAAAAACCATAAGAGACTCTTAACTCTAGGAAACAAACTGAGGGTCACTGGAGGGGAAGTAGGTGGGGGGATGGGGTAACAGGGGGATGGGCATTAAGGGGAGCACGTGATATAATGAGCACTGGGTGTTATATGCAACTGATGAATCACTAAATTCTACCTCTGAAACTAATAATACACTACATGTTAATTAAATTGAATTTAAATTTAAAAAAAAATGCAGGGCTTCACAACCTTAGCTGTCCTTTAGACACTAGGGTAAAACATGACCTACAAAGTCAGAACCTCCAGAAAGAGACTCTAAGCTTCCGTATTTTTTTTATTTTTATTTTTTTAACCTTACGTATTTTTTTTTAATATTTTATTTATTTATTCGACAGAGAGAGAAATCACAAGTAGGCTCTCAGAGAAGGGGGGGGAGGTAGCAGGCTCCCTGCTGAGAAGGGAGCCCAATGCAGGGCTACATCCCAGGACCCTGAGATCATGACCTGAGCCGAAGGCAGAGGCTTAACCCACTGGGCCACCCAGGTGCCCCCAAGCTTCTGTATTTTTAAAGAAAACTGGGCACAGGTGGTTGTGATGTAGAGTCAGCGTCGAAAACCACAGGTCAAAGTTTAAAGAATCTTCTTTCCACCCAGTTAAGAACTGAGTACACACACACACCCTCCCAAACATTCCTCAGTCTATTTGTCAACTCTGAAGTATAAGAAAGTTACATTTTAAAAGGCAACACAATGAACTCTGAATGGATTTAGGGAAAGGAATTACTCCATTCACTCCAAGAGATTCTGACGTCTCTTGGGGGTGGGGGGGGGGAACCCACAACTTACTCATTTTACTAACCTGAGAATCTTCATATACATGGGCTATATCTTTTTTCATTTCTAAATGTTGACTTCTTTATCAATGCTCAAATTTTACCTCAAAAGATCCTTAATTCAAATACATTCTAGAACATACCAGTGCCTCTCAATTCAAAAACCAGAAAAACAAAAGAGAACAGCCATTTAGGAAAATACCATGTAATCTTGAGAGCTGCACTATCTTTCATGCTTGTTTATATCTACAGCCTGGAGCATGGGGATTACATAGACTGCTCGCAGTGAACCGAACTGACTGAAAACATGCCTACAGATTGGTAAGAGTACTAATCCTCACTGAAAAACTACTGTCATGCCACACATTTGCCAGTGATCTCTCTGACTTTAAACCCGCTTATTTTGGTTAGTTTTATAATACTGTAGAATGTTTGGATTTAAATCCTTGATGCTGTGGAAACAAAGAAATACATTGCCTTTTTAAGAACACGCTGAACGTGCTTGAAGTGTAGTGGACTGAACATTCAGTGCTCTGTAACATAGGGAAAAGAAGGCAGTTTAAAAGGCTCTGGATTTGGGGCGCCTGGGTGGCTCAGTCGGTTGAGCATCTGACTCTTAATTTCAGCTCAGGTCATGATCTCAAGGTCATGAGATTGAGCCCCGTACCAAGTGGGGAGCCTACTTGGGATTCTCTCTTTCCCTCTCCTTCTTTTCCTCCCTCCCCCTCCCCAAAAAATAAAGTTTAAATTTAAAAAAAATACCATACATCAGTGTGTGTTTGATCCATGCTGCCACTACAGGAGGGGGGGATGGGGGGCAGGTAGATTCTTTCTCACCATCCATCATTTGCAAATTACATTCATCACATTTCCTAAGTCACTTTTCATCTTCAATCTTTCACTCCCCCCTCATTATCACCTTCAGAAGAGAGTCCCAGTTTTAAAGAGGAAAAAAAAAAAAGTAAGCCCTGTGTATATCATTTTCTACCAGAGCTTTCAAAAAAAGGTAAACTCAAATCATCCCTTCCCATAGTCACAGATCTAGCCACTTCTTGAGTTTGAATTTAATGTGGAAAGCCTCCTGCATGCCACTTTTGATAACAAATAACCCCGGATACTCTTCAATGCCATTTCTTCAATTATATTTTCTTTACTGCTCAAACAAGATAAATGGGGGGAATCCAAACAATATTTCATAGGTCAGAGGTTCAGTGCACCTGCTGCAGTTGGAGTTTGGTTAACAATATGGCAATAGCTCTCCAAAAATTACAACCTGGACATTTTTTCTCTCCTCGGGCTTTTTGTGCATTTCCCTTTCACAGCACTGAGTCTCCTTTTACAAAAAAATAATTAACAGAAGAAATCACTCAATGTTTCAGTTAAAAAAAAGAATGAGGTACCGTTGTTAAAAAGGTGAGCAATTGATTTATAGGTCTCGGGACTGAGTGATTTCCTTATGTAAATTGCTGCGTGTGTGTGTGGGTGCGCGCGCGCGCGTGTGTGTGTGTGTGTGTGTGTGTGTGTCCCTTTAAAGAAAGATGTATCACATTTCTATTCCTAGCTAATAATTTTAATAGTTCCTGATTGAAAAGTCCATCTTTAAATCTGAGCACATGGTGCCCTTACAGAATCTGGGTTACATGGTTTGAAAATAAGTGAGAGCTGACTTTATTGTTCTTCTTCATCTCAGAATTGTTTGCTAAAGAAAGAGAAACCGGGGAAAAGAAGTTAAAAGAATCAAATTAGGTATGAAGGCTGACATTTCAAATAGAGAATAATCTCCTTTATAATTCTGAGTAATACAATAATTGTTCCATGCCACAAGACATGCCAGTGAACTGAATTGACAAATAATTACAGAGAACACTGGATCGTAGTCAGAAGTGAAACGGAAGGCAATCTACTACCACCAAATACAGAACCATTACCCACGTATGGTTAGACGTGTCAGAAATGATTGTGAAACATGTTAGAAATGTTCGGCTACAAAGCGATTCCCCTTTTTGTTGGCTAAATATCTGTGCAATTCTGAAGAGGGTGCCTCTACTGTCGCCTTTGCTGAGAAGAGGAAGGCAGAAGGATGTGAACAAAGCCACGCGAGTGTGACCTTCTCTAATAGAGTAACCATCCCATTGAAAAACTGGTGGCATGCAGTTTTCAGGTGGTGCACGAATCTTAACGAGGACCTACAAGAGTCTGTGTGCAGAATGAGGGCCTGAACAAATCAAAAGAAATTCACCACTGGGAAGGATCAATAGCTTATCACTTGCATCAGTTACAAGTGGACTAGACAAAGAACTGTAAGGAACAATCCCCAGCCTGGCGGAGAGGGAAGGGGTGGTGGACATCGAAGAGACCATTCCCATCTGAATTTCTATGACTTCACAGTACTAACCACGCCAATGGAATTTCACTAAGGAAGCAGTGTGCTTTGAGCAACGGCTTCTTGCCAAGGCTCCTTTGAATTCACCCTGGCATTCTCAGAATACCACTTGGGGTATACTTTCAACACGCGGCTTGGAGGCTCGAGATTTTGCTCACCACCTCCACTGCACTGCCTGTTCCCAAAAGGCTCCAATGTCATTTACCACCCTTCACGCCAATTCCAAAGCTAAGTGGGTAGATAAACCTTCCTTTTGGGGGGCAAAATCTCCAATCAGCCTGTCAAATTGAAAACCAAGAATGAAATGAACTGCACCTTTCACCGGTTAATTAATTAGCACAATCCATAAATGTGGGTCAACTGCTCACCTCTGTCTTCTCTTCTGCCCCAGTTTGGGTGTGTGCAAGTGCCACCATCTGTAACTTTGATTAAGAGTCTGGCATTATGGGCGCCTGAGTGGCTCAGTGGGTTAAAGCCTCTGCTTTCGGCTTAGGCCATGATCTCAGGGTCCTGGGATCGAGGCCTGCATCGGGCTCCCTGCTCAGCGGGGAGCCTGCTTCCCCCTCTCTCTCTCTGCCTGCCTCTCTGCCTCCTTGTGATCTCTCTCCCTCTGTGAAATAAATAAATAAAATCTTTAAAAAAAAAAAAAAAGAGTCTGGCATTATTATTAGCCGCCAAAAGTGTCGAGGGGAAAAAGCTGATGCATTTGGAAGCAAAATTCCACCAAATAAACAGGCATTGACAACAGGAGGCACATTGAGAGGGTTGACTCGTCGGTGTGGACTTGAAAGATACAAACTACTTCCAACTTAAATGGGGAAGAAGGAGAGAGAAACTGGAACATAAGGCAAGGCGAGACGGAAGGAACACATACGCACGCATCCACGTCTACAGTGCATTCATGGGGCAAACCAGCTCTTCCCTGAGCCTCTATTCTATGTGCACAACCTACTCTAAATACTCAGAGAGACAGAGTTAATTCATAAATATACCAATAATTTTCTAAGACCATCTTATTCTAAATGTTGGGGTTTTTTTTACTACTGTCATAAGCACATTTATGTGCAATGAACTTGGCTTTATGAAAAAAGTAAGGACATGTCAACTACCAAACAAACGAGGTCGAAAACCAGAAGCTCAGCTTCAGTCTGTAATTTATTTTGAATCCCACCTGTTCAGCCTCACTTGCTACCACTTCTTCCAATGCTCAACCACAAACCACACCATTCATGGCACCATGCTTCTGCCCGTGCTGTGCCCCCTACCTCAGCTGCTTCTCACCTACTTACTTATCCTTCAAGCCCGGATGGAAAGATCTTTCTTCCTGGAAATCTCCCAGATGACATCAGTCAGGTTTTCCCCTATGAACTCAAAGGAAGGGGTGTATAATTATCTACCTTTAATAGCACTTCTCAGCTTACCTTGCAACGTTCATTCCCTCCATGTGACTGTGGGCTCCTCAAGGGCATGATCTATTTACCGGAATATGCGTACAGATATTCCTAATGCTTAACTAGGATGTTTAACTGGAACGCTTGTTTGTGACAGGGGCTGCAGGAAATGACACAGATCAGTGAAAGCAAGCAGGGCCCTGAATTAAACAGTCCTGGGTGCCAGCCAGGGCTCTGGTTTTACCCGTGGTGAGCTGCTGGACAAACTGTTCAATATCATCGTGATGAAGTTGCCTTATCTGCAAAATCAGGAAGGGAAATTGCCCGACTGCTGACTGCTTAAACCTGATCACTGATACGAAAGTGTTCTTTACGTTGTAAGGGGTTGTCAAATCACCACTCAGTATGCAGGTTCTTCTCTCCTACTTCTCAGTGGGAAGTGTTTTAAGCCAGGTTCCATCTAACACCTAATGTGGGGAGCCTTCTAGCACAGAATTCCTGGGACTTTCAATGGAAAGTCGATGAGGAAAGTATTAACAAAATGAAAGTCGTATCTATGAATGGGAGAAGTGATGATGATCAAGGATATAAACGGGAGGCACACATTTTCACAGAAGTGTCAAAGTGTCAAAGTCACAGTCCAGGAGCACGAACCACCTCACCGGCATGCTGAGCTCCATAAGCAGGCAATGTTAGACGGGTGTGCACACCCTCCTTGAGATGTGAGTGCAGACACAGTCACTGTAAATCTCCTAAGCAAAAATCTCCTTTGCAATTCCTATTCATCTACTGGAATTTATCACCAATGAAATATTAAAGCTTAGCCTCAAGACAAAACAAAAAGATAAAGTACTTTAGCCAGTAAACTCTAAGGTGAATAAAAAAACTGTATTTTTTAAAATAAATAAAATATCTGTAAACTCCTAAATCAGCAAAAGGGAGCATTACATTTTTTAAGTCAAAAAATAAGAAGGAGCGTCTCTATTCATAGTGGTGTAAGCTAAAGACTGAACAGGTTCAGTTGTCTCTTAGAAAAAAGTGACTTGAGGCAATTCTAAAAATCTCTCCAGTGTTCTTTTCCTCTTCTGTTTAAGGACATCACAGACACGTAAAGGAGGATAAGAAATACAGTTGTCTGGCCCGAGTTACATATCAAAAAATGTCATCAACTGTTGTCGGGGAAAACACAGAACCTCACACTCCAGGCTTCTGGATGCCTTTCAGTTCACCTTGACAGATTTTATCTTCGTCTGGGCAGGACTGTGAAGAACTCCTGAAGGTTATTTGAGATTGCTTTATGGTGGGTCTACCATGTCAAGGTTTTCAGGCGCTTGTTACCTAAAAATGTATTTGCACTGAAATAATCCATAATTACAAAGTTATTTTAAAATCCCAAAAGGCAGACCAATTCTTTCAAAATGCTGCAACACCCACTTTTGATATCACTTCTACCCTTCAAACAAGTGATTCTAGCAGTGATGCTGTCCTAACATCCACTCACCTTTTAAGTTAATGAAGATTTCAAATGAAATGCAAACTCTGGCACAAAACAAAAGCCTCAGAAATCTACGACAAGAACGCATGAAGAGGAGACGAAGCAGGGGCTCTGTTAAATCAAACCCAGGCAAGTGTGCAAAGCGCAGGGTGACTATATGCTTTGTGAGAAGGCTTTCTGCTAGAATCAAAGGAGCAAAACTTCAATATTTCATGTTACCACAGTGGCTTGGCAGGGCTAAAAATTTAATAAGTGCTATCTAAACTAATGGCACTGCTTCCAACTGGAAAGAAAAAAAAGCCGCATGAGATTAAGCATTCTAATGACTACTTAATGAAACTTAAAAGGATATAGATCATCTTTTCTTGAATTAAATTACTCACTCTAAATAATAACAGTTAAGAAACATAATAACGACCCATAGCTGAGCGCTGCATAGGATCCAGGGGCAGAGCTGGTGATTAGTCTAGGATCTCATGGAAGCTGACTCCCTGTTGGGGGGTGGAAGGGGCGGTCTGTGGAATTTTATAGCTAGAAGGGATCTGTTAACAGAGCCGTAGCTGGCCCAGCTCCTCTCCAGTGTGAACGTCTACAGTTATAAATCACCCAGGATTCAGGGCCCTGGAATAGGTGGAAGTAAAAAGAATAAGATAAATTATTTGTACTCTACAGGCAAAATTTAAGTATCATTTGCTCCATAAAAGTTTTCATGATCAGACACCTGGGTGGCTCAGTGGGTTAAAGCCTCTGCCTTCGGCTCAGGTCATGATCTCAGGGTCCTGGGATCGAGGCCCGCGTGGGGCTCCCTGCTCAGCAGGGAGGCTGCTTCCTCCTCTCTCTCTGCCTGCCTCTCTGCCTACTTGTGATCTCTCTCTCTCTCTGTCAAATAAATAAATAAAATCTTTAAAAAAAAAAAAAAGTTTTCATGATCACCCCAGTCATAGCCCACATCTGAAACTCATTCAGATTCCTAGGAGTTCCCTCTTCCACTCCTCTGGAAATTGAGGAAGCTGATTTTCCATGCTGATTATCATATTAATTTGACTACCTTATATATTTAACTACATCAATAATTCTTCCTGGTAGAATTTTCTCTCTCTCTCTCTCTCTCTTTCTCACACACACACATACACGCACATGCACACGCACACAGCTTCCTGTCTCTCTACAGGGGCTGACACGATACCCATTCCACTGATGATCCAGTGAATGCTTTGCGGGGGGGATTAGAAGGTTACTGGCCAGGGCAAGGAGATGGGAAGCAGGGTCCTAAAGAACGTGACGTTAGACCAAGCACTTCGTTTTTAGGGCTTCTTTATTTCTCTTGAGAGCAGATCTAAAAACTGCTACAGGTTTAACAGAAGAACTATGACTCAAACACATACATCCTATCAGTTTCCACACAATATACCCAGATTGACATATTGCTATAATTAGCAGTGTATGTCGTTCCTAATTGTGTAAGATCCCCAATTTTCCTTCTTTGTCGAATTTGTAATTTTACAGTAAACTGTTTCCTCTGCTTTATGAGATCAAGTTCAAAGAAGCCTTCCTTTCAGCTTCCTAATCTCGAAGCCAGATTCTTAAAAGCATGAGATTATAATTAAAAAATATAATCAACATTCAAAGAAATTATACCCCCAAATCCTTACATTGTATTCCTCACAAAGATTTCAACTTCCCCCGGAAAAAAAAAAAATCATGCCTTAGATGCAACATCATTCTTTCCAGCCATGATTCATGGGCCCATACTATAATATATTCAAATATATTCATACACATTTGTGTTTGTGTATGTGTGTATATTAGATGTATATAAGTATGTAATACAAATATATAAAAATGGCAGCCTTACATGTCAAAGTATATGCTATTTACGCTATGAGACAAGGGAAAACTAACCTTAAGGAAGCACCAATATTCCTTTTATCTCTCCTCACAGAAGCCTTTGTGTAAATGCAAGTTGCAGTTTTTGCTTTTTCCTTTTCAAGTCACTGGTTTTCCTAACTCAGGGTCCCAAAGAGAAACACTAAGGCAATGGAGAGTCCCAGGGGGCGGGGGGGCTCAGATAATAGGGGATGGAGAAGATAGGTAGATCTACAGCCATGCATTTGGTGCGTGGAACTGGTAGTGGGATTTTAGGGCAGGACACCCCAGAAAGTCAGGAAACCCCACTGTGATCACTAGTGGGATTGTTCCGGGAAAGAGTCAAGTGGACAGAAGTGCCACATCCAAGGAAGACAAAGACAATGGAAGGAAGAGAACAGATAAGGACAAATCTAGAGACAGGAGAATCCACCAGTCCTAGTAACTGACAGAGGCCAAGAGAAAGGGCAGAGAAGATGTTAAGGGTTTCAACTTGGAAGACTGAGGAGCTGGGGGTGATGCCATTTGCACAGAGGGACAAGAAGAAGGTGAACTGTTGGTGGGATATGACCTAAAATGGAGAGAAACAATGCGGACGGCGTCAGAGTAAATGGGAAGAACCCCGGAGAGGGAGAGCTCGGGCACCCTCGCTGAGCAGCGGTGACCTTGGCAGGACACGTGAATCACCCTAGGCTTCGGTTATCTCCTGTCAAATGAGCAGGCTGAATTAGATGACTTTTATTCTTCCCTCAGCTCAGGAGACTACAACTCTAGTGTTATCGCTCCTATTTCCCCAATCAGCAATATAGGAAATCAAAAGAAACATCTATTCTCCTTGACATGGGCAGGAGCTATAAAAAAAAGAGAGAGAGAGGCCAGAGAATTTCCTGCTAACCTTCTTTCTGAGGCTCTCCCGATAATCCAGGACACCTGTTGGCATGCCCCCACACCTGTGACCTGACAAAACCAGATATTTAGAGTCCTGCTTCTTTAATGGCACGGGAGGCGTGCCGTGAGAAGGCAACTGGAATGGAGTCGTGGTAGGAATTCCTAGCCCATCACTAAAATTGCAGGGCCCACCTGTTTCATTCCTCATCCTTCCTTCCATGGTGCCCTGTCACCCCACGGAATTTCCACAACCCAGGTGTTTAACAGAAATACGCAGATTAGGGCACTTGGGTGGCTCAGCTGGTTAAGTGTCCGACTCTTGCTATTGGCTCTGGTCGTGATCTCAGAGACCTGAGATCAAGCCCTGCAAGGGGCTTTGCACTCAACGGGGAGTCTGCTTGAGAATTTTTTCCTCTCCCTCTGCCCCTCCCACCCCCCTAAAAAAGTAAAAGCTTTAAAAGAAAGAAGAAGAAGACATCCTCAGATAGTTCAGCTCTCAGTGGAGCCAAGCAAGCTCACCCGGCTTTCCAGCAGGGGTGAGAACCAGAAACCAGGCCAGGATCAGGCAGATGCAGCTGAAAACATGGGAGCCATGCACTGTGGTTGAGGGAGGATGCCTTACCTTGTTAGCAGGAGACACCTCCAACTCAGGGAGTAGGGCGAGGTCTTGGCTATGGGCCAGACTGGAGGAGGCAAACCTCTTGAGCACACTTAGGCTTAGAGTTTGGAATCAAGAGCAAGAGTCGGTGTCATACAGGAGGGCCAGGCCACACTCTGAGTCGTAGGGATTGTCGTGCAAGGGGACCGGGGACAAAGAGCACACCCAGGGCCCTGGGACAGGGGCTTCTGCTTCGCATGTGATCTGACACGTCCTTTTCAGTCGCACGTGGAACGGAAGGCTTGCCTGGCCCTTCAGAACGGGGCCGGGTTCCTCCAATCTGTTTTGCTCTGCCTGGAACCCATGAAAGAGGCTGGAGCCTCCAGGGAAATTCCTCGAGAGCACAGGAGGGCAGAAGCCACGTGAAAAGTAAGTCCGAGGCAAAATCTCCTCCGTGGGCAGACAATGGCACAGGTCTTCCTATCTGTCAGGAGATGTACTCGAGGAGCCCGTGCTGACGCCCTGGGTGGACGGGCTGTCATAAGGCACTGCAGGCAAGGAGATAGGGCACAGGAACTGGGGGGCCTGCCTGTTTATCCTCCTAGTGTAATTTTAAAGAACACTAAAAGATTTGAGGGTAGCGAAGGACAGGAGATGAGTCATGAGACAGTAGTAGCTACAAAGGATTCGTAATCACCTAATGACTGGACAGCAAATGTCATACAAGGGGCTCGAGGGAGGATAACAGAGGCAGCAAGAGCCCTGGATGACATGGAATGTCTGTGACATGGCAGGAGGACAGAGGTTGAACCTCATAAAAAGGAAAGCAGAAATAAAGTATATATAATAGAAATGAATGACATATCTCAGGAGGAAAACTAACTGGAAGCTCAAAGCAAATGAACAGACTCAGAAAAAGAGCATATTTAAAAAAAAAAATTGGAGATGCGACCCTTTTCCTAAATCCTTCAGAAAAGTGACCCATGATGTCCCAGTGACCAGCACTATTCACACACATGAATGTCTTCCCTATGGCTCACCCGGAGATGCCTCGAAGCTGTATCACCACCTTTCTATGTAAACACAGAGAAACTAGAGGGAAAAGGGCAGACAAATCAAAGGAATTCAAGCTGTCCCTGCACTCCTGGAGAGGTTTACTAATAT
This sequence comes from Ailurus styani, assembly GCA_002007465.1. Taxonomy (NCBI): domain Eukaryota; kingdom Metazoa; phylum Chordata; class Mammalia; order Carnivora; family Ailuridae; genus Ailurus; species Ailurus styani. The sequence goes on along the minus strand of LNAC01001044.1, from coordinate 349,339 downwards.
GTTCGCAGGCTGCACAGCAGGCAGCTGGGGCCAGCAGACAAGGGGGTGACATGGGGAGCTTTCCCACTGTGCAGCACTTACAGAAACACTCCGCTTTAATCACCCCGAACCTGGAGCCTGCAGAGACATGCCACTCACTCTCTCTGCCCTTGTGTTCCCACTGGGCTCTGCAGGAGCCTGGGCACTATGGGAGACGGGTTCAGGGGCTCCTGGAAGATTTAAAATGCAGATGAGAGACCTATGGTCCACGTTACAGGGCGGTAGTCCTCCTGCACCTGAGCCAGGACAAGGGTTTACCAGAAAGCATCGCCCTGTGACAAAGGCAAGAGGGCTACCGGGCCCCAGCTCAGGTCGGACATCCAAAGGCACTTCTGTCACCAGGGTCTGCAATGATCCATATGGCCAAACACATATTTGCTGAGCAACAAGGCACTGTGCAGCATATCATCCATGAAGGAGACAAAGTGAAATACTGTGTGTGCTTTTGGGGAAAAGCCTCACATCCAACTGGAGAAGATGACACCGAGGTGAAAGAAATATAAAAGGAAAAGTAAGAACTCACAGTTGGTGACCCAAGTTTACCAAAGGCAAGTAGAAAAGAGAGCAAGCATTATGAGGTGGGGTAGTAGAGGACATTTTTATGAGACAGTTAGGATTTTTGCTGCCCAGAAGGATGGTAGATCCATGGACTACGGTGGGCTGGGATCATGGCTCCTTGCTAGAGGAAAATCAAGAGCAGAGAGAGGAAGGAAGACCACGGCTGGGTACAGAGCAGAGACTTCGCATCGAAGAGCACTTGGATAACGCAGAGGTAGGTAGAAGGCTCTTTGAATGGATCCCAGCATCTGGTATGAGGAGCTACTGAAAGGTCTGGCGTTGGAACCAACTTCCAAGAAAAACCAAAGGAGTCACAGATTTGGAGGATATGCCTTGCCACATATTCTTACCAACTCTCTTTTTATCAGTGGCATTCACTAGCAAAGAAGCAGCTGCTTTCCCACCTTCCCCTCCAAACAGCCCTGCTTACTCGCATACATTTAACTTGAATTGTTTAGCCCAGAGCCTCTTCCCAACCAAGCTGACCTGCCACCGTTCCACAGACTGTACTCAGTCACCCACTGAGCCCTGTATCTGTTGTGTCTCACAAAGGACATCACATAAGCCAACATCATTTTCTTTATCAAATATTTTACTGTGCAGAAATTCCTTCTGGTCTATTGTCCAAAGTTATGATAAGAAAAGCCTTTTAAGCAAAGGCCTTCAGGAAGAGGCTTAAAATTCCTATGTGCCTGTCTTTGCTCCGATCACTGGTGCTTACATGCTGGCTAGTGCAAGGGAAGATGCAGGATACAAAGAATCCTTGTTGACAATCAACTGACCATTAAGTGGGAGTGTTCATTTCTGGACCATCCATTTGCATTCCACCAATCTGCTTCTCTATCCTAAACTGCCCTGGATTGGTCTTTGCATTAGTCATCAAGGATATGCAAATCAAACCACAGCGAGCTGCCGCTTCCCACCCACCAGGACGGTCAAAAGGACTGTCCAGGTGTGTCAAAAGGACACACAATGTTAAGTTGATGAGGAACACCAAATCAAAGGGGTTCTGGGGTTCCCCCAAAAAGACAACACTCAGTCTTCTCTGCTTATACTTCAGCTCCACTAGCGTGCTTTCAGTCCATTTTTGAAACATCAATTTTACTAAAGATAGAAAGTGGTAAGATTTTCTGTGATTAATAAAATGCACAATATAAGAACTTCTTCAGCACAATGAGATACAGACTGCAGTTGGCAGAAACCAACTTCTAGGATTGTCTCACATTTCTTCTGAGATTCAGAAGGTACAAAAGCACAAAGGGGTATTTTAACCTGGAATCTCCTTTATTTTTTTTTTTTTTATGATTTATTTGTTTGCGAGAAAGAGAGAGCTCACACAAGCGGGGGGGGCAGGGGGAGGGGCATAGGGAGAGGAGACAGTCTCAAGCAGACGCCCTCTTGGGCAAGGAGCCAGACATGGGGCTCGATCTCAGAACCCTGAGATCATGACCTGAGCCAAAACCAAGTCAGAGGCTTAACCAGCTACACCACCCAGGCACCCCTACCTGGAAATTTCATACTGAAAGAATCTAAAACTGATCAGCACTTGGAGTTCAAATACCACCCTGGGTTCCTATTGTAAAGGGATTAAAAATATAATTCCTCTTTTCAAAAAAGCAATTGAACTAATGGGACAAATTTAGTTGCCCGGCAAATCCTCTATAGCTTTAGGAACTGCAGACTCCATGAAACTCGACTGAAATCAATAGTTTGGATTAGAGAAGAAAATTCTCAACGACCTTTATTTATTCTGTTGCTCTAAAATGTTAGTGATTTCTAACAAATGGAATTCCCACGGTCAAAATTAAATATAGATTGTAAAGCCACCACCATTAATCTTGTTTGTTACTATTGTTATTGTATGAGGATTGGTTTGCCATCATTCGCGTGGTCTGAACTATAACTCACAGTTATGTTTTGTGTGCCTGTTGTCTTTTTTATTACATAAAAGCTCAACTGCAGGAGGGGGCTTCTTAGAACCATCTCTAATTCCTACAGGTGCACTCTTCTGTGCACACTTTCCTTCGCTTCTCTCTCTTCCCCAGTACCAGCAAGTAGGCCAATTAACAAGGTATGAACTCTTGAGGAAGGCAGACTTCAGTAATTCATACTAAATATCTTGGCCCTTTAACAAAGTGTTGGCAACAGACACTTTTTGCTTCAAATACTTTGTGGTTCTTCTGTGGACAGTCTTTAATAAAAAGCAAACTTAATTAGAGCTTTTTCCTTCCCTCCCCTTTCCATGTGTAAGAGATAACATGAACCCACATGTAAATAAAAGATTATTTTTTCCAACCTAGATTGCAGTTCACATATTTTCCCCTATAAAACAAGCTCACTAATTTCAACCATTTATTACCGTCTCTAATAATTTGCATATAATTCTTAGCTGAATTCCACCTTGATATAACACATGATTAAAAAACCATGCAAATAAATAATATGGAAAAGGTTATAAAAAGAACACTTAGCTCCTTATAATAAAACAAATTTTTACATTCTCAGAAGGTTCATTTATATATGAAAACTTGATCTGCTAAAGCTAATTAAAACTAGTCCTGCCTCCTTATTAAAGCAGACCTTCAAAAAAATCTCAGGCAAAACTGTGAGCATTTAGTTTTCAATGCCTTCCACAGCAATAAAATGTGCTCCAGTTTTTAAATTCTACAAACTTGCTACCAATTTAACTTTTCCCACAAAGCGTCTGAATCAAGGAAGATCCTGAGCGTACGTTTGTGACCTCTGCTGGAAAGCAGAGGAAGATGAAGTATAACTGAAAGGAGTCTTTAGTTAGAGAGAGAGAGAGACAGAGAGAGAGAGAGAGAGAGAGAGTGTGTGTGTGTGTGTGTGTGTGTGTGTGTGTGTTTTGCGGGGGTGGGGGAAACAATAACAAATAAGCATTTGGGAGCCTGCCAATGTTCCACGCGGATATGAACATGGATGCAAGGGAGTGGGGTGGGAGCGAGGAGGCTGCTAATTCCTAATAGCCTCCTCCTTTGGATCTGGTTTCTTTATGGACCCAACCCAGCACTACCACACCCAGTCCACCCTTTATACACTAAAAGCTTTATGCACCCTCTAAGCTGTATGCTACCTTCTTGTCAGCCCTCAGGAAACTATTTTCATAGCAGCTTCTTATTCTGACCAGAAATGGGCAAATACCCTTTGAAAAATCATTCTCACTAGTATTTCTTTCCTCCAACTTCTTTTGGACCAAAGGTGCAACTTTCAACCCTTACATCATCATCTTTGGACACCTGGCTGGGAACAGCAGACAAAGTCTATTTAAAACATACACGTCCTGTCATCATTTAAGTGAATTACTTCTAGTACTAAACAGCAAAGGAACAGTTTATGGTGAAAGCAAAGTAAAAGTACAGCGGTAATTTCTCCAACCGAAACGCAACATCATCAATACATATTTAAGATGTATATAAAACTACCAGTATGTCACCAAAAAAAACGTGATTTCTCTGCAAAGTTGATGGTATTGTTTGGAGCTAATCCACTGCATAAAAAAAAATAGCCTTTTCAATGCACATCATTCACTCACTTGCTTATTCCTTTCCTTGAGACAAAATAGTTCCCCACCCATCCTGGAAAATAAAGCACCTCAAAGAAAGACCAGTTTGATCTCTGGAACCCTGGTGCTCAAATGAGATAAGGAAGCGTCTTGTACTGATGTATTCATCAAGATTTCTTTTCCTATAATGATATGAAAAAGTGAAGATGAGTTTAGACTCATGAATTTTGAGTTAACTCTGAGGTTTGCATGTTCACACTGCAGCTTGTTGATTCCGGGCGCTCCTCTAAATTCCCTACCCGCTTTCCAGGGTAAGCCAATCCTAAATGCGCCGCTGATAAGTTCTCGAGACAGGGTAAATCCAAAATAACAACATCATCTTCCTTATCAGGGGGACCCTTGGCTGCACGAGCTGTCGCTTTATCACACCAGAGATAGTAATTAAACCTTCACCAGCTCATGCATATGTCCCAGTGCAAGGAGAAGAGCCATGCGGCTTCCTATTATGTGATGCTTATTAACTAGAAAATAAAAGCTGTGTTAAAAAAAAAAAGTGCCTGACAGAAGAGAAGGATAAATATGGCCATGCTTTATTGCTACATGTATTTTTTAAAGAAATGCCTAGTGTACCGTGGAGTAGGTAACATTTCCCAGGATGTTTGAAATCATTCAGTGTAGCACCATATGGTGCGGTAATGTCACTGAACAGTGGGGCACAAATAACTCACAATTCATTTCACTTTGTACTCTTATTTGTTTAAAAAGTAAAACTATTTGGAGAACACTGCCATTTGGGGTACTTCAGAATCAGGAAAGGCTGAGCTTGAGTGAAGTTATTCTTTTTTACATATGAAGCCACTGTAGAAATACAAGAGGAAAGGCTAGCCTTCTGGAAAGGATATCTGCATGAGCCAATGTGTGAGATGCGAGTGGACCAGGCAGAGAGAATGGAGATGCTGTCTACCTGGCACACAAAATAAAGCAAACCATTGGCCCCAAAACTGAATCGTATTTTGGCGCTCACTGGGCTGGACGAAAAGATGATTCGGTCAAAGGGAATATGAATGGAATGGGTGAATTAAAATATTCAGACTGCCTGACCCGTTATGAAATTGGGTGCCTATTCCTTTTCATTCTAAAACTTCATCTTCAAATATCAAACAGTGGCTTTGTTAAATAAGCCAATGTGGTTCTTCTGCAAAAATATATGAACCCCTAAAAATATAAGATCGATGCAGTTTCAAAGGGCCCAAAACTAGTGAAGAGCCAAATCAAGTAATACACCTTTTCAAGTCATCATTAAAGGTTAGTGTGAGGGTGGGGGAATGAAGGGAGTAACGAGACTCAGATCAGAGGCTAAGATCAAAGAACCAAAGAGTAGATGACATATGTCCCCCCATGACTCCTCCTAACCCGCCCAATTAGACAACTGTTCATTTTCATACTTGTTTGATCTGTTCAAAAGGACCAAAGCCCACAGGCCTTAACGAAGAAGACAGAAATGTCTTTAATTCTAAACACCCTAACCTAAATATCGAAACATCTCAACTTCCTGATGGGACACTATGCAGAAATACTTACCATAATACACAATGAGACAGGTAAAACTATAACCAAACAAAAAACCTCTAGAACTCAGAATTATAAAGGATGTTCCAGGAGTGTCCAGAGACTCAGACTTCAAGAATTATAACTAAGACCAACTTCTCTTTCCAATAGGAGTCTTGAGAAGTGCTGACAGCTATCAATACTAAGAAAGTATAAAATAGTTCAAGTTCCTCTTCCCAAACCAGGAAAGGCAGACATTCAATCAGCAGGGCTCCTTCTCATACCATGCATTTACTAGACAAAGGCTTGACATCAGGCCATCATCCGCAATGAAACTTTCATTCCTCTAACACCTTCTATATTTTTTTTAAAGGATAATGCCAGTCGAACACATGCCAAAACAGAGGACCTCATCAAGTACAAGGGAGGGAAGTACTGAATAAGTACTAGCCTGGAAAGAGCACCACGATTTGTCATTTCTCTCTTCCACATTAATGGGACCCAGGTGTTACAAACATGACTAAGACGCAGCAGTCCAATGGCAAAGCAGCACTAGGCTAAGTCAGAACATCTCACCTACACCCCCCATCCCCACTGCCTAATACACTTCCTGAAAAAATCAACAATAAATTTTGTATGAAATGTTGTAACAGGTACATGATGAGGAATTCAACAGAAATTTTCCTCGGGTTTCTTTAGATGTGATTGACGAGGCTGTTTCAGCACTTCCTTCGTGCCTCCATTTATTCTGCCTCTCCCCGTGAAAGGGGGCACCCCTGATTATGCTACACCCCATAATTTCTCCCATTGTTAGAAAACTATGGTGGTACCTGGCTCCGTACCAACAAGTAGGCTGGATTCAGGAGCCTCAGCATGGCTGTCATGTATGTTTCATTTTCACGGCGGAAGTTACTTTCATTATTTGGTTCCATTTTTTTTTCAGCTAACAGGAAATAAAGCAGAAGTTGACAGACTGTTAAAAAAATATACAACATTCTAAACAGCACAAATAAAAGTGAACCATAAAAATCTTGGGAAAATTACTGTTTTTTTTTCCCCTCCAACGACAGTTTTAATTTTAAACATTTCAATATTCTTATGAAATCTTCTAGACACAATTACACTGAAAAGGCGTCATACATTTTAAAAGAATATGACAGAACACTTAGTTAAATGTTATATTAAAGATTCATTGTAAATTAAATATTAAAGTATTCAGCAGATCCAAGTGTGGTTCAAATCCATCTGTTACTACAAACTATATTTTTTCTTTATCTTAGCATTGCCATATGCCATGGCAGAGCACCCAAGCTTTTTTTTTTTAATTTTCCATTTGAAAACCCCCCTTAGAAATGAATAGCCATGGTTAATACATGGCATTTATTCTGCCCTATAGATGATCACAGAGTCATATTTTACTAGGTTCAAGTGAGAAAGACCACAGATAAAATTAATTAGAAAAAGCCTAAAAGGTGGGCTAGCTTCTTAGGCACTGTGGATAAAATGTTCATCACTAAATTGATCCTAAGGTAGAAGAAAAATGAAGAAAGGGAAACATACCTAGAATATTCCTAAGAGTGGAAAACAAGAACATAGAAGAAAAGAGATGCCAAACACAAAGGAAAAAGAAAACTTCAACCCAGAAAACCAGTGAGCGGCTTTAACTTTCCATTCCTTGTGCCACTGACAATAGGATTATTGAATATACAGGGAAAGCATAGGAGAGAAAGATCTAATAAAATCCTTACTGAACAAAAGCTCATGAGACACAGGTCTGCTCATGATAGTCCATTCTGAGGGTTAATAAAGGAGACAAAAAAAAAAATGGAGAGAAAACCTAGAATAGTCTACATACCATTCCAGAACAATCAACATGCCTATTCCTAGGGGAGCTGCTTGCAAAAAAGACAACAAACCAGCGGAGAAAAAAGAACTCTAGGGGACACATCTATGGATGAACATAGACAGCTAAATAAACTCAGTCCTACTGGACCAAGGCAAGGCGGGGAAGCTGTTGAGTCAGTGGATGTACCCACATGACATGGATTAGAGCCTTCTCGGGAAGAGGCAAGAAAAACCTGAGTGAACAAGAGCACCTGCCCAACCGTTCTTGATAAATATCCCCATTAGTGTTTTCCACCTGACCCTAAAAACACTACCACTAAGTGTATGTATACTTGAATTCTATTTCAAAGGCCCTAAACCCTGACTACTGAATATCATTCTACTATTAATTTAAATAAAATGAATTCAAAGCTCCACTCCTCAAGTTTTCTGCATTCCACTCGGCATTATCTAGATGCTGAGAATACAGAGATGACTAGTATGTGAATCCCAAATTACACCTGATCCTTGACTTTTTAGAAACTCACTCTTTAGGGACAGAGACAACGGGAGAGACAGGTCTTGTCATTACCACATGCTGATCACCAACATCATTCTTCAGAATATTAAGTCCTTACATTGCTAGACAAAATGTGTTTAAAGTAGGATTATGATATATTATCTTAAATATATCTATATTACATCATAATATATTATACAATAATTTTACAATGATGTCTTACTGCAAGCTGCTATAACAAAATACCACAGACTCAGTGGCTTAAACAACTGAAATTTCTTTTCTCACAGATCTGGACATTGGTCCAAGATCGGATTGCCAGCAAAGGCAGGTCCTGGTGAGAGCTCACTACCTGGCTTGCACAAGGCCACCTTCTCGCTGCTTCCTCACATGGCCTTCCCTCAGCATGTGCATCTGGATAGGAAGAGCAAGCTCTCTGTCTTTTCTTAGAAAGGCATTAATCCCAGCATAAGAGCCCCATTGTCATGACCTCATCTAACCCTCATTACCTCCCAAAGGTTCCATCTCCAAACACCATCACACTGGGGGTTAGGGCATTTACCTATGAATCTAGGGGGATACATCCAGTCCATAATGAATACATTATATAATATATATTATATGTTATATGTAATACATGATTATATCATGCAATCTTAAATTTATATTACATATTCTAACTTCTATTAAATAATTTTTAAGATTTATTTATCTTAGAGAGAGAGTGAGCGTATGTGTGAGCAAGAGGAAGCGGAAGGAGAGGAAGAGGGAAAGAATGTCAAGCAGGCTCCCTGTAGAGCACAGAGCTGGACACAGAGCTTGATCCCATAACCCGGGGACCATGACCTAAGCTGAAATCAAGAGTTGGATGCTTAAACCAACGGAGCCACCCAGGCGCCCCTAAATTTATATTAAATATTCAAATTCACATCAAGTTTCTTGAGTGTGATACGATACAGTGCAACAGAATGACTTTGTTTTTGGCAGCAAATACGAGTTCATGTATTCAGGAATGAACCCTAAACATTTCTGCAAACTTCTTTAAAATGGGTTAGTTTAAAACTCTTTGTGTAGGTGTGAGAGAAAGAGAGAGAGAGAGAGAGAGAAAGCAAATGGTAAAAATATTAGTCACTGGTAAATCCGAACGAGAACTCCACCCAACTGTATTTGCTATTCTTACAATTTCTCTATAGGTTTGAAATTTTTCAAAATAAAAATTGGGAAAATCACCAAGTTAACCAAAATGATGTTTAAAAAACCAAATATTACTATTATAGCTGTCCCAGCCTTAAGACGTCTTTCTTCTCCGAGGCATTTGGAAATAAATCACTTAACGGACATAACTTGATCTGTTTTGCTCCCCCATGATAATGTTCTGCCGTATTATTAAACCACTATTTCCAATTAAAACCAAAAGCAGGATGACGTCTGTGTTCAAGAGCACACTTTCAAAGAAATCTCCTTGTTAATAAATTTAAAATAGAGGTACAGAGAAGTATAAAACTACAGAGAAGGGCGGGAGGAAAGAAAGCAGTAAGGCAGGGAGAAAGCAAGGACCAAGGGTATTGTAAGGGACTCACGCACCAGCAAACTTTTTGTTACGCTCCACACCACACAGAAGAACGATTAACTTGTCTGGTGCATCTGGCCAAACAAGCCTGTAAAAGCAAACTTCAGGTTCCTGCAGCCCAAAGAACCGCCATGATAAATTCACTCTTCTTGCCCATTTTGTTTTACGGATGTCTCTGGCTAATGCCACATTTTTTTGTTTTAATGGCTGACATCACTATTTTTATATCTGCTATTTTATACCATTACGGATTCAGAATTGAAGTATTTTGGATCGTACATAGTTGAGATAAGCATATTCAAGAGTTCTAGCATGTTCCCAATACTTAGGAAAGTTTTCTCCCTCTGGGAAGATGTAAGGACACGTTCTCACACCCCACTCCCAAAACACTGGTCCCCAACATGATTCATTTATGATCAGGTTAGCATCTGGAGAGGGCACAGTTGCACTCTGGTGAGAAAGTCTAACATACCTGAACTCTTCCTTCCTTTCTTTTCTATATAGGGAAGAAGTGAGAAAATGAGAAAAATAAAAGTTTAATGGCAAACAGGAATTGCGGAAGATCATGAAAGCAGGGGCAGAGAGAGAAGGTAAGAACTTGCGATCATTCTTTCAATAGGTAGGTGGGGAGGGAGAAAGAGAGAGAAAGGGAAAGAGAATGAGGATCACTAGTTCCACAAGATGCTCCATTGTGGGGAGAAAGAGAAAGCGTTCCAGGATTATTGCGGAAAGGCCATATACAATATTCTCTGTGACAGTCACAATGAAGAGTAGTAGATACACGGCAGGCTCAGTTCCCTGCACAGTGACAGAATCCCTAGAACCATTTTAGGTCAGGAGATCTGCGGCTGGTTGTTACTTCCACTGACTAAATTATAGCCCAGTCCGTGATGCCTTCCCCCCTTTCTCCCAGTGTGGGCTAGCCCTAGGAAATTACTCCTGCCATCTTTAACCAAGGAAATTCTCAAACCCTTCATCTCCCCTGGCTGTAAGTGATAACCGTTAACAGTTCATTGCTTTGTTATCCCTCACTTTTTGGGGGGTGGATGGGGCTGTATAAAGGCTTCAAGCTGAGGAGATAATCCTCCACTGACAGAATTTTAGACAAAGAGGGGTAGGGAAGAAATTTCCTGAAGGCACACGCTATAAGGACTTCTAGCAGGGGTCTTCTCTTCAAGCTATTCCTTATGTACTTTTTTGTTTTAACTTAATAGATCCTAGAATTATCTCCACATCAGTTCATAGAGATCTTCATTTTTGTTACAGCGACACAGTCCAGGACCAGTGTGTATGGATGTATAATTTACAATAGTTAATTCGACATTTCTCCTACGTGTGGACATTTAGGTTGTTCATAATATTTTCCCAGTATAGACAATGCTGCAATGAACATATTTTACACGCATGCATTTCCTATTGCTGGGTATCGAAGAATGTAAAAATTTTCCATGTAACTGGCTCACTTGTATAAAGTGAAACACAGAAAGCATACACTAGGCACTAAGGAGCATAGTTACGCCCAAGGGATAAGTGGGAGCAGAATGGAAAAATGTGTACATGGAACGGGGGTAGAAGGGACAGAAAGAATGACATTTCTCTGAGGATAACTTTAGAACTACGGTAAGGTTTTACATACTATGTAATATGCAATTAAAACAAATAAATGTAGGGGCACTTAGGGGGCTCAGTCAGTTAAGTGCCTGCCTTTGGCTCGGGGTCCTGGGACTAAGTCCCAAGTCTGGCTCCCCTGCTCAGCAGGAAGCTGTTTCTCCCTCTACCCCTCCCCTCACTCTTGTTTGCACGCGGTCACTCTCTCTCTCGCAAATAATAAATTTAAAAATAAAAATAAAATAACGTAGAAAGACAGTATACAAACACTAAGAAATGAAATTACCTTTATTACAAATGAACAGTGTAACTACGCTGAAGGTGGCCAACCTCAATAACGACCTCGTTTTCTTCTAGGATTGAAGAATTAGTATATCGTGCATCACGGGAGCCAGCTTTCTCCGTGGAAAGGAAGGAAGTTATACACAAGGACAAGGGAAAAGCTGGATTCCCCTTATGCTGAACTGAAGTGAAAGGTACTAGTATGAATTATAATATATATACTGCCAGACAGACAAGTCACTAAATATAAAAGGAGACTGAGAAACTGTTCCAAATAAAACGAGCAGGTATGAGGACATGTAACATGGGACCTGGGATTGACTCTGGAACCCAAGAAAGGATATTAATAGGAAAATTGACACATTTTGAAAAAAGGTCTTCGATTTCACAGGTTAGAAAACTAGGGCCAAATGGTCACCTATGTCTATGATTCAAGTTTTGGGAACTCAGCCCTTCCTTTTCATGTCAGTATCCTCTACAGCTGTTCTTGCACTACAATGATGACGAGCAGTAGCGACCGAGACCTTACCTCCAACAACGCCAAAAATATTCATTTGTTTGGTCCTTTACAGAAAAAGGATGCTTATCTCTGGATCAGAAAACAGTGCTATATCCAGGTTATTAATTTCGTGATTTTGGTCACTGCGCTGTGGTTCTTGAAAATGTCAGTTTGGGGAATCTGAAAGAAGGGTTTACAAGAATTTCTGTTTTTGCAACTGTTTTGAAAGTCTGCAAATATTTCAAAATGAAAAATTTAAAAATAATCTATACCTTGGAGCCTAGTCATTTCCATTGTCAGAGTGGTTCAGTCACTTGTAAGATGGATTCTTCCTTAGCTTTAATACACTGAAGTTTGGCCTTTCATTGCCTCTGGTGAGAGACAGCTACTTTTACAGGGCGCTAAATATGGAAATGCAAAATCCATGCACTCAGCCAGAAAGTGCTCTTACCTAGAACACACTTTATGGTTGCCATTTATTCTGTGTCAGGCTTTGGGCTAAGTGCTTAACACCTATTTTCTTGTAAAGAAGTGCATTTGCAAAAAGGAAAATCCATTTACTTAGAGATTTCTAATTCCATAAAAACACATTTTACTAGATAGTAAAGTAAGCCGCAAGAGCTACTGAGGAGTGGCATGAGATACTGACTCAACCATCAAGGACGCCACAAGAAAGGGTTATTTTTAGCACAATTCCTCCATCCCAAGCATATTAATGGAGGTTTTCTGTATCTACTTTATGATGAATATTGTCTGAATAAAAAGACTCATACCCATACCCTTCCTGGTGATACAGGTTAATCTCATAATCCATCCAATCTTAAGATATCAATGATTTTAAGATATACCAGTATCTTACGGACCACAAAGGGAAAAAAGGCTGTGCCAATTTTACTTGAATATGCCATAAATTATAAGTACTTCTAAATTCAAAAACAGTAAAATGTGTACCTTTGAATGAATTACAATATACAAAATATACTCACATACGGATCAACGTATATTTTTGGAGGTACTGTTTACCAATTTGGATTGTCCTCTGTGGAATGATATTCCAGGTCTGCTTGACCAAAGAAAGCAACAACTGAAGCAGATGGCCAGTTAAAGCCGTTGCTAAGACTCACACTAATGGGAATGCTGGTCAACACTGGAAAATTTCAGCTCTGACGAACGAAAGAAGCTGCACAAGCGATTCTGAGAATCCAAATTACCTCCCGCACAGACTCTGTTGGCTGCAAACTAATGACCTTCTCACACATCTCTGCATTTCTATGAGTGCTCTGTTACTGGTATCCATGACAGTCAATATCCCACCTGAAAGAAATCAGTCCACTGTCCTTATTTCTAAACATTCAGAGCTGGCATCTTGAAGACACTGGGCTAAGTGGCTAATTTTTTGTGACTTTCGTCCTGAATGTTTGTTGTTCTGGAGAGGTTGTACAGTATGATAATTTAAGGTCAAACTACCCTATTTATATCCTTATTTGTTTACTGTCCATGTTAAAATCAAGGGCAGCCGGGGAACTTCATAGCTGGGTCTTAGATACCGTCTAGTCTCGCTCCTTTATACCACAGAAGAGGAGATGGGGGCAGAGAGGTGGGAATATTTGCATAAAGAAAGGCAGTAAGAGAGACTGGGGCAGACCCCAGACTAGAGCCCAGTGTCCTCAGTCCTGGTCCCATAGCCCATCCATTTCATCATGCAGAGGACAACCTGATTCAGTGTTTGCAACCACCCTGACACTCCTCCACGACCCCCATGCCCATTATCACAATCCTGGCAAACAAGCTTGTTTTCATGTATTTTCACATCCATTAAACTTATTTTCCTTTTTAAAATATGAGTCAAAATGTGCTTTTGATGTTTGAGGGTACATATTTTTAAAAATCTTTTTAAAAGCAAGTTGTATAAAAATAAAGCCATCTAAAGCAACAGCAATTTTGTAATAGTATTTCAATCACAACTCTCCCACCTGGGGAAACCAACTGAAAAAACACAGTAGGAGTTTTAAACTACTGTCAGTAGCTGTAGTTTGAGTTTAAAAAAATATATATTGCCAACTTCATATCCCCTTTTGGAATATGTATTCATATGAATATAGCCACACTTTACACCCACCACCTTGCCCATCTAATCTTCCACACTCCTGAAAAATGTACTCAGTGAGCAGAAATTAATAGATCGAATTCAGAAATGCACATACTTGACTAGCACAGCTGTGGTTAAAATTCAGATACATGGAACAGAGAAGACAATTTTCCTCTCAAGTAATGACTGGTAACCTATAGCCAGTGCACTGAACAAGACAGATTATAGAATCCTGGAACACACTCAGCATTCCAAAGAATATGCCAAGCAGCACATCAAGCCAATCAGCAGCTCAGCAAAGCCTAAGATCAGAGACGGAATCTTCCATAACTCTGATTTAATGAAGTTCACAAAAGCTACTTTCAAGGGAGAAGGCTTGGACAAAATTGAGAGTACGGAGATTCTCTAATTGAACTACAGAAGAGATGCATGAATTACAGGAATTCAACATGTGACAACCATTTGGAAGGGCTGTTCACATTCCCACGTGAGATAAAACAAGAGACAACACTGATTTAGAGGCGTGACGAGATAAGCACAGCATTGGACCCAAACTTGAACAACTGCAGATAGAGCCTTCAAGGACAGGAAGAGAAACCAAAAATGACCCAGGGACACCAGGGGGAAAAAAAAAACCCTAAAACAAATCAAATTTCTAGTGCATTCTCATTTGAGTCTGCACACTAAGTAGAATAATTTCAACTAATTCAGAGCAAAATGGAAAGTGATCACAGAGTCAGCTAATGTACAGAAACTTTCCATTAACCGTCAATTTCAAGCTTTTATGGTAGAATGATAATTGGTATTCACAATTTTTAGATCCTATGCCACTCGGAATCATCATAGAAGATATCTGCTTAATGAATGCAATGCAGAGTATACTTTGAACGCTGCAGGACTGGAAGATACAATGGTCATAATGTGGGTATTAAAGGAAAGGGAATAACTATTCTTCTACACTAGGCAATCCACGTGGGTATAAATGGTAACTTCATTAATCAGATATGCAATTAACCAGAATACTGCAGCCAAAGAATCCAGAGTTCATATGGATTGCCGTAGAGAATCCAGAGATCACATGAACCACAATCCTCTCACACATAGGAGACCTCGATAATAATATAAATGCCCACAAATAAAAATATATACAGGGTTGCCTGGGTGGCTCAGTCAGTTAAAGGTGTGCCTTCGGCTCAGGTCATGATCCCAGGATCCTGGGATCCAACCCCACGTTGGGCTCCCTGCTCAGTGGGGGAGTCTGCTTTTCCCTCTGCCCTTCCCCATGTTCGTGCTCTCTCGCTCACTCTCCCTCTCTCTAAAATAAATAAAAATAAATAAATAAAGACATCTACAAAGGGATATATATTATAAAGGGGTGATAAAGTCTGCTTGTCCCATTATTTGGCAATCATATGGAACCTGGTAGCTGTGTAAAGAATTTGTTTTGAGGATATTGATAATTTGTCTGCAAGGAAGAAAAGGAAAGCACAGGGTCGCAGAGGTGTTCAGACTTTTGCTAAGGGTAAAAAGCAAGAATGTAAAACCAACCAAAAATATGTGCCTTCAAAAACAAATACAATTTCTGTGGTTAAAAAAGACTTATAATCCCTAGGTCCATTTTCCACCTGTAGCTTGTATATTAATAAGCAATCATGATTTTAAATAGGTTAATTTTTAACCTTTTCATATAAAAATCCAGTTTCCAGTTAACGTTATAAAGTCTTACGGTGGTATCAGCTCCACAGGAATACCAAAGGACAGAGGTAGTACTAGTCCCTAAAGTTTTCTGAGTAGGGAAGCATGAATAACTGTCACTGGATAAAACTGTGTGTATCACAAACCTAAGAATGCTTCCTAAGGAAAGAGATAGTTGGGATGGGATGGCTTAAGCGTTAGAAGAGATCCCATGAGGACAGATGAGGGTTGCACTATGATTAAAAACATGATACAGCAGATACAAAACACAGAACTTGATCTAAAATATCTGGAGAGTAAGGAAAGATCTGGAGGCCAAAGAAGAATTTCCCAGACCTCCAAATATGATATAAATACGGAGAGATGCTATTATAAATTATACTAACTTCCCACTCATCTGGAAGTCAGTCATTCAGAAATCTCAACTGTCTAGATTAAAACAGAACCAAAAAGAGAAAGGAAGAAAGGAAAAAAAGAGAGAGGGAGAGAAGAAGACAGGAGAGAAGAGGAGAGGAGGGGAGGGGAGAGGAGCTTGAGGGAGAAAAGAAGAGAGAAGAGGGAAGGGATGGAACGGGATGGGAGGGGATGAAATGGGAAAGGATGGGAAGGGAGACAAACTGGGTTGCTAGGTGCTATGTTCTTTGGGCAAAGCACCATTGGCCAAAGGGTATTTACTACTAGCGTTACTTTTCCATACATTTGATCTTTATGTGAGGCCTAGGATATAGCAGGTACTGTATAAAGCAGGGGCAATATAGTACTCAAAAAACTCCAGTCTCTTACACCTGAAATGAATTTAACATTGTGTGTGAACTATGCTCCAATTAAACAAACAAAAAAACTCCAGTCTCCAGCCCCCCAAGCTTCTGAGAGAAGATACCAGACTAGCAAATGAGCAAAGCCAACACAGTAACATGCTATGATATCTATCAAGGAGAAAATAAGAGAGTGAATTGGAGTGTATGTGGTGGAAACCAGGCCTTGGTGGGTCACAGAAGGCCCCTTGAAGGAACCGTGCTCCCACCTGAGACTTAAGAAGCCGTAGGGTGAAGGAGAGAGAAGGGAAGGGGAGAGGATGGGGGGAGAGACACCATGCACACGGCCTGAAGTTAAGAATAAGCAAAGCACACGAGGGGAACAAGAGCGGTACACACGGTTGGAACACCAAGTAAGAAGGGGCATGCGGGTCACAATGAAGCCTGAGGAAAGCAGGAGCCGATCCTTCAGAGGCATGTAAGTTATTTGACTTAAGTGGCAACGGAGCCCTTAAAGGAATTTAAGCAGGGATATCACATCATTAGATTGTCACATTAGGATGATGACCTCAGCTGCAATGTTAAAAATAAAACAGGAGGCAAGACTGGTATCAGGGAAGTCAACTAGGAGACTTCGGACGAATGAGATCTAGAATAGTAACCAAAACAGAAGCAATAGTAAAGAGGAGAGATAAAACAGGTTGGGGGGTTGGTTCATGAAGTTTAAAGAGAGAGTAACTGCCGTATCACCATTCATTTATGTAGCTATACTGAGCACTGACCATTCTCCTAGAGCCTCCTGGTGCTGGAGAAACAAACACAAACAAGATGCTCAGCCTCCTCTTATATATTCCCCCAGTCCACAGTGCTGGTTGAAAGAGGAGAGTGGAAGAATTGGAAATGAGCCCCAGTGTCTTGTTAATGGCACTGCATAACAAGATTCTCGGCAGCTACTTCAACCTGTTTGACATACCAAGACGGAAGACCAAGGAAGCTGTTTTTAAAAGGCTTTTATGGAAGAACGAATAGCCACAGCTTTGGGACTGAGGATCCGGTTACAGACGTCTAGAACGAAGAGGAAGAACAGAGGCTGAATTCAATATTCACAACTTCCATCAAGGCAGCTATTTCCTAATAAGGTCAAGAAAAGTAAGTTGCTTTGACTTGGCACAGAAGCACAGGCCAACTGCTAACAAGGAAGGAAGGTACACTTTGGAGTTTGAGCTGAATGAGGGCACTTTAAAACTTCCCAATAAAGTCCTTAACAAACCATAAAGAGACCCTTAATCATAGGAAACAAACTGAGGGTTGCTGGAGAGGGGAGGGGGTGCAGGGGGGTGGGGTAACTGGGTGAAGGACATTAAGGAGGGCATATGATGTAATGAGCACTGGGTGTGATATAAGACTGATGAATCACTGAACTCTACCTCTGAAACTAATAATATACTGTTAATTAATTGAATTTAAATTTAAAAAATTAAAGAAAAACACATTAAAAAACAAAAGCCCTTAGGATCCTGCAAGTTCCTCCAAAAAAAAAAAAGTTTGGAGGAGTAAAATTGCTCACAAATTCTTTGACATGACTCTCATCAACAGGTTGGTCCATGCCCTCTCCCCTTGAACCTGAGTTGAGTGACTCTGAGACTGCATCGACTAAAGAAATAATGGCAGAAGTGACTTGGCATCAGTTTCCAGGTCCATCCTAAAGAGACTGACAGCTCTTACTTCCTGTCTCTTGGAAAACACGCCCTAGGAAACCAGCTGCCACGGAAGCAGGGTGACTACCCTGTTATCACTACACTGTGAGCATCCCAAGTTACACAAGAAGGCCCTTGTAGGACAATACACTGCGTGGACACAGAAGCTGCAGAGAACTGAGGTGCCTCACATTTGAGTGAAGATACCATCTTGGAAATGGATCCTCTAGCCCCAGTTACAGATGAAAAACAAACCACACAGTCAAACCCTTCCTAATATCTGTACCCAAAGGAAAGTCATGAGTCACATAAAATGGTTGTGTAAGCTTCTAAGTTTTGAGGTAGTCTGTTTTGCAGCAATTATCTAAGGATAACTGGAATGAAATTATAAGTGAACCAAGAAAACAAGGCCACTTTTTTAGGATCCTAAGTAAAAAACTGCTCCTTTGGTATCAAGAGGGCCTCTCCCTCTCCTCAGTGAAAGCAGATTAGCAACATAAATAGTGACCAGGCCAATGATGGTAGTTACTATGTAGACTAAGCAAAACAGAATAAATTATGCATAACAAAAAGGAAAAGCTCAGTCTCCTTGAAAACACATACATATGAAATAGCTCAAGTTGCACAGAAGCTCACTATACCCCTCTGTTAACATCTTGTAAGATGATAATTTTAAGTGCTTATTAACAAAGATGTCATCAACTCATAAAAATTCCCACAATGAACTTTTGCAATGACAAGCTGTCACTCATGTACTTGAGCATTGTCCCTGCTTTGCCTAATATATCAGAAGAAAGAAAAGACAAGAACAGGGGTAAGAAAAAAGAATAAACACATGGCCCAGAAGGAAATGACCCACTTATTTTACCCTGTTTGAAGATGAAGACTTTTGAAAAAGGAAAGAGAACAGCACTCGGTGACTCCAGTAAATTTTCCTGTACTTAACACAACCTTGTGAGTAATTACTGCACACACCTGAAACAAACTGTGGACAGTCATATTGATATATTATTTATATTTAAATATATATGGGGCACCTGGATGGCTCAGCCAGTTAAGGATCTGACTCTTCATTTTGGGCCAGGTCATGATTTCAGGGTCGTGAGACTGAGTCCTGAGTTGGGCTCCACACTGGGTGTGGAGCCTGCTTAGGATTCTCTCTCCCTCTGCCCCCACCCCCCCCACACTCTTGCTGTCTCTGTCTTTAAACACACACACACACACACACACACACACACACACACACACACACACACACACACACACACACACACACACCTTGCATTTGCTTTCAAACTCTAAACTTGGAAAAGAGAACACAAAGAAAAGTCACTCCCCCTGCCCTATCTTCAGCCATGCAGCAGCATTCCCTGGGGACAAGAAATATATTCAGTTTCCTGTACATACTTCTAGAAATAGTTTATTCAATGAAAGTACATATGCTTTTTTATACAATTATATTAAATATATGCCATATATATGGGGATATATATATATGCACATTTTATATATAAATTTTATGTACTCAAGTATGAATGTGTAGATGTACCAAACATTTTTCTCCTTTTCTACTCATTCATTATACAATGTCCTAAACCTTCCCTTTTCCAATATGTTTTTGGGAGATTTTCCAATAATAATACATAGAGAGAGATATCTTTTTCATTTCTGGTGTAATAATACATGGCACAATGCTCTATTTAATCAGAGTCCTTGATGAGTATCAGATGCTGGCAGTCTTGCACCTTGCCAACAATGCTGTGATGAAT
This sequence comes from Ailurus styani, assembly GCA_002007465.1. Taxonomy (NCBI): domain Eukaryota; kingdom Metazoa; phylum Chordata; class Mammalia; order Carnivora; family Ailuridae; genus Ailurus; species Ailurus styani. The sequence continues at coordinate 329,363 of LNAC01001044.1, read as the reverse complement.
GACTCTTACATACATCCTTTGCTAGCAAGATCACTAGCATTTCCAAAATGTGAAGATTCTGGGTGAAAAAGTATATATGGTTGACCTTCGAACACAGGTTTGAATTGTGAGGGTCCACTTACCCGTGGATTTTCTCCCAATAAATAAAGTACTGTACTATAAATGCATTTCCTCTTCCTTATGATTTTCTTAATATATTCTTTTCTACAGCTAACTTTATTGTAAGAATATAGTATATAATACATATAACATAAAATATGTGTTAATCAACTGTTTATTGTTACCAGTAAGGCTTCTGGTAAACAGCAGGCTAGTAGTAGTAAAGTTTTTTGAGGATATAAAGTTATACAAAGATTTTTAACTGCATGGGTGGGCAGGTAGAATTGTTTAAGCATAAATCCTGTGTATATTTCTAATTTGGATAATTATAGATAATTTGCCTACATAGACACTATATGAAGTTACAATTCCAAAGGCAATGGTTAACTATACCCACAGACATGACAACAGCCTTATTAATGGTTAGATTTTTGCCAACTTGACAGGCAAAAAATTGGTATTTTGGTATGTTTTATCTTGTAATTCTCCTATTGATTATTTATGTATAAGAGCCATTTGTGCTTTCTACTCTGTGAACCGTTGGCTCATATTCTTTTTCTGTTTTCCTATTGAGTTATTAGTTGTTTTCCAATTGATTCCTAGAAATCCTTTAAAGAAATTAGAAATTTGGCTGTGATAGGAGTTCCAAAAATTATTTTCCCAAATTGTCCTTTGAATTTGTTTATGATGGCTTGCTATGAGAACTTTTTAAATGTAGTTGAATTTATCAAACTTTTCTCCAGTGGCTTTTGCATTTAGGGTCATAGTCACGAAGACTACTTATCTTGATTTATTCTGCTTTAATGAATCCACCATCCCGCTCTACAAAAAGCAAACAGATATGAGTCAAATGTCATTAAGAAACGTCATCATTGAGAACATCTTCGTATAACAAAATTGGTTTCTCATCTCCTTATTAACGAATCCTTTCTTTCTGGCAATATTTGAGTCAATGCAATTATCGTATAATTTTAAAAAACAATGGAGACAACTTCTTGGTTTTCGCTAAACAACACAATTTTATATCATTTTTGATGCTGACAGTTTTTTACTTTCAAGTTGCTGAGGAGGTGATACTCACAAGATGGAGGGCTACAGGGTCCCAAAGCTCGTCTCTCTCCTACAAAAACAACAAATAGACAACTACAAATTTATGAAAAATGGCTCTGGGAAAGCCTGGGACCACAAGAAAGCAACAGAAACTCTGTAGAGCCCCACACTGAGGATTCCTACATAGAATAACATAGAAAGCATCTTCCCGGAATCATCCCATCCCAGAATCCAGAGCAACTTGTCACCAGAAGGGATCCCTTCAGAGGGATTTCACCCCACCCAGAAAAGAAGAGGAGAAGACACTCAGCAAGTTTTACTGCCATAAATGTCTGCAGCCTCTGCTACCAAAGACCCCAGAGTGTTCACCCGCAGCAAACACAGCTCTGATGAAAGCACTGAGTCCAGTCAATGCGCCTCTTCCCCAGGACCAGAGAGATGCCCTGCGCCGCACCCTCAAGGCCCAAGTCGGGCCTCTGACCCATCGCACTCTGCCCGAACTGCTGCTCCTCCGCATCCCTCCCTCTGAGCCCAAGTCAGAGCTCTGACCCATTATAACCATTGCAGCTGGACCCTAACCCCTAAGTCACTGCTGCTCCTCCACATCCCTCCCTCTGAGCCCAAGTCAGAGCTCTGACCCATTATAACCATTGCAGCTGGACCCTAACCCCTAAGTCACTGCTTTGGCCTGTGATCATTGGCACCCTGCTGTTGCTGATTTGAGCTTGAACTTCTGGGGCCTGGGGTGTTAATGGGCCATCACCAGGGCCACACCACTGCTCTTGTGCAACTGCCCACAGCGGGTGCTCGATCTTGGCTTTGACCTGCCATCCTGGGGATGCACTGCTGCAGCTCTGTGCCCCACCTCAAGGGTTCTAAGTTATGGCTTTGACCTGTCATTGCTGGGGAACCCTGCTGCTGCTCTGCACCCCAAGACAAACCAAACAGAAATTACGGAGCTGAGGAATATGACGAAGAAAATGAAAAATGCAGAGAGCTACAATGGCAGGTTCAATCAAGCCAAAGGAAAAAAACTGACGTCTCACTATTAATCAGGAGAAAAAAATAAGAATGGAAAAGAGTGAGAAAAACCTGCATGAATTAAGGGATAGCCTAAAGAAAATAATATTAGCAATGTGGGAGTCCCAGGAAAAGAGAGAAAGGGATCAAAACCTTATTTTAAAAAATCATGGCTCAAAACTTCCTAAATCTGGGGAGATGTATGGCCATCCAGGCACATGAAGCTCAAAGATCTCCAAATGGATTCAACCTAAGGAGATCTTCACCCACATACATTATAATCAAATTTTCAAAAATCAAAGCCAAATGAGAATTCTGAAGGCAGCAAGAGAAAAAAAAACTAATCACATACAATGGAACCCTCATAACTCTAACAGCGAATTGATCAGCATTGAAGTATAACAAGAGACAAAGATGGCCATCATATAGTGATACAGGGGCTAATGTACCTAAAGAACATAGCAATTGTAAATATGTACATACCCAATACCAGAACGCCTTAATACAGTGAATTATTATTAACAGATCTGAAGGTAGAAATAGACAGCAGTGCAATAATAGTAGGGGACTTTAATACCCCCAGTTTCAACAGTGGATAGATCATCCAGACAGAAAGTCAATAAGGAAATAATGGAGTTGAACTACACTTTAGCCCAAATGTACCTAACAGACATATATAGAACATTCCATCTCACAGCAGAAGAACACACACTCTTCTCAAGTACACACAGTACATTCTCCAGGACAGACCACACGAGAGCTCACAAAATAAGTCTTAATAAATTTAAAGAGACTGACAAAACCGTAGTTAAGTTAGGACCTCACATCTGTTCCCTTGGCTCCTATCAAAAACAAACTAAGACAAAAACAAACAAGTGCTGGTGAGGATGTAGATTAAAAGGAATCCTTGTGCACCATTGGTGGGAATGAAACTGGTGCAGCAACTGTGGAAAACAGTGGGAAGGATCGTCAAAAAAATTTAAAAGGGAACTACCAGATGATCCAGCAATTCCCCTCCTGGGTAGATATCTGAAGGAAATGAAACCAGTAATTCAAAGAGATATCTGCACTCCTGTGTCACTGCAGCATTATTCACAATAGTCAAAATATGGAAACAACTGAAATTTCCTTTGATGGATGGATGGATAAAGAAAATATGATATATGTACACAGACACACATTTACCCAGTGGAATGTGGTTCACGGCCATAAAAAAAAAGGAAAGAAATCCTAACATTTGCAACAACATAGATGAACCTAGTAGATGTGACACTAAGTGAAATAAGACAAGAGAAATACAAAATAATATGTATTATCACTTATATATAGAATCTTAACAAATTAATTTTAAAAACCCTGATTTCACAGAAATAGAGGATAAACTGGCAGTTCCCAGGGGCTGGGGTGAGAGGGAAATGAGGTACAGTATAAAACCTTCAGTTGTAAGATTAAGTTCTGAGGATCTGATGATGTACATACAACAGAGTAACTATAATTTAAAAGATAGTATTGTATACTTGAAGCTGTTAAAGAGTAGATCTGAAGTGGTCTCAGCACAAAAAAATAGTTAACCATGGGAGGTGGCAAACCTCTTAATGATCTTGATGTGGGTAGTCATTCCAAAACAGGTGTATGTGTCAATATGTCCAAATTATTGCTATGAAAAACCTGGAAAGGGAGTATGGACCAATCAAATCAAGACAAAATTGTTGGACATCCCTCCACCAGAATAATAGCAATTACTCATGTGTTTATCTTTCCTGCTTTATTTCAATGCACATGTATATATATGATTTTTAACAAAAAATAGAACCTGGGCGCCTGGGTGGCTCAGTGGGTTAAAGCCTCTGCTTTCGGCTCAGGTCATGATCTCAGGGTCCTGGGATCGAGGCCCGCATTGGGCTCTCTGCTCAGCAGGGAGCCTGCTTCCCCTTCTCTCACTGCCTGCCTCTCTGCCTCCTTGTGATCTCTCTCCCTCTGTGAAATAAATAAATAAAATCTTTAAAAAAAAAAATAGAACCTAATTATTTCATTTAACATTGCAAGAGCATTCTTCTGTATCAATGACTTTAGAACTATTCATTTATTTAAATGGTTATATAATACCCTTTAAATTTATATATTTTCCAACCCCCTACTGTTGGGTTTAGCTTATTTTTTAATTTTTGCAAATATTAAAAATATTTAGGGGTGTCCTTATGTAAAAACATCTTTGTATATTTACATGATTATTTTCTGCTTCCTGGAAAAATTTCAAAAGAGGGAAAATCTGAATCACTTTTAAGGAATTTTGATAATTACTGAGAACTTACCATCAAGATAATTGCCCAATACCAATTTCTCAGTGTACACATGTGCCCAATTCCCATATTCATGCCAATACCAGCAACAGTTATCAAACTTTTAATCCTTTGTTAATTTTCAAAGGGGAAACATGGTACTTTCATATTTTAATTTTTAATTATCAATCATCTTTAAAATAAAGTTTTATCATTTATAATTCCACTAACGCAAACCATTTCTTATGTTAGGCAATTGCCTGATGACTGTCACCTAGGGACAATGAAATTAGTAAATTTCATTTTCTGGAGGTGGTAGTTATTTAAAGCAATGAATGTTTTCCTTCCTCGGGGATAATCATTCTTAGTCTTTATGTGCAGAGGAGCATCTGTTTGGTTTTGCAATCTTCAAGAACACCAGAGGTAGAATGGCCCTGACGATAATTTAGCAAGGAAGAAGCTACTCTGATGGTGCCAGTTGCCATAATATATGAGACTTGAAAAATATTTGCACTGGCAGATGTCAACTTGCCCAGCTTTATAAAATGTATAGATATATTTAATATTCTGAGCTCAGCTGCTTTAAATGCCACTATCAGGAATATTTTAGAACTCACTCTATAAGATCACCTCTAACTTTTAAAAGCTATAACTGTTTAAAAGTTACATGAGCCATGTGGGGACTAGGTGAACAAAGAACGAAAAAAGAAAAGAATTTTCAATGATTTTTTTAGGGGGGAAAAATGTTTTCATGTCTTTGGAAATGTGGCCTCTGTTAAAAAGTACTTGTGCACAGGTGGATTCCTGCAGCTAATTTTCAGCCGTGAAGAGCTGAAGTATACTTATGCCAGTGTTTTCAAGTTGGCTGTCTGTAAAGTTTTAATACCAAAAAAAAAAAAAAATATGTGCACACATACACACTCTGCTGTTTTGAAAACCAGTAGAAAGCAATGTCCCCCTCACCAGAATTACATGGAGCCTCAAGATGTAAGCTTCTTTGTAAAAGAACTTTTTTATTTTCAGAATCCACCACTCCCCATTAAATAAAATCTGAGTATTTACCACTTCATAAATATAGGGAATATAAGAAAACAACAGGAACAGCAGCAAATGCAACAATCCACAAGCATTTGGTGGTCACAAAAGAAGAGTATACACAGATTGGAAATCAAAACAAACACAAAACCAGAAAACAGCGTGTTCTAACCCATTTTTTTAAATTGAATTCCCTCCATGCCCTGGCTTATTGAAGGAACTATAAGCCTCATTTCCATGAAGACTTAGAAGGAAGATGGAGGATAGGAATTTGACTGTTTCTTATAATTATGCCAAAATAATCATTTGGAAAATAGGAACTCACTGCTCAAGTCAATTTTAAAGCTATGAGTTTTGAAATCCACAGTGGGGAGGGTTGAAGGAGCTTATTCCCTCGGTGTTTTCTAAACATTGTATTGTTTAGTTTTGCACATTCTTGAAATTTTATTAATGGAAATTACTGATTTGTTAAAAAAATACTTACTGAGCGGGGTGCCTGAGCGGCTCAGTTGGTCAAGCTTCAGACTTGATTTCGGCTCAGTTCATGATCTCAGGATTATATTACTGAGTCACAACTGGGGATCCACACTGGGCACAGAGCCAGTGTGAGCCCCTCACTCTCCCTCTACCACTCCTCCCACTTTCTCGCTCTCTCCCCCCAAAAAATAAATAAATAAAAGCACCTATTGAGTGCCTATTATTATGTGCCAGGCACTTTTACCTACTTAAAGATGCAAGCATGAATGAAATAGATAACAATACCCACCATCATGGAGATCACATCTGTCTGCTCTAATCTTTTTCACTTCTCTTTTCACACCTAGTTCCCAATCAGAAGTTACTCTTAGTTCCACTTATGTTAGACCTTCATTTGTCTTGCGTAAATTACCCTGGTCTTCCATTGTGTGACTTCTTTGGGTACATGGTATAAATGTAAATTGAATTCTAGAATATTCTACAGAGTTTGAACCATCATACAAAAATCACAAATTAGGAAGACAGTCAATAATGTGCAAGCAGTACTGATCTTGAGGACAGGTCACTTTCTCTCATTGCTATCTGTGACAGTATCAAGGCTCATAGGAGTGGACTTAGAAAGGAGGGATGTGTTGGGAGTTTAAACAATGCATGATGGCACTCAAATATCCTCCAACCAAACCCTAAAGGAATCACATCACAGTTTTAAGAGAATGAGCTCTAAGCATATTGGGCAGGGGGGAATGACAGCAATGATGATGATTCTAGCAAAAGTTCTGCATAAATATTCTCAAGAGAATTCTCACTTCATGCACATCAGCTGCAATTAAGGTGTCCAGATAAATGTATTTAGATTAAACTGAGTAGAGACTAAAGATGACTGGTCACTGTCATATTTCAGTCACATAGTATGACATTTGGGTTTGGGTTACAAAGCCTGGAAAGACAATGACTACATATACACCCTACAAAACCTACCTCATGGGTAGATGATTAGTTCGTGAGCCACCACAGCTGCTGCTCATGGAATCAGCCTCTCTTTAGGCTCTTTGTGAAAAAGAACCTATTTCTGGTCCAAATGAGTCAATTATTTTAACTTGTCAATTGGTGTGATCTGTTGACCACACTCACATTACAAGCCTCCAAAGCCAATTTCCAAAACGTGCAGTTGTCCTTCACTATCCTCTTAATGGTGGCAAGCATCCCTCTCTTATATTTGCTTAATTTTAGTTCCACTTCTGCCAAGCTTCAATTAACCCAGGGAACAGTGGCTATTGTGCTCTAATGTATAAACTGTCTCATCTACATTGATGTATTGTGCTACTCTGAAGAGATCCAGGGTGGTTTTACAGAAACAAACACAAACAGAAAGAGAAAATCATTGCCGTGGATGCCAACATCTGACACCAGAATCATTAGGGGAAAAAAAGATTAAAAGGATGTACAGATGAAAGAATAGTGAAGGCTTACTCACTCCTCAGAATAGTCACACTCATTGTAATTCTAATAAAGAGGTTAATGTTTAGGATGGTGATAATCCACTATCTACCATTCAAATGAGCAACTGACTCCATTGTACATCTGAGACAAAATTTTCCTCTGATTTTTTACTGTATCAAATACTTAATATTTAAGCTTAAAAATTCTTGGTTATATGGAGATACAATATTTATACAAATATATTAATATCTATATTTTTATATATAGCTTATATATATACGTGTGTGTATATATATATGCCTTTACTTCGTGTACATATATGTCTTTATATATATTAGTAATATCTCCGCTATATTATCCCTCTAATTTCTTTTGACAATTAAGCCTGCTTCAACTACATAATGCATACCTTGTCCAACCATATATTGAAAAAAAGCAGCAAAATTGCACATGTGTTTAAAGATGAAAATACACCTTGAATTCCATGTCACCAGGGTTTTATGTTGATCTTTCAAATCTCTGCAGCCCTCATCAGTTTTCATTACTTTCTTTATAAATATATATTTAATTAGTCATTATCACTGGAAGTCTCTAATCGGATTTGCAATTCCATGCTGTTTCCACAGGATTCCTCTGTCAGTTCCTACTCATCTAAATGATGATATCATGGTGGCCACCAACAGTTTCTGTCTACTTTACACCAGCCTATAGTTTATTTCCTTTTTTCCCCTGGAGAATATATAAAACCGAAAGGGAACGTCAGGTAGAGCAAAGTGTTTTTGAATTCACAGAATATTTTTTCTCTTTTAAGAATTTTGACAGGAATGCCCAAAAAACAGATAATCATGTCAAAAAATGGGCAGAAGACATGAACAGACACTTCTCCGAAGAAGACATACAAATGGCCAACAGACACATGAAAATATGTTCATCATCTCTAGCCATCAGGGAAACTCAAGTCAAAACCACATTGAGATACCACCTTACACCAGTTAGAATGGCCAAAATCAACAGGACAGGAAACAACAAGTGTTGGAGAGGGTGTGGAGAAAGGGGAACCCTTTTTCACTGTTGCGGGGAATGCAAGTTGGTGCAGCCACTTTGGAAAACAGTGTGGAGATTCCTCAAAAGATTAAAAATAGATCTACCCTATGACCCTGCAATTGCACTACTGGGTATTTACCCCAAAGATACAGATGTGGTGAAAAGAAGAGCCATATGTACCCCAACATTCATAGCAGCAATGTCCACAATCGCCAAACTGTTGGAAGAGCCGAGATGCCCTTCATCAGACGAAAGGATAAAGATGTGGTCCATGTATGCAATGGAATACTATTCAGCCATCAGAAAAGATGAATACCCAACTTTTGTATCGACATGGACAGGTCTGGAGGAGATTATGCTGAGTGAAATAAGTCAAGCAGAGAAAGTCAATTATCAGATGGTTTCACTTACTTGTGGAACATAAGGAATAAACTGGAGGATTCTAGGGGAAGGAAAGGAAAAGTGAATTGGGGTAAATCGGAAGAAGAGATGAACCACGAGAGACTATGGACTCTGAGAAACAAACTGAGGGTTATGGAGGGGAGAGGGAAGAGGGTATGGGTGAGCCTGGTGGTGGGTATTAAGGAGGGGACATATTGCATGGAGCACTGGGTGTGGTGCATAAACAATGAATCTTGGATCACTGAAAAAATAAAATAAAATAAATAATAAAATAAAATAAGAATCTCGACAGGAAAAGAAGGATTCAGAACTCCTCCATTGAAACTATGTACCATGACCCAAAAAGGTCAGGGTAGACTATAGTGAGACTTTAAAGACCACCACGAATTAAATGTGCAAATCTTCATTCTCTTTCAACTCCTGGGTGATACGCCTCACAAAGAGAAGACTCTGCTTTTTAACTTAATTTTTTTTCTGTCAGGTTTGTATTAAAACCATAAAATCCTTGTTCCTTCCTTTGGACATTATCCATTTTATTAGGCACTTTCATGCCTGAGTTTTTATTCAGTGTTTGAGGTAAAAAAAAAAAAAATCTAATATGTGTTTCATATCCTCTAAATTTTTGTGAGCACACAGAAGAACGCTTAAAATAAAAGTTTATAGCAAAGTCCCAGAGATATAAAGTTGGCATATTGTGTTTCTGTGCACATGGCTACGTTTACTTTTCTTCCCATGCCTTATACTATCAAAGATGATGAAAATTACTTTCCCAAATAAAAGAAATCCCTCTCTTTACAAGAAAATGGAGTCAGAGGAAACTTACTAACATTGAGATGTGTTATTCAAATGAACCTAAAGCAGAGTGCAGAAGAGTTTTTGTTTCTAGAAATGCTCTACATGACAAGAACCACATAGTAGGAAAGCTCTCTCCGGTTCCCGTGGGAAGATTTAAGTGTTTTCTAGGAGGCATTTTTCTCTCACACTTCTGCTATTTTATAGCAACTTATTTTCTTTTCTCATGTAAGCAAAGAGGTTGTGGAAAATTCTCAAAGAAACTCATGAAATGAAGATACAGCAGGTCAGGAATAAATGTAGGCATTATGAAATGTAAACAGCACTGGATACAATCAAATATAATTAGATTACAAGAATTGTTTCCGGCTCCTGCAAGGAGAAAAATATGCATTTTAAGGTAAATGCCTATGATTTAGCAAATTCAGAAGTTAATATATAGATTAAACTCTGCCATATTGAAACATTAAATGTAATTGAGTTGCCCTGTGTAACCCTTTTGGCATTTACTACTGCAAATACTTCACTCACTAGACTAGGGACATGCGTACATTACCATTATGTTATTTCTATATAAGCACACAAACCCACTTACATTAAGTACTAATATTTATCTAGGATACTAAACATTAACATGACATCATCTCACATTTTGCAACTTGTGGTTCTTATGTAAATTTTGTAACGATTAACAATACCACGTCCCGGCCAAAATGACAAAGCCCTCCAACCCCCCAAGTAACATTTCTAAGTTTTTAAAAGATAAAACGGTTTGAAGCTTCAGTGTACTGGATAACCACTGAGAAAAGCAAAAGATTCCGTGTAGTAAACCTCTTTATGAGACAGTAGTAGTTGGAGATGAAATTGTACAGGGGGAAGGGTAGATTGCTCTGATTTAGAAAATTGTTGCCATTAAACAGTTTACAAAGAGCCTACTGTTTCTGCATCATTATCCCCAATGTGTCAAAGTCAGCATTTTCACAATATTTAAAGCACTCCCAACTTCCTCATAAATAGCATTTATATTCCTGCACAGCTATTCAGCATATCAAGGAATATCATTTACAGTCTTCTAAAGTTACACCATATGATTATCTGAGCCAATGCCTATGGACCCAAAATAAAGACAGAGAAGAAGGCCAAAATTCTCTCCAAGCAGAATCGTGGAGATCATGTACTTTTGCTGCGAAGGTTGACCCAAGACTCAAGCCATCAAGTGCTTTGCATGTGGAGAGCAGCCCAGGTCATCTGGCCTTATGCCTACAGCAGAATCTCGCTACTGGGCAACTCAATTGTGGGTGAACAGCTGGCCCGTGTACTGGCACTGCCATTTGTTTTTATTTATTTGCTTTGTATTGGACGAGGTCTTTCTTGTGTCAACCTTAAAAGTAAAGTGCACTGTTATTCTTTTTTTTTTTTTTGCATTTTGCTATATATTTATTGAAGACAGTCATTTATGGTTTATAAAAAAATATTACTCTGATATACACAAAAATTACCTGATAATGGTAATTAAAAACAGGTACTCCCAACCCCCCTTGTGTCCACACCAGTTTTAAATCTAGATTGGCTTAATCTTGAAGTGTAATCCAATTAAGACTGAAAACCAAACACTTCAGGTCCTAGACAAGATAATAAAATACTCGTAAGCCTTCTGGATCCTTGGATTGATTGACATCAATAAGAGAACCAATTTTTGATGTTGAGAAAGATATGTGTTCATCCCCAATGACAATTTCAAATTCCTGCTGGCCCACTCGGTCAGGGGGAGGCCACAAGGCATCATCCTCTTTGGTAATTTCACTGTCATCTATTATTCTCTTCAGTTCCTCCATTACACTTTTATGTATATAAGCCTCTTTTCTGATCATGACATCATTTTCGCAATTGCTGTTGTAAGCATATCTCAATTTCCCGTCGGGTGGGAACTCAAACTCCAGGAACTCATGGCCGAATGTGCCCTTATGACCCACGTAGTAACGCAGGTAAAAGTCACTCTCCATGGTTCACAGGAGGGAACTGAGATGAAACTGCACCAGCAAGCCGCACCATCGCTGTTTCAAATGCACTGTTATTTCATGAGCAAAATGAGTTTATTCCGGAATAGCAGAGGAATTGCAATTAGGGACATGCAAGCTATCGGGAACCGTAGGCAAGTCCAAAGAGACAAAGGAAGGGTCAGCTTTTATTAGGTTTTAGGAGGAAATCGAGGAAGGTTGTTTTAAATAAAATTCACTGTATAAGAACAAGAGTTTGAGGTTGTGGAGGATTCTCAAGGCTCCAAGTAGTGGTTCCTACATTGTTAGTGAGGCAGGGAAGGATCTTCCTTCTTTTTCTTAAAAGACGGATGAAATTCCTTTGTGAAAAATGTCCTCCCTTGTCAACATAATTCTTTTTTTTTTTTTTTTTTAGCAGACTCCACGCCCAGCACAGGGCCTGACTCAGGACCCTGAGATCATGACCTGAGCCAAAATCAAGAGTCAGATGCTTAACCAACTGAGTCACCCTTGCACCCCTTGTCAGGGTAATTCTTATCCTCTTTCTTTCTGCTGGTTATAAGGGCTGCGATGAATGAGTAGCATATGCATGAGAGCGCCCCCTTCAGGCTTTCCCAGCTCCATGTTACATGAGGTTTCCTTTATTTCCACACTTGCCATAGAGAAAATAGAAACAAACTCAGAACTGCCTTTTCCTACCTCTCTACCTCTTGAGACCCCAACAGACCCATTCCACATCACTGCCTCCACAAGAAACAACTGACAATGGTCACCGCCTTCTCTAAAGTCCTCTAGCACTTATAACACCAATTTAGATATGCAATCTAATATAACCTTCGGATGAATCCTTCATGACATTCCTGTGTAGGCGAATAAGTGTAAGCCATGAGAATGATTAAAGCAGTCTTTCAGGGGAATTTGCAAACAAATTCATTTAGGTTTGAAATACCAATGCTACAGAATTATAAGCGCCTTCTGACATCTAAAGCTCTGAAAAACAGTGGCCACCACAGACGACAAGATACCTCAGGGTGCTGTGACCGGAAGGACTGAAGCCTGCAGTAGCCACAAGGTAAAAGGGAACCAGTCAGCAAAGATCTTTAATTTGTTTATTAAAAGTATAACTCTTCAAGTAGCCAATATGCAAGTTTAACGTGCTAAAAAGAAAATGCCAAGGGCGCCTGGGTAGCTGAGTCTGTCAAGCACTGGGACTCTTGATTTCGGCTCAGGTAGTAGTCTCAGGGTCCTGGGATGGAGCCCCTCAGTGGGCTCTGTGCTGAGCTGGGAGTTGGCTCCCCCCTCCCTCTGCCTCTCCTCTGACTCCTCCACACCTCCCGCTTGCACGCATTCTCTCTCTCTCTTCATAATCTTTAAAAAATAAACAGAAAATGCACAAGCTGGGAAATATTTCCCAGATAAAGAGATAACTTCTTTTATCTATTAAACCCTCTAACACAAAACATCGAGACCAACAGCACCTCACTGAAAAAGTAAGCTACAGATGGAAAAGCAACTTCTTCGATGAAAAGAGAATTTTTCTAACGTACAAAAAGAAAGTATCAATATTGAGAGTGGTCAAAAAAACATGTTTTACAAGATACTAATTACTGATTGGTTATTTGCCAATCTCTTGTCAGACATCTTCCTTCAGACTTCTTTTCCTTTCTTTAAGTTTTATTTATTTGAGAGAGAGAGAGAGAGAGCACGCACTTATGCACAGAGGGAAGGGTATTCAGAGAGGGAGAGAGAATCCCAAGCAGACTACCTGCTGAGCAGGGAGCCGGATGTTTAGCTCCATCCCATGACCCTGAGATCACAGCCTGAGTCAAAACTAAGAGTCAGATGCTCAACCACCCAGGAGGCACCCTTCTTTCAGACTTCTAATACCATGTAAATTTAGGGAAAAAAAGGATGGGAGCAGACAATAACTGATACCAATCTGATTCTGGGTAGATTTTCATGTGTGTGAGAGAGAGTCATAGAAAAAGTTGTACACTAAAAAGAAAAAGTGCAGGACCTGCCCTAGGATTTGACAGGTATGGACAGAACAAAAAAAGATACATTAGAAGTGAATTATCATGTTTCACATACTTAACCTTTAAATATTCCAAGAAATACAATTAAAGAATTTGTGCTACTGTAATTGCTTCTCCGTTGATGGATGTGTCCTTTTGAACACAACACAGCTCTGACACTAGACTCTGGGGGTCATGGTTAGGGGTACAAGACGGTACATGATTTGACCCCCACATTCACCTGTAGTTGCTATGTGATTTAAACTTTTAAGTTTTGGTAAACGAAATTTCTAGCTCTTCTATAATGAAGATTCATTTCTAATAAAATAAGTATACTTCACAAAGAGTTATTAAAAAGCTGAGTTGCTATAAAAATGTTTCTTACGTGCTCATTCTACTTTCCTGGCATTATTAAAGTTTTCACTCCCCACAGCCAAAGCAACCTATGAGACAGGGATGTAAGTGAGAGTTGGTTTCTTTGGGATGTATTGCTAGGAAGCACAGGCACATAAATGGGTAACAGTGATGCCGGGAGGTACCGTGATGGAAAGGAAGTAGGGAAGGGAAGGAGGCCAGTACAGGATGTAGATCGGAGCAGGTTGCTCTGCACCCTGGGCGCCAATCCTGCTGGGAAGCTCTGAGAGATGCTGTGAGATGCTTTCAGAGCTGTCCCTGCTGCGGGGTAGTCATCCACCAATTCTCTTGCCCTATTTGCTCAGATATTTCCATCTGCAACAAACCCCCGCTCAGGTCCATCGTGGTCAGTCAGAGAAAGCCTACAGCCCCACTTGTTCTGTGTAAGAAAGCATCAGCTACCTAATGACAATGCCACACATTATTCCGAAAGTTCCCTCCTTTCTTACACCCTCCCCATGGTAATATTCAGACTAAGAAGTGCTATAGAGGCACCTGGGTGGCTCAGTCAGTTAACTCTCTGACTCCTGGTTTGGGCTCAGGTCATGATCTCAGGGTCTTGGGATCAAGCCCTGCATCATACCCACCAATTCCCCACCCCCCACCACCCCTGCTCAAATAAATAAAATCTTTAAAAAAAAAAAAAAAGAAGTGTTATAAGGTAACACTAATCTCACCCACACATCTGGGTCCTATATCTAATGTCCTTAGAATGCAAGCCCTTAGAGAGCAACCTGCCCCAAGAACATCATCCACTGTACTTGGGTCTTCATCTGTGTTCTCACCCAGGATATTTGGTTCTTGGATGATGAACTTAGTAAATGACAAACAAAAAAAGAATCCATCTGATGAGAATATAAATATATAGTATCATTTAAAGTGTGACTCCATGTTCATCCAGTTACAGAAATTAGAGGCAGGAAAGAAAAAGAAGAGGAAGTCAGTAGACTGAACTAGAAACAAGTTTTTTGTTTTTTTGTTTTTTTTAACATTTGTATCTTTTGAGAGAGAGAGAGAGAGAGAAGAGAGGGCACCAGGCACAAGTAAGGGGGAGGGGCAGAGAAAGAGAATCTTTCAAGCAGACTTCCTGCTCACCGAGCAGCCCGCCATGGGGCTCGATCCCACAATGCTGAGATCATGACCCGAGCTGAAACCAAGAGTCAGATACTTAACTGAGCCACCCAGGTGCCCCCAAACAAGTGTTTTGTTGACTCCTCCCTTATGAAACACAATCTGTGTCTCAACACGCTATGACAGAGATACTCCTCTCCCAGGGTTCCCAGAGCAGCAGTGTCAGCCCCCCCCCCCAGGAACCTGCTGGAACACGGATCCCTTGCCCTCAGCCCAGACCCACTAAACTTGCCAGAAACTCTCTAACAAGACCTCCAGGAGACTCTGATGCCTGCTCAAGTTGAGGAACCACTCCTCAGAAGACTGATTTCAAATTGTAGCTTGGATAGCATCGCTTCAGAAACTTTCTTAAAATGTTACGGCACTAGAGCAGTTAAAGATGTCCTGTCACATGGTCTGCAGGTGACTTTATGCTACAACAACATCCCCTCTGCATTAGCTAGAAGAAGAGATACAAAGGGAATCTGGCACATAGTAATGACTGTGAGCTCTAAATGCAGAGTCCATGACACACAGTCTTCCCAAGATGCTGTTACAATAGGTCTGTGCTCAGGAATCTGGGTTTTTACCAAGTATCTCGGATTTTCCTTGGGATGACGGCTTACATCGCTTTAAAAGAACATGGTTAAAAAACACTGCTGTAGAGAAATTCCATGTTTCTTAGGATAGGATGGGTTTGGCAGAGCAGTCACCAACCCAGAAGATACAAGCAATTTATATTTGACAGACCAAACCCGTGGATGGTTTTATGGTGTTTCTCTGGCCCACGCTCCCATTATCTGCACTCAGTGGTTACCAACAACTTTCCTGATGGTTCCTATTTTCCTGTACCTATCACAGAAGATCAAAATCCATGCATTTTGAATCAGAAGGACACATAGCAAAACTCACCACGTGGTCACTCACTAGAAGATCAAGTCAGTTCCACACAATGAATAAGAACGAGCATCCATGGGTACAAGAACCACCTTCCTTCTGTCCATCCAAGAGACACAATCTGACCCACTTGGGATTCTCAGGTCACAGGGTAGATGACTACCCCGCAGCAGGGACAGCTCTGAAAGCATCTCACAGCATCTCTCAGAGCTTCCCAGCAGGATTGGCGCCCAGGGTGCAGAGCAACCTGCTCCGGTCTACATCCTGTACTGGCCTCCTTCCCTTCCCTGCTTCCTTTCCATCACGGTACCTCCCAGCATCGCTGTTACCCATTTACATGCCCGTGCTTCCTAGCAATACATCCCAAAGAAACCAACTTTCACTTACATATCATATATAAGATTCCTATCTGTGAACTCCATTGAGCCCTAAAAATTCCATGAAGAGCTTTGTTTAGACCACAAATGACCTTGGAAGAAATCACTTCAATAACTGCAGGAGTGGTGAATGAAATTTCTCAGGATGTTACAAGGTTGACAGCCAGGAGTCTTGAGGATGGGGGTGAGGGACAAAACCTACGTTCTACAGTGTGTACTGATACTGTGAAACACGCCATGTAGGCTACTACACAATTACAATGCTCGACATTTTGCGCTATTCTCCTAAATACAAATAATTGAAAAAACAAACAAACAACCCACGTGCTACTGCATGAGTCATTTATACAACATCTTTTCAAATATGTTTGTCTCATAAAGCTGAATTAACTATGATTTTCTCATTTTAAAAATGTTAGCTGGCGGCTGCACGTTTCACTATTAATTCCATTTATACGAAGTATTTGTCACATCACTGGCCACTCGTTAATAGCACGTTTTGTTAGTAGTTATTTCTCCTATCAAAGATGTGTCTGTTCTGCCTAATTTACATGATTAGTAAGCATCTTGACTTTCTTCTGAGTACGTTGTAAAGGTTCTATCAAGATGACAAGCCAAAATGTTTTAAAATGGTGGAAGAGAAGGGGAAGAAGAAAATGGAATGCTGTTAGAATACCCAAGGATCAGTTCAGTCAACTTCATTCAAATCTGTCCCTTCTAAAAACAGAAGCTTCTCCCTGACACTCCTGCCCCAATTTTGGCTCTGGTTTGTCTGCTCACTACCTTTCTACCTGGAAGACTCACTGAGCAGTAAGTCAAGTCAGAATTAAAATCCACGTAACACTGAATTCTACACAATGAGAACTGTTGTTTAACTTAGCCCTGCCTTTTTTTTCCACCTTAGATATATATCAAAAATGGATGCCAAATGTCTTAGATTTCACACATTCATTTTGAGTACTTATAAAAAATCATTTCGAGATTATAATGGGAAAAATCTGCACTATTTCAATATAATTTATATGGCAGAAAATTCTAGGGATTTTGCTCTGAGTGTTAAGAGCTCCCCAAAATTGGTATCTTGGTGATTTTGTTGTGTTAACACAGAATATAGTAAGTGAATAATCACAGAGAACTGCTGTTACAGTAGTCATAGGTCAGGGTATGTTCCTAAGTTCTGAAATCAGTCATTTTTTAACTGTGGAAGATAAGATTTAGAAAACCATTCTATTCTCCTGGAAATATCTTGTACTCTCAGGAAGAAGGTGGGTATCAAAGGAATGGATCTTTGACCACAATACTTTTTACCCTCCTAACATCTGACTAGAAACACTAGTGAGTGACCTGAGATTCAAGGCTCATAATCAACAAATTTTTTTGTCCCCTCGTGTGGCTACTATGTATATCCCAACTCTAGGGTCACCAAGTCAGAGTCCTATTTGTTATCCATGTTGTGCACACTGCCACACACACATTCAGGTTTTTCTCCCAGTGGAATATGTCCCATATGACCAAACACACTGCAAAGAGGGGAGCAGAGACTTTTAGACATGGGTGCCAGAGACAAAATGGACCAAAATTCTCTGTAAGTTGCAAATGGAAGATCCCAAATTATCCCAGTAACCACGAAGAGATACTCACTTTCTCCAGTGCCATCTGCTGCCTTATTGTTTTTATCCACACTTTATAATGCCCACGTAAACCCTCAAACACACCAAACTCACGACCATATTGCAAGTAAAGCAATCTGTCACCAAATAAAACCCCACAGAGTAAGAATAGCTCTGGTCCACATGCATTCCATGTGCTAGGTTGATGTATCTGTCATTCAACAGTTTACAATATTTTCCATAATCCTATACAGAGTGTACAACAAGGCATTCCCAAGAATATCTGTATTTAGAAACATATATTCCTGCTATCAGACAGAGAAGTATTTTGTACTATAGAGATAAACTGATTTTGCATCCTTTTGTGAGCATGGGGTGTGCAAGGGTGCCTTTGAAAATTCTTTCACCAGTCTTGTTCCTCTGCCTTGTTAAATGCACTCTGGATGGGGGGCATAGGACAGAAGGAGAGTAAACAGCAGGTGTGAAAGCAGTAAAGAAATGGAGTGTCTAAACAGTGAGGCAGGAAGAAAAGCATATCAAAGTCAGAGATGGAAAGAGAACTTTTCCTCTGCCCTGGTGTCCCAAGGCCAATCCAGCAGTGGTCCCTAAGGGAAAATATCCAAGGTCATGGGAAAATCTGAATATGAGTTATGTACCCACTGCTCTCTGCCTCAGTTGATCTGGTTCTTAAATCTATCCTAGGGAATCAAACATTGTTTTTTGGCAAATCATCTCATGGGCCTTTCTTCTTTTATACACACACACACACACACACGAAGTGAAACTTGATTAAATGAATATTGCTGAAGGCATCACTGAATTTTAGACACAAATCTCTCCTGCCAATTACTATTAGTTAGTTGCTCAACATTTAGAAACCAAAGGAAAAAACCCTTAAGATTAGCAAATTTGAAAATTTGGACAAATCTCTCTTTTGGGATACTGGCATTTGGCAGCCTATCCTGTGAGAATAGGTTCTGGGGACATTTCTACATTCTACAGGAGAATATATTACCTTTATGTTAAATGTTCATTTAATTCCCCAGAAATTAGGTTAAAAAATAAAGACATTCAAGAAGATCAATGGATGAATGTTGAAAGGTTTCATTTTGAGCTTCCTTTTAAAACACCAACTAGCACGCTGATTATGAATACTGTACAACAATTTTAATAGAATCATTTGCATTCTGCAAACATTTTAAAGCAATGAGAAAGCAAAAGGCAAATTAAATTTTTACCGCATGCCAGTCAATTTGGATAATGCAGAAGTGAAAAAATATCACAAACACAGACCTTTAATAATTTATAACTTTGACAGTAATAACTAAAAATATGATTACCACTTTGGAAATGTTGAAATTAAATGAACAACTGACTTCCTTGACTATCTGATTTGCCCTTTTTTTTTTTTTTGGCCCCAGAATAGGAAAAGATAATACAGTTTTTCCATATTTGCATAGAATGAGGCTTTTATACTTTTTCTGACAAAGATGATCAGAAGTTCAGTTTGTTTGAGAGAAAACATTCTAGCGATTTACTGAAGGGAACAAAACTCAATGTATGCTGTGTACTGCACTGGAATGTTAAGAGGAACTACCCACAAATTGGGGCATATTCTCTGAACTCAGTAGGAAAAGCTGACTGCTTTCTTGATGACTGGAAGCTGAAGTCAATGCATGTGCTCAGTCCCAGCAGACCCACTGAATAGGCTAAATGCATGAATAAAATGTCAGCAGTGGCCCAAAACATCCCTTCCTTATGTCAGAATGGAAAAGAAATCATTCTGTTTAAAAGCAAGCTCTAAATAAGATACTGCCAAATAAACTTCCCCTGCCTTTGAGGATTTCTCAAAGAAAGCAACCAGTTTTTAATTGAAGAGATATTCGCAACAACCTTGGAAACTCCTACCAAAAATCCTCTCCTGCAGATGGCTCTGGCAGTCCTGCAGAGATGTGGGGGCAGGGAGACTGCAATTTATTAGAGACACTGATGTCTCCTCAAGTGTGCCTCTGAAAAAGACAGCATTAAGATCATTCGGCAGTTCCAGTCTATGATACATTGTATCAGAATTTATAACCACTGCAGTATTTCTAAATCATTACTCTCCAACAATGGGGTCAGCGTTTTGAATACTACTCAAGGAAAAGCAGCTACACATATAAATAAATAAATATGAAAAATGCAAATAACAGTCCTGGCAAAATAGCGGAGGGTGGTTATTGGACAGCAATTCCTCACTGGCATCTGTTCAACCAGCTGCTAGTTGAAAAGACAGACAGCAGGTGTCAATTTAAGTGCAGTATTATGGTTAATTTCATATAAGGCACTGCTGAAAAGAATATCCAAACAACAGTAAAACTAAAAATAAAGTAGAAGAAAAACCAGCGTTTCCTTGTGTCTCTCTGGGCTGTGGGTCGCAAAAACCACATCCTCAGAAGAGGGTCCTTCCTCCACGTACTATACCACGGTTGGGAGGAAAGAAAAATGTCTGCGTACTGCTCACGTCTAAGAGACTTTAGAGCAAACTTGGAGGGAGGGCAGCTGCCCGGTTCTGACCCTCTGTCAGTGAGGATAAAACCTGAGAGCTCAGCTCCGTCTCCTGTGATACCTGGCTGGGTTTCAGCATGCACACCGAAAAGATAACAGCACTGAATCCGGACACCCAGTGTGGACTCCCCCATAAATGCATTAATAGCTACACCTCTCCTTAAGCAATCATAAAACTCTCCATTGGCATAATTAAAAAATGATTTCAACTCAATGTTTAGATTTGAGGGAGTGCCGGAATGGTTAAAAAAGTATCTTGTCATATAACGTGTCACAGAATCATAGATTTTTGAGCTGGAGGCTAATCCTTCTAAGTGGCAGAGAGGTTAAATGATGTCCCAAAGCAACCTAGCTAATAAGGAAAGTGGATCCCCTCTCAATTTGGAGATGGCTCCTCAATTACTACACCAGAACTCTGGGAGAAGCTACAGAACTGCGTTTTCTTTATCTTAGCTCTTTTATCTTGACTTTTCATATATAAATGGGTATTTATTATTAACCTTCATTCAACTGATTATAAATTCCATGCATTTTAACATATGGATAGTCTTTTTAGAAACTGAAATCTCTCTTGTCAATCTATCATTTCAAAGGGTGTCGGCCTAGTGAGCATTCTCTGTATTTCCTTAGCTAATAAACATGCACACAGCACAAACCTCCCGTTACAAGTGAACCTATCTTTTAAATAGAGTATTTATTAGATCCGCCACTATGCAGCATCGCGGAATAATCCCTTTTTCCATGAAGGAATTTTCCCAAGAAATAAAGCTAAGAAATTTCAACAATGAAATTTTCTAAAGTTTTAAAATATTTAAAGTTAAAAAAATATTATAGTTAAGATGATCAACGTCCCTCCCAAAGTTTCCCATCTCTGAACACTAAAAGCCAGGCATAGTACTCAACACTTCTCATGAATCACATGATTTAATCCTTCTAACAGACTTGTGCCTTACATACCAGACATTCAGTAACTAACACAATGTCATAAACTACTAAGTGGTACAACAGAGATTTTAATCCAAGTAGTCAATGTACATTTAGCATACGATCCAGCCATTTCCCTCCTAGGTATTTACCCAAGAGACTGAATGCATCGCCATACAAAGACTTGCAAATGAAGGCTCAGAGCAGTAGTGGAAGTTATCTAAACATCCGTCATAGGTAAATGGATAAACTCTGTCACGTGTACACACAACGCAATACTACTCAGCAATTAAAAGTAACGACAAGGTACATGAAACTCAAAACAAGCTGAGTGAGAATTTTGACCAAAAAAATATATATATTTCCATTTATATAAATTTTTAGAAAATGCAAAGTAATCTACAGTAACACAAAGCCGATCTGTGAATGCCTGGAAGGCAAGTACACAGTAGTTAGGGACAGACTCGTAACGGGTGTAAGGAAATGTGTGAGGGTGACGGGTGAGTTTATTAATTGGAGTGACAGTTTCACACGGACAATATATGTCAAAATTCATCAAACTGTGCCCTTTAAATATGTGCAGTTTATTGTACATTAATTGTATCTAAATTTAAAAAGCTAGCCTTCCAACTCCGAAGCTTGTACATTAGCCCACACACATACAGATCCTCAGATATGATAAAATTTCTACCATAGCAAAAGAAGCGTAGAGTTTAATTCAGTTTTACTTAGTGCAACGTCACTTATTTTCCTCTATTTAAGATATAAAGGACTAATTGATGCCTGTTGTTCTAATATGTGATTGTTACCTCCCTGCAGGTGAAATCCCTAGAGACAATCTCAGTTTTGATCACCGCGCCGGGACCCAGAACGGCCCCACGCCGCTGCTCCGTTTTGGCTGATGCAGCCCATCTTTCCCAGCTGTGATCTCTCCAGTTACGTCACGTTTTGCTTTTCTACGTGGGTCTTTTCTCTCACTTATTCCTTCCTTTTTTTTTTTTTTTAAGATTTTATTTATTTATTTGACACAGAGAGAGAGATCACAAGGAGGCAGAGAGGCAGGCAGAGAGAGAGGAGGAAGCAGGCTCCCCGCTGAGCAGGGAGCCCGAGGCGGGGCTCGATCCCAGGACGGAGATCACGACCTGAGCCAAAGGCAGAGGCTTTAACCCACTGAGCTACCCAGGCGCCCCTGAGGGGGTCACTTTAAGACTACAAAATAACAAATAAAAAATTTTGTCAGGATATGGAATCGGCCCCATGCAAGTAAGAGGTATAATGCTTAAATGTCTTTAGCTACATGGGAACTCCACCTCTGATCTCAGAGCAGCTTATTCAGAAGGTGGATTAGGACCTGTTCCTCTCCTCAGTGGGGCTGGGACATCAGGCAGCAAGCGCTTGCTGAGAGCTGGAGGTGAAGCCCACTCAGAAGAGTGATAGGGAGCTGGAGCTCCGATGGGGGCCTGTGTGAGCCCAAAGAATGCTGGAGAGAGAACCCAAGGAATGCTGAAGCTTCCCAGACCTCAAACTAAACCCAGTCCTCTGACCCCACTGCAATTACTGGGCAAGGTTGGACAGAGGGGGAGCATTTAGCACTTGTCGGTGGTGGCCCGTTATCAGATTTCTTAGCCCAGAACTGAAACATCCAGAACTTGCTTGGTCTCAAGCAGGCCTGGTCTGCCCCTAATATAACTGAAAGTGGATTGTGCAAAATACTTAAGGTTATAACTCAATAATAAAGGAGTGACACCTGCTGGGTGGTGGTGGCAATATTGCCACTATCCTCGCTAGAACTTGGAAGATCTGCATTTGGGAATATACGACCAGGAACTTTGATTGTGAGCTTTTTATAAGCCTGCTCTGCTGCATTACGGTAGAATAGTAAAGGCCTCCAAAACGGATGCAGACTGAACCCTCTGCCTGCCTCTGACATTATTATAGTCAAAAACTGCCAAAGCACACTCCTAACACCATGCCCACCCTAGTTTTAGCCTGTTTGGGCCTGAATCAGCAAGCTTATGAGTTTATCCCTCTCCATGAGGGTCCTCATGGAGTCATTCTGAAGTCCCAACACACAGTATATGGTCCAACTGCAGGGCTGCCCTCCATTAAAAGAAGAGTTTGCTCCCTTCAGGCAAGAGTGAGAACAAGTGCAGGCAAAATAATGACTACCAAATATTGAACTTGACCTATATGCAAGGAACTATGGCTTATAGGTACTCCATCCACCTCTCCCAAGACCTGGGCAAAGGAAACACCGTATTCCCCTTTTCCAATGAGGCACAGAGAGGTAGAAGCACTTGGCAAATTGCCTTCCGTCATTAGTGATAGAGGCAGGATGGAAGACTGAATCCAAAGCCCACTGTTATCTTGTACCAGGTAGGTGGATGGTGTTCGTGTCACGTTCATTATCCTTCTTGGTGAGAACAACTGGCTCAGGGTGGGAAAGAAACATTATAAAAATGTGTATGTAAGTTAGGCCTGACCTCAAAGGTTGGTCCATGTTCAAAGACTGGTGCAATTCGCTGGTAATAGAAACTGGAGTTTCTTCCTCCCTGGTTAGCTACTGACCTATCAGACAAGCAGTGCAGATGATAGAGGACAGGAGGATAAGACAGACACAGCTCCTGTCTGCTCCGCCAGCCTGCAAGTCCTCTTGAAGCTTTGTGGCCACTGCTACCTCCGTGGATAGGACAGTCTACACCACATGAGAGGAGCAAAGGGCTCTGTGAACATTCATGGCTCTGAGGCTGGGGCAGAGGCGATGTCCATGCTCTGGGGTCTATAAACTGCTAGAGAAGCAGTCATGGTCATCAACTTTGGTTGTTTTACATTTTTTGCATCATTAGACTTCAAGCAAGCTCAGTGGCCTCCCCAAGATATCAGCCCTGTGCCTTTTTATGGTTTCAAGTATCTATATATAGGCTTATGAATTAACATCTATTTCTCTCTCTGGTTCTTTTCTCTTTTTCTCCTCTTATCTTTCTCCATCTTGCTGCCTTTATTTCTCTGCCTCTCCACAAATCACCTTTGAATAACAATGCCTAAAAAAAAAATTCAAGACTAAAATTATTTTAACTTAGCAAACAACAAACAAACCAGCCCATCAATGGCAACCCTGAGCAACCCAGAAAGCACTTAAAAGAAAGGAAATGAGGCTGCCTTACATTTTTGGTCTCCCTAGGGCAAAATGCTTTACAGTGTGACACTGCACTTCACTTATACAATCATTTTTAAACTCACTTATCACTTTATCCACATTTTGTATAATGCAGCGAAAGAATACACTTGAAAGCCAAAGCAACTGCGCATTAAGGAGGCCTGTCATGGTTCATATCGAGTTCAATTTTATAGGTTTTTTTTATTGCAGCCCCCAGCTATGCCACTGTCTGGTAATCAAAGTCAGCCTCATTCATATCATCTTATGTATATTTCAGATTTCCAAACTCAGGGTTAGAAGCCTAAATGTATTTTGTTTTTCAAACATTCTGAAAAATGACACAGGCCCTGCAAAAACGTATCTAGATGGGATCTAAATGGAATTATACCACTCCAGCTGGAGTGAAGACCAACTGGAATAAAGCAATAGCTATTTGCCCACAAAACTGGTGCATCGGCAGGCGGTTCTGAGTGATTTTCCTAGTCCCCACTTCTCACTATATTCCTCAGTTTTTAAAAGAGACCTCTGAGGGCGCCTGGGTGGCTCAGTGGGTTAAAGCCTCTGCTTTCCGGCTCAGGTCATGATCTCAGGGTCCTGGGATCGAGGCCCGCATCGGGCTCTCTGCTCAGTGGGGAGCCTGCTTCCTCCTCTCCTTGTCTCTCTGCCTGCCTCTCTGCCTACTTGTGATCTCTCTCTGTGTGTCAAATAAATAAATAAAATCTTAAAAAAAAAAAAAAGAGAGACCTCTGAGCTCACTTAACCCTTTCTGCTGCATTTTAAAGCTAAAGGAAAAGGGGGTGCGGAGAGGGGTTGTGAATTATCGGGGTCACAAAGTGAAAAGCAGCGTAGATGCAATTCAAATCTTGACCTTCTAATTATAAGTCCATGTTCTGTTTCAACAGGATTCAGTCTCACTCTTCTCGATTCGAGTAGCCCTTCCAAGCAACGACTATGTGACAAAGACTGGTTTAGAGAATGGAAATCTAGTGCAAGGACTGGAGCCATGGAGTCAGAAGTATGAAGAGTTGGAAGCCGGCTCACCGACCTGCTCTCTCTGCGACTTTGGGCAAATTACTTAGCACCTGTGAAACCTCAGACAAGTTACTGAATGTCCCAATGTTATTCCACAGTTACCCTCTCCTTTTTGAGTATGAACAATTAAATGAGATAATGCAGCTAATGTGTTCAGCACAGTGCCTGGAATTTATTAAAGTGCATTAAATGTTAGCTATTGTTATTACCAGGTGAAAAAAGCATTGCCCAATCCTGCTCAAGGGCTATAAATACAAGTCTAGAGACCAGCAGAGAAACGGTGAATTAATAATGGGGTGAGTTCAGAACAGTCCTAGAGGCAAATGCAAAGGGCAGAGATGCCACTGATTCTCGTTAGTATGAGGATCCCTCGGGCACACTGGGTCGGGTCTCAGATTCGGACTTCTTTATGTTTATTATTGCTAGTTCTGGGGTTTTGGGTTTTACTGGTTCAACTACACAGCAAACCCAACCATAGCCTAATATACGGAAAGGAATCAGGGAGAAGGAAATAACGAAACACAACTAAAATAATAATGAGACTTTAGCCGTTCTTAACAGAAGTTAATAACAACGGTTCGGATGCTTATCTAGTCTCTGGTCTCATTAGAACTCCAATCTAATTCATTGCTTTTGGGATTGACATCTAATTTTTCTTTTTTTGTTTTTTCCAGCTATGTCCCCCGAATAAGAACCAGGAAATTGGGAATATTCCCTACTTACACTCCTTGCCTATGCTGGAAGATGCTTATCTTTTTCTCTTTTGATCAGGAGTACGTAATCTTCTTAGGCTCAGGAAAAGGGCAGGAACACTGGGGACTACAGCATGGAAGGAAAAATGGACTCTGAAGGTAGACAATTCCAAAACCGAATTTTGGCTTTGACTTCCAGCAAGTAATTGAGCCTCTCTGAGCACAATTTCCTGTACAAGAGAGAAACCATATCTATTTTACAGGAGCTAGTGCTGAGTAGCAGGTATAACACACATCAGAGATGAAGCAGACCAAACACGGAACAAAACCAAAAGGCTATCCTCCACAAAATTAAAAAAAAAAAAAAAGCAAAACTGGAGAAAAAGAGGACTTTATAAGTAAGGGAACTCTGCCAACACACTCACTCATCAGTAGCTCAGAGAATAAGATGGAGATCATGGGTGCCTGGGTGGCTCAATGGGTTAAGCCTCTGACTTCGGCTCAGGTCATGGTCTCAGGGTCCTGAGATCCAGCCCCGCACTGGGCTCCCTGCTCAGCAGGGAGCCTGCTTCCTTCTCTCTTTCTCTGCCTGCCTCTTTGCTTGTGATCTCTCTCTCTGTCAAATACAAAAATAAAAAATCTTAAAAAAAATCCCTTTAAAAAAAAAAAAGACTGAGATCATGAACTCATGCAGGAGTGTGCGTTTTAAAGCAGGGATGTGGAGAAAAGAGAGGCAAAACAAAAAAACAAAAACAAACAAACAAACAAACCAAAACAGAGAAAGACAAATAGTGTAATGAGTATGTGTGTGTGACTGGGGCAGAAACAAAAAGAGAATACTTCCAAAATGGATCATGGAAGAACCAGTTCATACCGGTAATAGGCCGAAGCCTACCCCTGTGGCCTCAAAGAGTAAATGCAGCTCCCAACACAGACAGCCTTGGAAAAACAGTGTACACACCAGGCCAGTCTGACCTTAGTAAGTTTATATGTGATGTCTCAGCGGGCGTATTAAAATTTTCTCTCAACTCTAAGTCCTCTCTGCCTTGGAGAGTGACATCAGAAGTTCCAGTATGTTATATCAGGAGGCCCGAAATCAGCAAAAGTTTGCAAGAAGGGAGATCCACAGACATATTTTGGAGTGTAACTTGCATAATTATTATAGCGGGAAGAAAGAAAGGGTTTGAGCTTCTGCTGTGACTGGAGCTATTAGTTCACAAAAACAAATTGGGCCTAGGTCCCTGCCAGGAAATGAATGTCAAAAGGCTTCCTCAAAGCCAATGTTTAGACAAGTAAAACAAACAAACAAGCAAAAAACAGCATCAGAAATAATGATTTAATTTTACTTCCCTGGGGAGGCTGAAAGGGTTCATTGTTTGAAGAGTCCAACTGTCATGAACTCTATGGTCTGTGATTAAAAAGGATTTGAACCAATGTTATGTGTGACTTTTCTAAACCTTAAGATTTTATCTACTTATTTATTTATCTGAGAGGGAATGTGCACATGCAAGAGAGAGAGAGAGAGAGAAAGAGAGAGAGAGCGCATGAGCAGGAGAAGCGGCAAGCAGAGGAAGAAGCAGACTCCCCACTGAAGCCGGGAGCCCGATGAGGAACTCGGAACTCGATCCCAGGCTCAGCTGAAGGCAGATGTTTTTACCCACTGAGCCACCCAGGCACCCTATGTGTCTTTTCAAAAGGATTATCAACTCACCATTAATGCAGCATTCGGCACACACAGAAAAGTAAATCCTGCTTTAAAAATGATTTCCATGATATCTTTCCTTTAGGGTTTTACATTTCTCCACAAACACATACACAGACATTATATAAGGGTTACAGCCAATGAGACTTGGGGCCACCCAAATCTTTGCAGGTGTTATTCCAGGCATTAGAAAGAAAGAAACCGTCCTGGCACTGAAATAGAGAAACATCCATGGAGACCTTTCCTTACCACGATTTCCCAATCGCACAGACCAAAAATTAACAAACGAACCCACTGTCTGCTATCACAGACCGTCTTATCCTAATCTTCTGTGAGTTATTTCTCTAAGCAGTGTGTCTAACAGCTGTCACTTCAAACATCTAAACCTCCAGGTTCACACTTGCGATAAATGACTCTTACAACATTGTACTTGTGAAATCAACTGACCAGCTGGGAGCTCGGAACTTTCACTCAGCCTGTCACCTTCAATCTGTCACCACGGATCGAAAGGCAGTCATAGTTCCACAGCCAAGCTCTGAAAGTTAAGCAGGTTAGGAACCCAACTTCCCAGGTTCCCCCTATAAGAAATAAGCATCCTGTTCAAAGGAGACATTTGGGCAGTCAATGCAGAAGACTGAGTTCTGGCCAAGGAGCCCTGTCCGTCCTCCTTCTGGAGTCATGGAACTCAAGAAGAAGGAAAAATGGTCTTCCTGCCAAATTGGGACAATGTGGCATTTTCCAGAAGTTGGGAACTCTTTCTTAGAGCATGGGAGGTTGGGATGAAGGGACACCAGTTATGCACAGGTCCCTGACAGAAGATGGGTAAGCAGACATGCCACCTGTGACACACACATGCAGAAAATGCATTCTGGAGCAAAGGGCATTGGTATAATCATTTGAAAAGGCCATTTAGTCCATGGGAAAATTAACTGCTATGGTTTACACAGCTTCAAGTAAGTGAGCTGTATGCTCATCACTGAAATATCCTTTGGGAAACATGATTTTGAAAATATCATTACAGCTCTATGTTTCAGAACTCCGTGGGCATCTAATTTTAACAGTCAATTCCTCCTGTTCATCTTTCTGCCAAGACACTTGGGTATTGTGCCTTCAGTGCTCACCCCTTCATACAGGTACGTATCTGATCACTTTTACTGATTCAGACAAATACCTCCCCTCCCCCGACCCAGTCAATCCAGTTGGGAGCAATGTTCATTACAACCCACCGCAGTTGAAACTTAAAACAAAATGATGCTACTCCTGGAAGTCAACCTATGTATAGAGTTGCGACCACCTAGGACCCCATACCTGTCACTGGGGACTGTGGATTCTGCAGAACTTCACCTCTGAATCAATGTTCTCCGGATGCTGGTGACTTGTTTCCTTTTTTTTTTTTTTTAAAGATTTTATTAATTTGAGAATGAAAGAGAGCACAAGCAGGGGGAGCAGCAGAGGGAGAGGGAAAAGCAAGCTCCCCACTGAGCAGAAAGCCCAATGCAGGGCTCGATCCCAGGACCCCGGGATCATGACCTGAGCCGAAGGCATATGCTTAATGACTGAGCCACCCAGGCATCCCAATATATATATATATATATATATATATATTCTTAACGTGGTACTCAGAATGGAATGCATTATTTCCTGTGTGTTCAGGCCAGTGCAGAGCCGAAATGTGACTTCGTTGGTACTGATGCTATACTTCTAATGCATTCCTGGTTCCTTCTGCTGACTCACATACCCCATGCCTTGGTCACTCAACACAGATACCTGCCCAATCCTCCCTCTGCCCCCACCGACCCGCCACATCATCCTGAGCTTCCTCAGTCATATTTTTCTACCTGTATCCCCTGTCCTGGCCCTTGTGTCTAGCTACCCATCACAAAACCAGGTATGATAGGCGCCTGGGTGGCTCAGTTGGTTAAGTGACTGCCTCCAGCTCAGGTCATGATGCTGGAGCCCCAGGATAGAGTCCCATATTGGGCTCCCTGCTCAGCTGGCAGTCTGCTTCTCCCTCCGACCAACCCCCCGATTCTCTCTTTCAAATAAATAAAATCTTTAAAAAAAAAAAAAAAAGGTACGATGCTCTTCCACTTTTCACTGGTGGTCTTGGGATTTTCAACCTAGAAGTGTGTGGCAAGCATTATCAAGTTGAGTCCCTCTTAAGATAATCACCAGAAAATTTGTTTTTGTGTCTCCAACCTTCAGCCTCTACACTGTAGCTTTAGAAGATATGTTCTGAAAACCAGTTGCTTAACCACTGACCCCAAAGCCCAAAATTCTTTGTTCATTGATAAAGTTACGCTTTGTCATTTCCCCACTGGATTCCACTAGCCTGCCTTAGCCCAGAATCCAAGAGTCCCCCATCTCTTGGCCTCTATAGGCGTCCATTTTTCACTGGCAGGGAACAACCCACCTCACCTGGAACCCCCAGTCTTTCCAAGGTTTGCTTCTACTTTGAGAAACATGACCATCTCAGGTTTAGTCATGCCTGCAAATGAGGTGATGAGTTGTGTCATTCAACACAGCTCCTGGCACACAACAGTGATCCTCCCCTGTCCTTTTCTCCTGCTGGTGCCAGTAAAAAGAGTGCAGGAACAGTCCTTCAGAATCAAGACTGCTTTACAAACACTGTCCTGGGGCAGGGACGGGCTGCCTTCTGCAAAACAGAGAACTAATTAGCATTCATTTTCTGTAACAAGCAAGCTGCTAATTTGATAGGAAAATCCAAGTAAATTTGCAGCTTCCCTTCATCACATAATATGCATTTTCATTTAGCAACATGGCCATCTCATACTGAATATTAGTTCTGAAATTTTAATTGACTATGTGTCTTTTACTCAGTAACCACAAACACCAAGTTTAATCATTTGGATGGAATACAAATGGAATTAACAAATGGCCAAAGTTACCTATGAGAAGGGTGCATGAGATGCTGTTCCATAAAACAAGCAATGATAAAAATAAAACCTAATATTTGCACAGCGGTTAAGAATTTACGGAGCACTCTTTATATATCTACATTGCCCATTTTAAGTACTTTAAAACAGCAGGAAAACAAAAGATGGAAATGATGTAATGAACAGCTTAGGCTGCGTATGAAATTGGGAAAATGGTTTTTGTTATTCCTCTGTTTGGCTCCCAGTGTCTTGTATCACACTTGGTGCATACTAAGTACTCAATAAGCGTCCACCTAATGCACAGAGGGTGGAACGATCCACCATTATTCTTTTGTTTGCCCAGAACCCGGGTACACAGGGCATGCTCTCAAGAGCGCAGAACAGGGGACTTTCCCTAACAAAAATGGCCAACCGGCCAACCTGTGAACCAGATGAAGGCAATGAATGACTTTGTTGTCGGTCACTTTTGTGCAACCGGTTACATGTATATTGGATTTGTCAAAAAGAAAACCATAGGCTCGAAAGGCAGTCACTTATGCTAGGCCACGTCATCAAACTGGGCTCCAGTGTCAACCTCCCTCCCCCCTCAGAAATGGAGTTTTACCCAGTCAGGAATTCTCTGGTAGGCACCAGTGAGGTAATCTGCCACAAGGACCCTCCCGAGCCCCCAGTGGATGCTGAATTAATCTGTCTGATGAGACGCCCTGCTCATTCCCCCTGAGGGAAAGTTGCCTTGCCTGAATCAATCCTTTCTTCTCTTTTGCTCCTAGCATCCTTGTTGTACCCTGCTTCATCTAAAAACCTCCCATTTTGCACAGCTCCTAGAAGCCCCTTTCTACTGGCTAAACGGCTGGGCCGAATTCATGAACAGCTTAATAATGCCAATTAGATCTTCAAGTTTACTGGGCTGAATGTTAGCTTTTGACACACTCAACGGGATAGATTCTTGAGATGGACTGCATAGGGACGGATTCCGCTCCACCCTGGAAAAGTTAACCAGGTCTCTGTGTTTTAGTTTATTCTTTGCTAATATGGAAATACTAATAGTCCCTGCCCCATGGGGATGTTCCAAGAAAACTAGATTAGTCTATGTAAAAATGCTTAAAGCTCTGCTCCACACACAGCGACATCCTCTCTGTCTGGAGTTAGCGGTAGTACTACCTTGAGCGCCCACACCATGTTTGCCACGAGGAGCTCCTCAAGGAGCATCTAGTGAATCAATGAATGATCCTTTGGACCTGTTTCTCCTTGAAAACTGTACCTTTTCATAGTTCATGTTGTCCAGAATGACTCAAAAATAATAAAGTCACTGTGCAAATCATTACAGATGCTACACTGCATTTCCCTAGAATGCCAAGTGACCCAGAAGAAAGGTTGTGTCAAATACACTGTACAAAACACATAAAGATACCAATTAGGTAGCCCGTTCCCAGTCTGCCGAGGCAAAGATTAGTAACTGGTTCAAGATGGTTCCAGGTCTCACACTGTCTGAAGACAGGCTTTTCTACAGTTTGATTCATGTGGGAAAAGAAAGAAAGAAAAAAAAAAGGAAAGGAGAAAAAAAAACAGTAAAATGTCAAGCTGTTTTTTTCCCTAATGTCAGAAATGGAAATGATGTAATGAATTAATATCTACTTTCTCTGATGGATAGTATTAGTTCAGCTTTCAGATTAAATATTGTGTGATTCTATTCTGATATATGTGAAGGTCAGATGAGCCCTAGTTAAAACTGGATTCCCAAAGAAAACATGTCTGGGCTCAAAGAAAAAAGCCTAAGATGGATCAACCAGAAATACAATTTGCTTAATGGAAGGACCTGCTCCTATACCTAGATATTATGTGGCAAAAAAAAAGTACTATATGATTTGTCTCTTTAAACCTGTCAATCCCACCTCTTCGGAGAGTAGTAAACTCATCAAATCATTATAACGATTTAGAAAGATCATTTAAGAAATCATAGTACTGAGCCAAAACCTTGTGCCATGATTAGGAAAAATTAGAAGCATTAAGTTACCTATAAATAGGAAATCAACATATTAACCTTTACTTTATTTAAAGAGGCAGACACAACATGCATTGCAAATGAGGGACATTCGCATACACTTATTCCCCATTCACATCATGATTAAGTCCTCCCGAGGGTCAGGGAGGGGATTAAAGCACAATGTTTCCTTTAGTCCCCTGGGGGAATTCAAAACAGTGTAACTGTGTGAAAGCAGCAGACTGACATGGGGAGTATGTGACCACAAGCAAAGGGAAGTACCCAGAGCAGATGCTAATGCCAAGAAGCTAAGAAGGTGAGTATGTAAAATGAAGACTTACACATGCTTTGTCTTAGTTGATTCACGAGGAATTCTTGGCAGAAGAAACACTGTTTTCTGATTTAAAGGAAGAGAGAGAGAGGAAGGAAAGAAGGCAGGCAGAAAAAAGGGAGGGATGGAAGAGAAAATCCTTATTTGTTTTCAATTCTTTATGTAAGGAATAAGAACGATTAAGTATTTGAAATTTAGCATGTCTGAGAAATGCGTGGAAGGAAGGAAGGGAGGAAGGAAGGGGAAAATCCTTGACCAAGTAAATAAATAACCCCTTCACTGTAGTTTTTTTTTTTTTTTTTGAGATGTTATTTATTTATCTGACAGGGAGAGAGAGCGCACACAAGCAGGGGGAGTGACAGGCAGAGGGAGAGGGAGAATCACGCTCCCGCCAGAATGAGGAGATCCAGGACCCCAAGATCTTGACCCAAATGGATGGCAGACACTTAACTGACTGAGCTGCCCAGGGGTCCCTGTAGCTAACTCTTAACGCCAGAATCTGCTCATATGATGATATCATGTCCTATGTTCACAGCAATTGTTAAAAATATTTTTTGTCCTACAACCAATGTTTGATCACGTGGATAATAATAAAAGCTAATGTGTACTATGTTAAAGGCACAGGCTGAGCATTTCACATATATGTTCCTAATGTATTCCTCTTAAACCCATGAAATAGGTACTGTGGATTTTCATTTCCTGCCTACAAGACAGAGAGATACATCTACCTGACAGTTCAAAAGACTTTCTTATACTTTGCACCAGTATTTGTTAATCAGTTTAAGGGATGGTGAAATGAGAGGTGATCACAGCATAGAAAGCCAGCAGCCTCCTGGCATCTTAGAGGCAGCACTTATGGTATGAAATCTTGGTGACCCAGGGACCCCAACTTCAAGGGATACTCTGGCCTCTGATCTCCTTATACAGTCGCCTGGTCCTATTATGTGTATATCCTTGAACCTGCACAGAGTTAACCTTCCAAGCCCCGGATGCTTGCCGCTGTCATGAGGACAGAAGGTCCGACAGGAGCTTACAGAAAGGCCGTATGATAGCTTGGGGCTGCCTCCCAACAGAAGTTTCTGTGTTGAACAGAATCTGGTGTAAGACCTGCTATCATTATAGCCCACTGTCCCAAACAAGTCATGGTACAAGGAATATACAGTCCCCACTTCTCCTTGGTCTCCAGATGCTACTGGTATTCCCCAGAAGAACATGAGAATTATGAAGGCATATATCCTCTTTGGTCACTTTACAAAGTTTCAATCCTATCAGCAGCTTATGGCCAAAATACAGTCTTGTTCTTTTCTGGCATCCTTATGTAAATTGAAGTCAATTTATCTCAGTCTGGTGGTTCTCCCAGCTAACCACCATTTTAAAGAGGGAAAAGGCAGAGGCTACTGGAAAGGAAGTTGATAGCGGAGTGGTCTTGACTCAAATACACATTTCAGAGAGATAAAAGCTATTCTATATCACAGAGAAATAGGCCATCTTATTAAGGCATGCAGATTAATCTGACCTTTATCCAAATACATGCTGTATCACGGATTCAGACAGCCTTACACGCAGCCCTTAAAGATTCTGGGCTGCTGCTTATGTAACAACAAAAACAAAATGTGGGCTGTTCCTGACAAGTGGAGGAGCAAATTAAAAACGTATTCTACAAACTGTAGCAAGTCAACACTGTTGAGGCCAGTGGGGGGCAGAGGGAGATATGTTCATGTTTCCAGAAATGAGATGTTAAGTTGGCCTGAAGGGTATATTTTATTTTTTTATTTTTTTTTTAAAGATTTTATTTATTTATTTGACACAGAGAGAGAGATTACAAGTAGGCAGAGAGGCAGGCAGAGAGACAGGGAGAGGAGGAAGCAGGCTCCCTGCTGAGCAGAGAGCCCGATGCGGGCCTCCATGAGGGCCTCGATCCCAGGATGCTGAGATCATGACCTGAGCCGAAAGCAGAGGCTTTAACCCACTGAGCCACCCAGGTGCCCCTGAAGGGTATATTTTAATAGGAAGTTATAATGTGGTTGTACGCTTCATACAAGGGAGGGGGGGAATCCAGACTTTATCGCCACAACTTGTGCAGCTGAGCTCAAAGATGCCTTGTCAGCTAAGTACTAAACACAGACAACATATGGTTATGAAATGCTACCATGGGGGATCATCGAATCCTTTCTTTTGCTAAAGACCTGAAAGAATAGATGACTATTGTACAGGGAATGTTGATGAGGTCTTTCTCTAAGATTCTATGCGCTCACGCAGATTGGCTGTTAAAGGAAACTCCTAAGTGAGGATTAATTTTTGTGTGTTCTAAGGAAACACTCTCAGATACATCTTGAATAGATAAGTCACAGCGATTCCAGAAACTCGCATCTTTGCAGTTTAGGTATCTAAAGGTCTCTGGTGAAAATTTATAGTCTTACTGTGAAAATTAATACAGGGAAACCTCACTAAGAGGGAGTTGGGAGGACAGAAGGGGGAGCAGTGCCCCTCAACATCAATTATAGGAAGAACTGTCAATTGCAGACCCCCCCAGAAGACTGCCCGCAGGAAAGAATCGTCAATTACACGACCCAACGGGAAAAGATGCACATTGACTGCCCTACAAAGAATTGCCTACCCCTGCAATTCGGCCAATGAGAAACCATAATCACCCTGAATTCTTGCTTTTCTCCGGTGGACTTTCATTCAAAACAACCCCTCCCAACTTCCACGGTCTTCTCCATAAAATAATGTTCCTCTCGTTTGTTGGACTTGCCTGTGGTTTTGCTATAGCTTGCATGGTCCCAATTGCAGTTCTCTGGCATTATAGAATACACCCATTTTGCTGGTGAAATAAGTTTTATTTTTAAGGTTAACATCACTGGGAATGTGCTACACTGAGGCACCACCTGGTATGTGTACGGACTGTTCTGACTGATAACAAAGTCTCAGCCAATGCAAAGTTACTTTTTCCATCTTTATATATCAATAATTTATAGTTCTCAGGTGGAAAATACAGAATTAGTAAACACCTGTGTGGTAGCCATACTAATAAAGCCTTAAATGTACAGAACTGCTTTAAATCTTAACAATCTTAAAAGGCAAGTATCATTAAGACATTATGTATGAGGGGCGCCTGGGTGGCTCAGTCGTTAAGCCTCTGCCTTCAGCTCAGGTCCTGATCCCAGGGTCTTGGGATGAAGCCCCACATCGGGCTCCTGCTCAGCGGGGAGCCTGCTTCTCCGTCTCCCTCTGCCTCTATGCCCCCCACACCCACTCATGCTCGCTTGCTCTCACTCTCTCCCTCGCTCAAATGAATAAAATCTTTTTAAAAAACAAAATCGAATACTATGTATGCTAAAACAGAATCAGATGCCCCACGTCACATAGTTGGTAAGAGGTGAGGCCTGCTTCAAAACCCATGTCTGATTTCCAAGTCCTTTTTGTACCTGTATTAGGGATTCATGTATTTCTCTTGTACTTACTTTTTATACTGCTTACAGGAAACAGAATCCGTCCGTTTCATTGCTATTAACAGGTGAACAAGAATTAGTACTTATGAAGGTTTGCTGAGCACCAGGAAGGTAACTTTACATATCAGTCCAGCTAAGCCCCTGGGAGAATATGTCAACATTTACGTAGACAATGAGCTGATGTGGTACCTTCCAAGAATTGGGAAGTAAAGGGAATTAGGTTGCCTTCCAAGAGTTAAATAGTAAAAGGAGCTCAGAGACATGTAAAGTCCCTTTCAGAGAGATCTGTGATGCCTAACAAGACTTGGGAAAGTATTAATATACGTGGAGGCAGGGTGGGGCATCTTTTCAGGAAACCAGAAAAGATGACAGTCAGAACTTGAGAACATGCCAGCCGTGGTCATGCTAATCCTCATCACGGCCAGGAGCTGTTATGCATGCCTCCAAACTACTTGTCCTGGCAGAAGACAGTCCTACAGTAAACAAAGACGTAAGAGGCGGTATTAGCTTGAGGCTGTGAAGTACTTGAATATTAACAATACCTACTCTCAGTCTAACTCTGAGCTTGTCAAGCAAGTCCTCTAGTTGCCCAGGTCAGTGGAAGCAGGAGAGCGCACACAGGGGGTCAAAAGAATGTCTCCTTTGACTGATGGTTACACCTCTCATTGTAATGCGATGAGCTGATAGGCACTCTGCTTTCTACCTGTAAGTATCTTTCAAGTATTGTTAATGTGATGTAGTAGCTTCCTTAGTCAAACACATCCTGATACACTGTCATCATGTAATTTTTGGACTGGTAAGTAAAAACTTATACCTTTGGGCACCTGGGTGGTTCAGTCATTAAGGGTCTGCCTTCAGCTCAGGTCATGATCCCAGAGTCCTGGGATCAAGTCCCACATCCAGCTCCTTGCTCAGTGGGGAGCCTGCTTCTCCCTCTCCCACTCCCCCTGCTTGTACTCCCTCTCTCGCTGTGTCTCCCTCTCTGTCAAATAAATAAATAAAATCTTAAAAAAAAAAAAAAAACCTTATACCTTTGACTATGACGAACTTACCCAGATACTGTTCATAGCCAGTAAAGTCAACTAGCCAGAACAACTCAAAGTGCCTTCTTCTAAATAGCTTCAGAACCCATGTAACTATTCAAGAAGGGATGTTCTCTCTCAGCAAATAGACAGAGTTCTTCATTTTAGCCGGAACAGGCACACGTTCTTCTGAACATATTTGGGGATCAATTTAATCATAACTAAATGATAATGCATTGGATGAGAACTAGAAAGTTGGGTTATTTCCCTAACCAGGCTAATTGACAACATAACCTTGGAAGTGTTATTTCACTGTTCCGAACCTCAATATCTTTATCCATAAATGGAGATATTGAATACGTGCTGTTCAAGGTCCCTTCCAAAGCTCTAACGTTCTCCCACTTTAAGATGTTAGCTGATCCTCTAAAAGTCAGAGCATTTTATTTTATGCTGAAATGACTTCATTTTCTTTCAAATATTGGCTCTTTGGCTGTTATGGCTGCTCTCGGTGATTAAATGAATGTCCTCTGGTGGCCCCTAATATTGCCAACCCATCTGACAGTATATTTCCTGAAAATGCAACATAATATAAGCAATGAAGAAAACTAATCTCCATAGTCTCTGCATTATCTCTGACCTTACTTACTCATCACATCAAAATGCAGGCTCGATAAAAATTTAACCTAAATAATTATACTCTCGATTAAATCTGTAATCATTTTCATTTGGGCTCACATGAACCATCCCAGAAATCAAAAGGCTACGAGTCGCTAAATCAAATAAGATAACAAAATCCCTCTTTCATTCTTGAGTAGTTAGGGCAATGTATCTGATTTTTCTAAGACGCTAAGTCAGTACTCTGTAAAAATGTATGTTCACACCTTGTGAGTTCGTTTGGCAGATGGACAATCACAAAGGAGTTTTGTGTTCACTGAGTAAGTGCCATCTATATGTTTCACTTATAGAGAAAGAATGGCGACTGGCATCTTTACAAAGCCAATTAGCAAATGTATTCGTTAAAGTCCTTTTCACACCTCTATTGTCAAGTCCAATCATTTATTTATATCAACTAAAGCCTTCCCCCTTGATTACTCATTATTGACTAACAAATGATAAAGTAATTGTACTTCCCTAAATGTGTTACAAACCCACAATTCCAGTTTTCCCCAGCTACTAATAGCCAGTCAATAGAGTCATATAGGTCTGATCATTTTTAACATGAATTTCCTTAATTTAGATAAAACTATATAGCTATCCAACTATTACTACTTTAGGTCAGTCTTCCATCAGCATCCTGATAGATTAACATACTGAGGAGTGGGCTAATGAGTCAATTTGCAATATTGCCCTCCTATAATTAATTCTCTATCATGCAGTTCTACCGATCTTTCTAAGCTGTAAAGATGACTGTGTTAGTCTTATGATCATCATTCTTCCCTCAGGATGAAAGCCCAACTTCTCACAGTAACATACATTGTTCTTCATAGTCTTGTACCTATCCTACCTCTTCCCCTAAAGTGCCAGCAGACTACAGTGGGTAAGAATCAAGAAACAGACTGCACTGCTGGAAAATCCCACACCTACAACTTCATGCCTATGTGACCTTGACCAAGCTAAGTATTCCCAGTACCTCAGAGGAATTGGGGTTGACAACAAAAGCACCTACCCTCAAGGTGTATTTTCAAGTTGTAGCAGACTGCAAAACTGATCATACATATTTTCACTCTCTCGAGGTGTGAAGTCACGTTTCTCACACCCTTCGATCTAGGCTGACCCTGACCCTTGGACTTGCTTCGGACATTAGCAGAGGCTTTCATGTGCTTGAGCATTGAGATCCATCCTCCTGCTGATCTCAGAACCCTCTGACTGTCACGTAAACAAGTCTGGCTTACTCGCTGAATGACCAGAGACACGGGGTCAAGGTTTTTCTACTGCCCCAGACAAAAGCAAAGCAGTTGCTAGTGATGTTAAGTGAGATCATTCTAGACCATCCAGATTAGATGAACACCAGCTGAGCAGAGATGAAGACACAAATCCAAGCCTTGCCCTTACCAGCAGAGTTACCCTGCTGACTCCCTAAGAGTTTGTTTTAAGTCACTAAGTTGTGGATTTACTGTACAGGAAAAACTATTGAATATGACACAGTTAAATGAGTTAGTAAAGTAAAACACTTTCACATGTACCAGACATACATGAATATAAGCTGTTAAAACTCAGTGGTCTCTACCTCACATTCTATTGTTACTTGGACCACCTGTACTTACATTCCTGAAATACCCATGTGCTCCCCATCTCTGGCCCTTTCCACAGTTTATCAACCTGGAATACCAATGCCCCTACCCTAACTTCACAAACTCCTATCCCTCTGAGTTTAATTATATCCTCTTTTGAGGATCAATGGCCAACACGATTATGTGGTGTTAAACGTTCTTTCTGTGAATTTTCAAGAACGCTATGCTTACACCTCTCTGGTATTTCCATACCCTACTGTTTTTACTTGTAGATTTGCTACCCACACTATTTTACAAGCTCCTGGAAGGTAGGGTGTATATCACTACTGGGTATTAGTTACTGTTTTACCTGGAACTCCTTACTACAGCACTTAATTCAACCTTATCTAATCAGCCAGAGTTGACTCTCCAAGAGAAAACTGTTTGCATTTAAAAGTTCAAAGTGTTTTTTTTTAAAGAGGTGTTGGTTTTGTTTTTTGTTTTTTTTTTCACTTGAGAGAGAGAGAGAGAGAGAGAGAGAGAGAGAGAGAGAGAGAGAGAGAGACAGTACAAGCAGGGGAGAGGCAGAGGGAAAGGGAGAAGCAGACTTCCCACTGAGCTGGGAGCCCCACATAAGGCTCGATCCTAGGACCTGGAGATCGTGACCTAAACTGAAGGCAGATGCCCAACCATCTGAGCCACGCAGGCACCCCAAGATTCAAAGTGTTTTTAAATAAATTTCTAGTAAGCCTAGACTGCTTTACTATTGTGAGTTTTTAAAAATAAATTACTGACTTTACATATGTTCCCATTAAACATTCCTTCGCTTGTATCAACCACTGTTCTATTTTTTTTTTTGAAATGTACATTTGTCATCAACATTAGCTACCTTTCCGCAATCAATGTGTGTCACTCACATGATGTGCATCTTTCCCTAGTCTTCATGGAAACCAGGGATACAAATACTGAATGAAAGGGGCAAAATAACTACTTTTTTAAACTGAGCAACGCTGCCTTAAGAATAACAGTCATCCTGGTGGGATTTTACCCACAAAAATAGTAACTCTATCTAGTGAGCACACTTTTGGTTTTTTTTAATTCATTTTGATAAAATATGTAATGAAAGCATCCATATACCTTGCAGAAATCCCAATAAGGCATCTCTTTTCCAACAACCCAGTAACTCTTTCCAAAAAAGAGTTGAAATGACTTGCTTTTAATTAACACATTATGATGGTGGTGACCACCACCGTTTTTGTGAGCACTCACAAGCCATCTGTTTAGTAATTTCGACTGGAATTTTTCAAAGGAGGGACTGTAACAATCTATTATTTTCAGAATCCAAATGTTCCATCAATTTAGAAAATTAGAACATTTCCATTCTCCTGACACCTTCCTTGTGCTCAATGAAGCAGTGAAAAATTTAATAGTACTTAACTTCAACACATCAATTCATATTAACAAAAGTTATAATAATAATGGCTAAATTTACTGAGTTGTTACTATGTGCCAGGCACAGCTCTAAGACAGATACATAAACTCATTCAATCTTCAAAACAATCCTACAGGGTTGTGCTACCATTATGTCTATGTAACAGATGAAGAAACTCGCATACAAAAAGGTTGTAACTTGCCAAAATCACACAGCTCCTAAGGGGCAGAGCCAGTGTTTGGACCTGGGCAGCCCCATCCTGTGTCCATCCTCTTAATTACAGTGGGGGCAACAAAACAAGACAACTCAAATCAGTCCCTGATGACTGGTGTAATCAATCATGCCTCCCACCTGCGTTACCTCGTTTGGAAGGTAGGTCGGTGGAAGACCATCAAAACAGTCTGCCCATTGCTGGCGTGAAGGATTGTTGGATTTCCTTTCTGCAAATAATCACAAAACTTCCATGTAGAATGGGATAATTACAGCAATTTTCTATCACTTGGGACATGGCTCTATTTCATTTCATACAAGAGAAAATTTGATGAGCAGTCTACAATATGCTCCAACGTCTTCTGTGCTGCAGCTCAGCACAGTCGAATGCAGGATCACCGAAACAAAGCACCATGATATTAAAGAGCATCATTGTACTCAATGACAAAGACAAGATTTCCACAAACTGTACCCTTCTAGGTAAATATTTGAAGGGATGCATCATATCTGCAATTTACAGGAGCTCACCCTCCTTATATTTTAAGAAAAGGACAGCCCATACTAATGACATATGCTGGGTGAACTCTAATAAAATACATGTGGACTAATATCTATTACAGTGGTGGCTGTTCCACTCCCTTTAAGTAGACATTGCCATTGAATTTGAACTGACTATTCTTTTCAAAGGACCCGCTGAATTATTTTAATGTGGTTATCCAGATGTTAGATGGAACCATCTTGCCCTTGGATACAAAATTGTCAAATGAATACATTTTGACACAGCCAGGTCCTCTGCTGGTCAGGAGGAGGCTGGCAAGGGGGCACTAATTTGACAATTGAGGCAATGAAGCCAAAGAGTAAATAAATGTAAGAGAACAGTGACAACTTAGTGAGAGTTTATATTCAGGAATACTGTCCAAAGTCGCGACGCTAACTGCTAACACAGAGGGGAAATTTCAACACAAATTCAACACTTCTTTGATCCCAGGGAATCTGTGCTATGATTGGACAGCCTCCGAAGACAGCTGGTGTCATTACAGTCCATAAGCATTCTGAGATGCTAATCATTTGTTAGGAAGTCTATTGAACATGTCAAAATTCATCTTAAAATATTACCCAGTATGACAAACCCATCCTTATTCCCATCAAAAGATCCTTGTATCCAATTTCCGCATCTAATAATTCTTAGTCACACAGTCAGGGCTGGACAACCCTGCATTCTTCCCAGACTTGAAATGTAGTGTGAACACACAGGCAGACACTTCTTGATACACAGGACATTAAACTTTAAAGTCGCCAAGGAGAAGGGATGCTTTTTTTATCTTGACAGAGGATGTATTCCGGACATATATTTAAATGTTCGACTTGCCTGCGGTAGTAATTTCTGACATTTTCAAATGGTAGTGAATGCTACAGGCGGTAAAAGCACAATTACATATTTGACAATTATGTCATCCTGGTTAAACATTTTGGATATTACTATAAGCTGTGTCGGATCTTGCCAGGAGAGGTGCTTTCAGAAGCTGGGTGATGACAGCAAGGCATCACAGTGATTTACGGTGCTTGTGACAGCACTCAATTAAATTGTTCTTAACTGATTTTAATTAATTGAAAAACAATGTTAGTTTGGGAAACACGACTTTACCTCCGAGAATGAAATACTGATTGAATGGAGTACAGTGTGAGCACAGAAGCAAGAATTTAAAAAGAATGAGGGAATTAAAAAGAAAAAAAGAAGAAAAGAATGGGGGATTTTTTTCCCCCATCACTCTAAGAAACAGATGGAAATGTATTATGCCAATGTGGAGTCAGGAGTGTTGAGACAAAGACTGCAGATCCAGCAGATTAAAACATATCCCACTAATTCTTAAGGACCCAACTGAAGATTCTCCCCCTTGTACTGTTAAAATAGCTTTGATCTGTTTTCTTTGCCTCCAGCACCTCCCCCAATTCCTTCCTCAGCCAACTCCTCAAATTATTGGCCTTGAAGTCAGGTGCGGACTGTGTGACAATGTATTTTAAATCCTATACCACGTTAATCACTTTCATATTCTTAAACCTCTGGCTGGAGCATCACGCCTGACATACATATATTTGCCGAGGGAAAAAAATGATCTCCTCTCTAACCAGGGTTGAGAGTCTGCTGTAGGCAAGCACATTACATGCATTCTCTCATTCACTCCTCAGAACAGCCTCCTGAAGATGGGGAACCGTTAGCCCCATTTTGGAGCTGAGGAATCTATGGTTTTCTGAAGTTAAAGAACTTACCCAACCAAGATCATACAAAACCCTGCATCTGAGTCTGAACTTCTGACCATTGCTACATGAGCTACAACCCAAGGTTCACGTGCCTCCTCCACACAAAATGAATGCCTGTCATCCATGGTCCAAATCACCGGCATGGTGTCAAGACCTTTTTTAATGTCCTCTGAAATAACCTCTCAGCTTCATGCCCTGCTACTTCTCTGGACACTTTCTCACTTTTCTCACATCTCTGTAGATGCCCCAATAAGCAACTCCTCTGCCATTCCCCCGGCCTCAAGTCTCTGCCTCCTCCTCCTTTTACAAAACCATATTCAGCTCCACAGACCAGCTTCAAATATAATCCCCTCCATGAAGGTCCTATGCCAGCTTTGCTCTTCTCTAGGCTTTCACAGGTTCTGTTCAAACTCATCATCGTAGGTGCCCGGGTGGCTCGGTCAGTTAGGTGTCTGCCTTCAGCTCAAGCTATGATCGCAAGGTCCCGGGATCGAGCCCCACGTTGGGCTCCCTGCTCAGCGGGGAGCCTGCTTCTCCC
Source organism: Ailurus styani (assembly GCA_002007465.1). NCBI lineage: Eukaryota > Metazoa > Chordata > Mammalia > Carnivora > Ailuridae > Ailurus > Ailurus styani. Next base: position 284,919 of record LNAC01001044.1, on the reverse strand, counting down.
TCTCCCTACGCTTCTCCCCCCTGCTCATGCTGTCTAATAAAGAATCTTTAAAAAATCACCTTACTGTCCACATTAGAGTAGCATAGTTCAATTAGCCCACTCAATCACATCTTAAAACCTGCAACTCTGTCTTTAAGTTCTTAACTTTTCATTCACTCTGAGACATAAATGTGCCCACTCCCCAAATTTCATGTTGCATTCCTTTTTTTTAAAGGTTTTATTTATTTGTCAGAGCAAGTGAGCAAGTAGAAGCAAGGGGAGCAACAGGCAGAGGGGAAAGCAGGCTCCCCACTGAGCAAGGAGCCCCATGTGGGACTCGATCCCAGCACCCTGGGGTCATGACCCAAGCCTAAGGCAGACACTTCACCAACTGAGGCACCAAGGCCTCATGTTGAATTTCTAATTCCTCAATGTGACTGATTCAGAGAGGGTGCCTTTCAGGGGGCAATTAAGGCTAAGGGAGATCATACGGGTGGGACCCTATGTAACCCAACTGCACCTCTTAAGAAGTCACAGAGTCACAGAGTCATAGGAGTCACAGAGACACAGCAGGGGTGTGGGCCCACTGTGTGAAAACACAGTGGGAAGAAAGCAGTCTGCAAGCTAAAGAAGAGCGCCTCAGGAGAAATCAACCCTGAAGGTATTTTTGATCTTGAACTTCTAGTCTCCAAAATTTTGCAAAAATACACTTCAGGCTGTGGGGTTTCGTCTGGCACCAAACTAATGCAACCATGGTAGTTTGTCCCACACACAGTAGCTACTTAAAAATGCTTGGTGAGGAACACCTGGGTGGCTCAGTTGGTTAAGTGTCTGCCTTCGGCTCAGGTCATGATCCCAGGGCCCTGGGACTGAGCCTCACGTTGGGCTTCCTGCTCAGTGGGAGCCGCCTTCTCCCTCTCTTCCCTGTGTGTGCTCTCTCTCGCTATCTGTTACTATCTATCTCTATCTCTCTCAAATAAATAAAATCTAAAAAAAAAAAGATAAACACTTGGTGAAATAAATTAGAAAGGAATTCATGATATACTCCATATACAGCAAGAGCCAAGCTTCTACGCAAATACATCTGCAGTATATAATCATTCAATACTTTTCCTTCCTTTCCCTTTTTCTTCCTTCTTTCGTCCTTTATTCCCTCTTTCCCTAAATTATTGTTAAAACTCTATGAAGAACGCTGTTCTAACTGCTGTATCTATAATGCTTTTTCTCCTGGAGAGCTCTGTAAATTAGCTGTAAATTCCTGACAGCCTAATCATTTCAGGAAATTTTAAGTAGAGCTCCCCCTTCATTCTGCATCTTTCATTTATTGTATTTATTTATTGAGAGATGTCTTTTAAAGAGACATAAAAAACAAATAGAATTTCACATTCACACTAGATTATAAACTAAAACACAAACAAAATTAAAAAGTTACATAGTAACTGTTATGGCATTGTGTTTTTTCTAAAAAAGACACATAACTCCTTAGGAATACTTGAATAAAGTGCCTAAGCATAAAAGCTAAGTTATCAGAATAGAGGCTGAGAAATGAAGAATCTTGAAGAGCACCATGCTGGAGAATCACATGTATTTCATTTCAAGGCAATGCTGCAATTCACAAATTTCTCAAAAAAACAATGATTCAAATTTAAAAATCATCAGAATTCAAAATCAGCACACCTGGTTGACGATTCCCAAAATGTCTTTTTGATTTTTTGTAACAGAACCACCTGGAATGCTGCTGCATGAACACACAATGTCTTGGGTCTCACGCCAACATGACTTGATAGCAATCTCTGGGGCCTGTAACCTCGGAATCTGCATCTTAAATAAGCTCCCTAGGAAAAGCTTCTGTCTTCAAAAGTTTGAGAACATTCCAAATTATTAGGTAAAAATGGTACCCTTGTATTGACAAAAATGTGAGCAAAATGATTCATGGGAATCCTCTATTTCAGCACAGAACAAAGAAGCTTCAAAAGTCACTAACTACCCACAATTACCCTTTCGAATTAATATTTATGTTGTAGCATTCTGCGTTTGTTCCAAAGCAGACTCACACTTAAGCAATATTTATACTGACAAAGAAAAGTTCATTTTCCAGACACATATTTCCCATTTAACGTTGTCAAAGACCCACAAGAACTAAGAACTCAAGTTAGCGACGAGGCTGAAAGACTGGACAGGAGGTGACTCCGGGCTGTCCCGAAGCCAATGTAGCCATGAGTGACCACGTGTCATCTAACCCTCCGCTGAACTCCTCCACACCTCAGTCACCTCTGCAACACAAGTGGGTAGAGTGAGCGATCACTGCAGTTCCTTCCACTCTGAGAATACAGAGTATCCGGGGGGCAAGGTCATTCATTGGCCTCATGCTTCAGTTTCTAAACCCATACGTTGAAACAGAGCTCTGTTCATTGGCACACATTAGTGTTTGTTGATACCAAATTTGTGAGGGAAGTTGCCAAGCATTTGAAGGATCCAAAACTGTTCGCTGTTGAGGAATGAGAAAGAGCCTAGTTGAGCTGGGATCAGCAATCAGCCAGTGTTCCTGGGGATAGCAGTTTTCATGGAAGGCACCAGGGATAAAGCAAATGGGAAGCAGCATGGCTGTCTGGCCATCACTACCCCTGGTCTTGCTCAGAGCTATTGTCTCTCCAACCTGGCTCTCTTCCTCCCCTTCTCCTGCCTTCCATCAGTGAAAGCGTAGGTTTCACATCCTCTACGTTTTAAAGCATAATGGCTCCTTCCTACTAAAGACTAAACACATCCATGGCATGGAATAATCGTTACTGACTCACAAATCATGGCTATGTTTGTAATTCTAGTGTAAACATTAACCATGCGTTCACTGAAGTCGAAACGATCCCTTCTCAGGAACTGTCATTTTGTATGTATAAATATTGATTGAGCTTTGGTTCCTACTACCAGATGGCAGACCTGTGAAATTCTAATAGAGTTGAGGAGATTCAAACAGATTATCATTCGCTGACAGGCACTGGAGACCACAGTGAAGGCCAAAGTTTTATTTCAAAAATAAGTAATTAGAGTTGACAGCAGAAGTGTAAATAGGACCCAAATGAATAAATTTGTTAATTGGACGTCCCCTTGGTAGTTGTTAACCCAGGACTGTTTGGTCATAAAACATGTTCGCATGTCCACAGCTTGCCTGGAAGAACGTCCTTGGATTCATGTCACAGAACGGGGTCCCAGGTGAGAAGAGCATTGTATTAACCAGTAAGAATGTGGCTAGTAATTTGTGTCTGCTCCATGGAAAGCTCTGTTAATTACTTTCTGACAGGACGTCCTTCTGACAGAGACCCCTGATACACAAAAATCACAGCAGGGAGTAAAAGCTGCCCCCTCTCTAAGCTTCTGTTTATAGATGCACGTCTATCATTACATGGAAAAGGCTTAAGATAGGTAACTCTGTGGCTTCTTATTGCAAACGCTTCCTTCATTTTAGTAAGAAATAGATAAGACATAATAACCAAAGTGGTACGAAAAAGCGGCCTCTATAGCAAATGAGGAGTGGATCGTCACAGGCCTCAGCACGTATCCTCAAGATCTCCCCAGCAGTCAATAATCAGGGCTCCCACTTTCATACATTGCAAATGAAAATTTCAGGAGGTTCCCCCACATAGTCTTTTCCCTTGCAATCAATGTGGTGCTTCTGACATTGAATCAATATTAATTGTAAAGTCCTGCATGGCATTTCCATATGCATGTGTAGGAAAGCAAGGTCAATTTTATCCCAGAGAATTCTCTCCTCACCTCCCCAAAAGACTGCACGAGTGGAAATGCAAGGTTAATTAAACCAGGTACACCGCAAATGATGACGCACTGCCTTTTCTGTTTCAAACTCTGTCATTTCCATCTAAGGCAATTTAAATGATTTTGCACTAATTAAGGGGACTTCCCTTCCCCCAACTCATCCCTTTCCACCCTCCCCGGGATCTCTCCTCACTTAAGCAAAGAACCACTGGTTAGTCTTCTCACCGTCCCATTAATAACCAGCCATAGGTAAATGGCTGGGTCACAACCGTCTCAGAGAGTACTGAAGATTACCAGCTGCTTAGATGAACAATGCCACCTCACCTGAATCTCTTGGGAAACAGCAGAATGAGAGAACACCAGGCAGATAAGAAATCTTAAGATGACCTGTAACCAGTGAATAGTAATGAGGCAATGCAAAGTGCATCACTTACCTCAATGAAAGTCCTGTCCTTGAATTTTAAGCTACAGTGGGGACTACGGTTTTATATGTCCCAAACTGTGAGTACCTTTTCCTAACAAAATTTGAGATTTGCCACACTGCCTGTCAACTGGAAATATCAAGTGACAAACTAAAAACAGCGCAACAAATAGAGTGAATGGAATCAGTAATGTTTCAAATTTCCCATTAAACAAGTTTAAACTATTTTAAACATAAATGGAACTTTGGACTTAGAAAAAAATGTCTGTTCACCCCAGAAGTGAATTCCAACTTCAGTAAATACCCTTTGTAAAAAAAAAAAAAAAAAAAAAAAAAAGCCCTTGGATGTCAAATTTCAGAAATGTTTCATGATGGGGATGGTTTATTACGGGAGGTCTTCTTCGTCTAATGGCCCTACATAAACCTAAACTAATCCCTTTCCACAAGTAGTTCATAAGTTTTACCAAGCGGGTTGGTAACCAAGATTACCAGAATTTCAAAAGGGATTTAAAAACCTAAATAATTAAGAAGGCTCACTCAAAATAACCCTTTACAGGGGATATGTATCCCTGTCTCACTGTGTCTCTGCCTCTCACACTCTATGTATATGCCTCAATAATTTTTCATGGTATTCAGATAAAATGACACTGCTTACAGTGTCTGTCCCTTTAAAAAGGAGGGATTTTAAAAATGGCCAAGATTATGTCTAGAAAAGTTTATTTCAAACCTAAAAACATAACTGGTAACCTTGAGAAACTGAGAAAAGTTAAGTGGATATTTTTAAGCCAGTGAGTCAAAGGGTGATCATTAGGTGAGAACATACTGAAAACATCTTATAAATGAAAATAATTTTTAAAAAAAAGCACATGGAAAAAATCTGCCACCTTTTTCAAAGGCCATATATATATATACTTATATACATACACACATACATATACATATACACACACACATATATACATATACATATATGTGTGTGTGTGCATATATATATGTATATATATATATATATAATTTTTTCTGGCCTGCCTTGCATCATTTATGCGCTCCCCTGTACAGTTTAAATCAACTTCTAATTGTTCTTTTGCCATTCCAGGTGAAGAATGAAGCACTTCACTATCTTTCTGTTAAAGTGATATTTAAAGCTTAGCAAACAGATGTATATATATCACAGAAAGCCGTATTAACCTAATTGTATAAATGCATGTAAAGGGAAAAAGTATCATTACCTTTTTAGATACATTCAAAAATTTATGTATTTATACATTAAAATTCCTCCTACCACTATCTTTCTAAGTATGCATACTTACATAGTGGTAGGAGGAATTTTCCCAAAGTCATGATATCCAAGTGGCTCACTCACAATTCAACAGTGTTTTGCTACAAACCCAGGCTCCCTCTAGAGGTCTGATTTCACGGGTTTCGAGGTTGGAAGTAAAAGGATTTTAGAGGCTTTCTGTTGTTTTTAAATCCACCCATCTAGTTGTTTAATTCTGGAGAATGTCTGGCCTACAGGAAGCCAACTCCCAGGACATTAAGGCACTGGGAACCAACTCCTCAGCTCTCAAGGAATTCCGTTCTACCTTTAGATCATTCTGGCCATGATCATGGCTTCCTTACAGTCAATTAAAATCTGTGTTGTCATTTCCAACCATTGATCCTGTTTCTCCCACCCGAAGTCCTACAGAACAAATACAACCCCTCTTCTGATAGTCTTCAAATATTTGATGACAGCTATCATGATTTGCTTATATATCAAGTAAAATGAAAAGGCTGAGATGACCACATTTCATGAAGATGACCTTCAGAATAAAGCTGGATGAGCAAGGGGGAGAGTCATCAATGGCATGGCTTCAATCCTTCAGCCTAAAATAATATAACACATTTCTCTGGCTTTCAAACTAATATAAATGAATATAATAACTTCCTTTTGTTCATGGCCGATTACATTATATTACAACAGCACGACTTCCAGGACTAGCATGCAAAAGTAATTTATTTTTCTCCCACATCTGTAACTATTTGGGAGAACAGCTAAGTCTTCATAATTATGCTGCAGACACAGTAAATAGAGCAAACCCAATAGGTCACCCTGTGACTATAGTTCAGGGAGAGAACAGTTATTTTATCCCATATAATTTGCATCCAACATTTCATATAGAAAACTAAGAGAAAAACAAAACACTGGCTACAAAATTACTACAGACTTTTAATATTCACTTTTTTTTCTATTTAATGGCTTTTCTGTTTGAAATAGGCACACACACACACACACACACACACACACGTAAATGACATGCCTGAATAATTTTCATTAAAAGGTCATTTCCTTTTAGGTTGTGATTCATTTTATTTTATCTGACGTAGATTAAGTTATTATGAAATTAACTAAAATCACATGTCATTCAATTTCTCTTCCTTTACGCTTTTCCTTCTCTGTGTACAAAAACAATTATCCACCATCTGAAGAATGGTCAAACTCAAGAAACAGCGTTTACATAAGAGACTCTTAATCTCAGGAAACAAACTGAGGGTTACTGGGGGGTGGGAGGGTAGGGATAGGGTGGATGGGTTATGGACACTGGGGAGGGTTTGTGCTACGGTGAATGCTGTGAAAGGTGTAAGCCTGATGCTTCACAGACCTGTACCCCTGGGGCAAATAATAATAATAATAATAATAGAAGAAGAAGAAAAAGAAGAAGAAGAAGAAGAAGAAGAAGAAGAAGAAGAAGAAGAAAAAGAAAAGAAACAGAGTTTTCGGTTTTTATGGACAGATATTGCCTAGCACATTTTTTTTTTCGTAAGGAAAACCTGTTGTCAAAATGCAAATCACTAACAAGCAAGCATCTACCCTAAGAAACATGCCTGTAACAGGCCAGCATCAAGAAATGAAACCAATGTGTTTGTACGGTTTTAAAAAATAGTAGTAGTAGTAAAAAAAATTATGAAACATCAAAACAACTCTCTAACGATGCTGAGTAGGGGGGAAAAAATCAAGTCCATGGCAATTTTCTCTGGCAATTAAAGGATTTTGTCTAGATTTCCCTTGTTTTAGAAGCCAAAACCCCTCACTGGGGAGAGATCAATGTGAGTCCCTTGAGAAGAAGAATCTAAATTGCCTTTTGTTTTTTAACATGAGAAAGCCCCCAAATACACAAAACAAAAATAAAAACAGTATGATGAGCACAAACAACTCAGACTGTTAATGAAGTTCAAAGGGGGAACCCGGGTAAAATAGAACCAGCCTCCAGAGTGAAATGGTTTCAGCGAATCATTTGCATTTTTGTTCTCATTGCACTGTGGCAAGGGCTGAGACTGACCAAGAAATACATTAGCATTTCTGCCTATGAACTGTGTTTGATTGCTCCTCTCTGAAGGGCTGCCTGCTCATGCTTATAAACAAGCTGCCTCACAGTGGACAACGGATTACAGGCATTCAGCCCACCAGCTGAAGCACGATTACCAAAAAGCAGAGGGGAGAATGCATTCAACTACGCCAACTCTCATGACCACCCAACTTCTGCTAAGCAGCAGTATTTTCACACAAGAAGTCAGAGTGAAGATCATGAAATTCTGAGCCATGTTCATTCAGATTTAAATGTCAGTTCCAGCACTGATGAGCTCTCAGATCTTGGGTAACTAATTGTAATTCTCTGAACTCATTCTGCCCCTGTGATCGCCATCAGCCACATGTTGCTACTGAGCACTTCAAATGTGGCAAGTGTGATGGAGAAGCTGAATTTTAAATTTTATTTCATTTTAATTAATTAAAATTTAAATTTAAAAACAGATAACTTTATTCAATTATTGGAACAACCCTGAGCATGTTGGAACAACTTGGGTATATAAATCTGTTTCAACTGCATATTCTGTGAAATATAAATACAGATCAAGTATTTCCAATAAAAATTTAGCATCCAAACTGTGATGTCAATGCATAAAGAAGTGCCAATTTAAAGACAGAGCATAAAAATGTACAATATCTCATTAATAGTGTTTCATATAATCACATAGTGAAATGATATTTCGGATGAATTGAGCTAAATCATTCATACAACTAAAATTAATTTCACTTGTTTACCTTCTTAAATGTGGCTACTAAAAATTAAAAATTACAGGAGCACCTGGCTGGCTCAGTCGATGGACTGTGTGACTCCTGATCTCTGGGTCATGAGTTCAAGCCCCACGTTGGGTATAGAGATTACTTAAAAATAAAATCTTTAAAAAAAAAATGTAAAAGTACGTATGTGGCTTACATTGTGACTTGCATTATGTTTCTATTGAGCAATGTTGCTCCAAACATTGGATTCTTTATCTGCCAAATAGGAGGATAAATAACTACACTGTGGGGTTTTATAAAAATTACACTGCACATATATAAACAATATTCCCTAGTGTCTGGCATAGTTTGGAGATAACTCAATAAATGGTAATTTTTATTAATTTTACTATCTTATTAGGTAATAGAATGGCCTACTTATCTTGAACATCTAACACCTTAAAATCCTAAATAACTATCTGAATTTCCTAGATCATTATTTTCTTTTTAATACTTTGCAATACAAGATCGTTGTTAATGCTTAATATGTGTTCTCAAAGAAGGGAAAGAATTATTTTTTTTTAAGATTTTATTTATTTATTTGACACACAGAGAGAGATCACAAGTAGGCAGAGAGGCAGGCAGAGAGGAGGAAGCAGGATCCCTGCTGAGCAGAGAGCGTGATGAGGGGCTTGATCCCAGGACCCTGAGATCATGACCTGAGCCTAAGGCAGAGGCTTTAACTCACTGAGTCACCCAGGCGCCCCAGGAAAGAATTTTAATAATCTCATCTTCCACCCTGCCTTCAGATAACTTCCCTTCAAAATCCCTGCTCTCTCTGTTCTGCCTCCTGCATTCACATACACATACACAGCTACGGCAATTATTATAGCTGGTCCTGGAAAGAAGGTTCTTTAAAGCAGCTTTTGAAAAATCCCCTAAAAGTTGTGACGTTGTATAGCATCAGAGAAAAGCAAATATGTAAAAAGTCCTTCAATGCTTGCATTTGGAACTAAGGTCATTTTGTTGCACTGCATTTCAGTTGCATTTGGGTTTAGCTTTCCCCTTTTATAATGCAGGAAACATCCAGAATCCTAAAGGGAAGAGTGGAGAGATTGAATTTCTCCCATGAAAGGATTTGCTGGATTTGGCTGTTGGCCCATTTCCATTTGGAGCATCTCTCGTTCCTCGAAACCCAACGGCACCACTGAGCCGCTCAATGCTGAATAAATACTTCAAGCAGAAGGGTGAGCTGTTGAATTTATTCAAACTGGATTAACAAGAGTCAAACTCTATCCTCTCTCCCTCCTCCCAACCTCCACTACCTCTCACCCCACTTAATCAGGCACAAAACTGTATGTCTCTCAAACACATGGCTTTCCAACCATTGCTGAAATTTTCAAATCGCCTCCCAGGCTCCATATGTGTATCTCTCCTCCCACCCCCCCAATAATTTGAGGCTTACATTGGACCAAGAGTTCCTCCCAAGAGCAAAAAAGTTCCCAAAAAGTTTAGGGGTGAGGTAGGTTGGGAATGCTTAAAGGTGGGAGAAGGCCAGTAGCTCCACTGGGGAGACGGGATTGGCTTTGCTGTGAGTAGGAAGGATCCAGGGAATGCGGGGGTGTTTTTGTACAAGTCCTAGATCCTGCCTGTGTGCAAAGCACACAAGAGGGAAAAGGCTCTAGAGGGTCGGCGGATGCTGCTGCCTAGAGGTGATCTTCCAGGGCAGCAGGGGAGGGACCTGCGGCTGAGTCTATGGTCTCACCCTGAGGGAGCAGCTCTTTGAGCAGTGTCTCTGAGACTAATTGGAAAGAACACCACAGCTAACTGTGAAGCTAAGGGAGAACCACACTGACCAAAAAGACCAGGCTCCTACCCTCTGTTTTAGACACCAAGAAGCCCCCATTTTTTAACCCACGCAATGGAAGTCATGGGACTCTGCTAAATTTGAGTAACTCTGGGATCTCAGCATTCTTAGTACCCGGATGAGTGTAGATATTTAACTTGCTAAAATTAAAAAAAAAAAAAGATATACAAAAGAGTTTATGAAACAAATCATACCTGTCACAGTTATCACCTATTAAATGCTAAAGGGAAAGGCTGAAACTTCTCTATGCACCTTCATCATTAAGATTGGGTCCTGGAGGACTGGCTGGGACTCTATCCTAGTGGGAACTGCTGGAGTGAATTCTAGGTCCCTCCGGCTCTTCAACTGTCCAATATGGCCTCAGTCAACCTCTTCAGGGGGAAAAAAATCTCCTAAGGGATGTGGACTCCATCATATAAATCCTTCTATCCTCTGCTACTCAACGCACTGGAAATGAAGGTCCAAGTAACTGGACAAAACATCATTCAGAAACATCTCCACCCTCCTGGCAGACCATTTTACTGATATCTAGATGCTTATAATTTATTAAAAAATGAGAAAGCTGGTTAAGCCAAAATTTAGAGTAAATTGTTTTCTTAAAAATGAATCCAACAGTCAAGGAATACTTGTATGACTAGTTATGAGAAATTTTTCTAAGTAAAGTGAGAAATATAAAACATTTACTTTTATGAGAGGCATCAAAAACAATGGTCAGATAGAACACAACTTTGCCTGGGGTCAACCCTGTTGATTCCAATGAACGGAGACAAACATGAGCTTCCCACTGATGATCATTATCTAAACATCTGTTTCTCCCACAACTAATAAAATTGTTTTCAACTAGATATCTTAAAAAATAATAATTTTATATGTAGGAGTTTCAACTCTAAGGAATCCATCAATACCAATGTTATTATGTGGTTGACTTTGACACAGATTTAGCATGATATTATTTGCTGAATGCCCTTTGACTTATAAAGTGAGTATTACACAACAGACACTGTGCTATATGAGAGAATGGTCTGGTACACTTATTTTTGACCCTGAATATAATCAACTAATTTATTTTAAAATAAACTCAAGTTGTATTATAACTATCTCTGGAAGCTTTGATCAATGCCCAATATTGCAATGCTATAATAATTAGAACAAAAATTTTCCACTAGAAATAAATTAATAACTGAAGTTCTGAATATGCAGTATGTACTAATCCTGGTTTTTAAACTCTCTAATGGGCTTTGTAGCAATGCAATTTGGCAAAATGAGTAAAATCCTAACATAATAGATAAAGATAATTAGAGATGCAGAACAAATTCTTTTTAAATGGCCTGAATGCAATTCGGACACTTTAGTTCCCTCCTCAAAAACAGGAAACTAGCAAAGGGAGGAAACACAAATCAAGAAAAGAATAAGGAAAAATTGAACTGTATTAATCACAAAGGGATTTGGAGTTGTTAAAATTCCTTCTAGCTATTTTGACTTTCCAAAATCTCCCAAGAAACTGCCCAGCTTACGGTTATGAATCTCCCTACTTAGAAAGCAGCCTAACTTTAGTTATGTTGCCAAAATGGGGGAAAGACAACTGGTGGTCTCAGGAACTAGAAGAAACCAGTGGTGAGTGCCTTAGGGAAAAAGAGATCTTTTTTGACATGGCTATACAAATTTTTCATAACCAACAGCAACCATTTCAAGTAAGTCCATGAAGAATAAAATTGGTTTATTACATAGTGGATTATATATACATATATTATTTTACACCTTGATGTAATTATACCTAATTATAGAATTAGCTTATATTTATATATATAGTATAGTATATGTATTCTACAATGTAGTTATAATATAGTATATTTATTATAACTATATATTTCTGGGGTGCCTGAGTGGCTCGGTTGGGCATCCAACTCTTTGGTTTCAGCTAAGGTCATGATATCACGGTTGTGAGACAGAGTCCGACATCAGGCTCTGCGCTCAGCACAGAGTCTGCTTAAGATTCTCTCTCCCTCCTTACCTCCCTCCTTCTCACTCTCTCTCTAGAATGGATAAAAAAAAAATCTCAGAAAATGAAAATAATAATTATATACTGCTAATATAATATAGTAAATATTTATACTTATACATTAAATATATAACTTTTTCACTGTTGAACTTCAACTAACCAGGTACAGATATAGCTCAAAGTGACACCATTTGCTATAAAGATGAAAGTCAGTTCGAAGTCTAACCTGGTCCTCATTTTTAAAATTTTACATATACAAAGGAAAGTAGCTATTTAGAATATTATAGGTAAATATTATATTTATTATTTAATAAATATTTAATTATATTTATATAATTTAAAGGTACATATTTATAATGTATTTAATATTTAACAGTTAATATTTAATACATAATAAATCACAGGATAAATATTATGAATATTTATTATTTAATATACAATATTTATATTGCTGATATTTACAAGCTGCTATTTATATAGTACCTGAAATTCAACAACGCAAGAGGAAGAAATGGAAGAAGCAGAATTTACAATCAAGGCATCTCAGAGGTGAGACGGTCTTAAAGGTCACACAATCCACCACTCACCTCATTTAAGCATAAAAAAGCAGAGCCTGGATGAAACCCAAGTTTCTAAGAGCTGACCACAGAGACAGATCAAGTTGGGTTGGGACAAAGTCTTCGGTTTGTCATTCAATGTTTTCTCCCCCGCAAAGGTGGCCTATCACCCACCAGCAGCTCCAGAGCCCCTGGACATGGTGCCTCACCACCACACATGATCCTCAGACCAGCAAGGATGTCGTGTGAACTTGCAGAGACGTTTCCTTTACGGTATTCATTTTTAGACTAGTTGGTTGGTTGACTTATACAACAATAGAGAAGTGATTTCAAATCCCTTACACTATGTGCTCTTGGCTTACAAATGATAATTCTGAACGACTCGGCTTTTACTTAGGGTACTGAGCACTGGTTTGGGTATTTTATTTTAAACCCTCTCTCCAACAGTAGCAAGAAGTAGCTGATCTTTGGTTATTTCTTCCAATTGCTCTGACACACCTTGCAGTCACACCTTCTTAAAGTCCAATATTGTTGGTTATACTTGACAGAGTGAAATGCAGCCCTATTTTTGATGATAATGCCTTTTAACAGTTGTCAAGACAGGTTTAATAGAAGGCTACAGTAATTCATAACCCCCAAACAGCTTTTTCATCTTTATATAAAACTTTGGGGTCCCATGAATAGTTATCATTTTGAATTTTTTCCTTAGAAATGACAGGTTCACTAAATTGTGACTTNTAACCCCCAAACAGCTTTTTCATCTTTATATAAAACTTTGGGGTCCCATGAATAGTTATCATCTTGAATTTTTTCCTTAGAAATGGCAGGTTCACTAAATTGTGACTTTTTTTTTTGGAGTGGTGGTCTAAATTTTATTTTCCAGGTTTTCTTAATTTTATTTTAGTCCCAGTATGTTAACATACAGTGTTCTATTAGTTTCAGGTGTATGATAAAGTGATTCAACACTTCTATGCAACACCCAGTACACATCATGTTATATTTCTAATGTTTCTGTTTTTAATGTTATTTTTGAGTTTATACTGTCACATATGTTATTAACTACATAATCACAAGACTTCCAACTCTGTGGCTTGAAAACTCCAAACCATAGGTAGACAGATGTGAAACAGCTGTACAATGCTGACTGCCTCAGTGTAAGGTGCACGGACAAAGGAACAGATCTCTGGATTCCCCCAACCCTCTGTGGGGTAACTTTTCTCCAGGCGAAACACCCTTTGCTGGGTCTTATCAAGGAAGGGTTCCTCAATAAGAAGTTTTACTTGATGTGATTTTCTTGACCATTCTGTGTTCTGGACCAAAAGAACAAACCGTTTACCCCGAATCACTGAATAAATATGATCAATTACCTTGATGGTTTCCTCCCCTTTATCTCACATAATAGCAAAGGAAATGCTCCCCAGAAGGGTCACTCAGATTCACCTATTATCTCCTGTGAAGAAATTTAATTTTATTTACAGACCCATAGAACCGTAGAAATCCAACTTACTCAAAGCTTCCTCTAAAACCAGTTACTACTTCAGAGCAATATTGTAGCCAAACGTTCGGAGTAACAGTTATCTTCGCTGTGCTACAGAATGTCCTACCATGAATGCTATAATTCTCTTACTGAGACACAGGGAAATGTGTTCTCCTGAAGATAAATTGGTCTCATCCTGCAGAGAATGGGCTGAGGAAACCCATATGCCTTTGCCTCATCTATGAACTTGACAATAAGGCTATTACGACTGTCACACAGTTGCCCATCCGTCTAGCTACAATTTGGGATTCGTAAGCCATGGAAGTGAAAGTCCTACGATTGCACAATTAGTGATGTTGTATGACTGCATAAGCTTAAAAACACACCAGAGAAGAGTATCACCACTTAGTGAGTCTATCATTTAAGTGTTAATAACTATCTCAATGCCACCCAGAATGAGTCTGTTTTAAGATCAGGGGCCAAAAAAGCAACAAAAAGCAAAAATGTAGTCTGTGTCAATGGAGGCAAAGCAATTAAAACAACTTTACTATAGAGTATATAACTCAGAGCAAGAAATGTTTGACTTCTAGAAAATGCACGTTATATTTTTAAGTAATTTTTACCAGATTCTTCCCACTGCTAAATCAAAAAGAGATGTGGTTTCCTTACCAGGGATAACTAGCACAGATAACTGAAATTGTCAGGAAGTAGTTTATCTCCGACTCATTGCATAACCCTGGAGTTTAGATGGATGGTATTGGAGGTGGCAGAGAAAGGTGATTTTTTTGACATTTGACAGAAAATTTCTGTCACCACAAGCAGCAATTTTTAAAATTCAAGTTTAAAAAGGTTTTGCAATCTGTAGGTTTTAAAAAATATTCACTATTAGTTTAATAAAAGCCACCTATGCCCTCTGAGCCTATAACTGGTTTATATATATGACTTCTAAACTCAGTGCCATTATTTTAGCAATAAGTATACATAAGGATAATACAGTTTGATAGAGCTTCATGTAATCTTTATCTTTTTCTGTTTATTCACAAACCTGGCCAAGACTGAGATTTTTTGTTGGTATTCTCACTAAAGCATTTCTTATTCTAAAATGAATGTCTTCCCAATAGGAGTCCCTTTCTACACCTATAGAAATTACTCCTGTGAAAAGGTTTCAAGATTTTTTGAAGAGTCTAGGTACTACTTGAATGATTCTTGATATAAGTAGTTATCAACCTTGGCTCTGCTAGAATTATCTGGGAAACTCTTTTTTTTTTTTAAGATTTTATTTATTTATTTGACAGAGAGAGAGAGATCACAAGGGCAGAGAGGCAGGCAAAGAGAGAGGAGGAAGCAGGCTCCCTTGCTGAGCAGGGCGCCCGATGCGGGCTTGATCCGGGGCTCGATCCCTTATCTGGAAACTCTTAAGGAACACTTGCCTGGGCCCCATTCTCATATAGACTACGTTAGAATCTTTGGAGTTGGAGCTTGGGCATCCACAGATTTAAACTTCCCCAAGCGATTCCGGCCCACATCTGGGTACCTCTGCTGCAGGCTACTTTGTGACTAGACGTGGCACATCTCACCAACAGGGCTGTATATGTTTCATCTCACCACCTGCAGACATTGCTACAGAGAAAACACACAGCCATGCTGATGGTAGTCACCATGAAGAGTTAGAAATCAACCTTTTTATTTGTATCCTGGGGGCAAAAGGAGTCAGAAGGACCCCAACACATAATACTCGGTTTTAAAAAAGGAAAAGAGAAATTATTACATGAGCCAATTTTCTCAAATTAAGTTATTCCCCCCATACATGATATAGTAGTTTTACAGCAATGTGTGGAAATAAAACTGTCATCCTAAACAACTTACTAAAGATATTTTGAACTTCTATTTAGAAATTCAGTTTTTGTTTATAAATCAAGTTTTTCCTTTGAGACTCAGTTTTTCCAGTCTACCTTACTCAATCTTAACTGCAGACTATTCCATTTTCTTGTGAAATATATTTTATATTCTCTACCACTGACAACCTCAAGAGTGAATCTTCCCTAAATAAGCCCTGAAGAGCATTAAATCTTCGAATGAATAACGCTCCTGTAAACCACATGTAAACTGAGAGTTTTAGCCAACTAAAGTTGGCTAAACATCATGTTCATGAAACATCAAAAGTGTTTGTCAAGACTGAAAGATAAAGGTACTGATGTTTTCATATAATGAATGATTTGCTTAAAAAAGAAGGAATCCTTTGCAAGATGCTTCACTCCAGATTTAGAAAAATAAACATCCATAATAAATATATTTGGAAGGTTCCATTAGTAGTATTATGACTTTATGTTAGCTGATAAATATTATCAGTCCAGGATGGAACATCAAGAAAGAAATATGTGGGGTGTCTGGGTGGCTCAGTCAGTTAAGCCTCTGACTCTTGGTTTCAGCTCAGGTCATGATCTCAGGGTCTTGAGATAGAGCCCTGGCTCAGCAGGGAGTCTGCTTGAAGATTCTCTCCCTCTGCCGCTCACCCCACTCATGCATACGTGCTCTCTCTCAAATAAGTAACATTTTTTTTTTAAAAAAAAGAAGGAAATATGTTGTGTTTTCTGAACTGTTAGATAGCAAAATAAAGTTCAGCCCAGAAATAACATTTTAAAGAACATGGGGAGCATTTTTATCACAGAAATTATGGTACTGGGTCAGGTTTTGTAAACTCATATATCAACTTCAGTAACTTAGAAGGGTTTATGCAAGGTTACAGACAGGGGACAAAACTACAGAAATTCTACCCTTTCCTAACGACCTCTCCTCCTTGTTAAGGGGAACTTACATGGGACACAACTTCTGAGAACGCATTTGTGGAAGTGATTAAAGCTTGTATTGGGGGTGGGGGGTAATGGAGTGGTAGAGTGTAAGTTTGGCTTGTTGTTTCTTATAAGACGAGAGGGGGTTACTGCACATTGACATCATTTGCAACTAAACTTTAGCAGAAAACAGGTAAAAAGGAAGGAATATTGCACAATGAAGTTGTTCATTGAGTTGGTAGCCAGCAAGGCAAGAGAATGCTATCCTTGGCCTTGGATGGTGTGGTAACGGCAACAGCAGTATTCAGAGTGGCCACTGTTTCATGAGGCATTTTTAAAAAGAGGCCATCTAGGGCTAGCTTTTTTTTCCCCCCCTTCTTATTTTAAGCATATATATATATATATATACACACACGCACATGCACGCACACATTTGAAATATGTATATATTTGATTTACCTATCAATTTGACCAAATTCCTGCCTCTGCAGATTCCTCTGAGCCTTTAGAGATTGAGAACTGTTCTTTACAACTGAATCTGCTTAGATGGCTATGAAGCGATGCAAAATAACCCAATATTTTAATTTTTTTAATTTTATTTATTTGACAGAGAGAGAGAGATCACAAGTAGGCGGAGAAGCAGGCAGAGAGAGAGGAGGAAGCAGGCTCCCTGCTGAGCAGGGAGCCCGATGTGGGGCCCAATCCCAGGACCCTGAGATCATGACCTGAGCCAAAGGCAGAGGCTTAACCCACTGAGCCACCCAGGTGCCCCCAATATTTTAGTACCTAAAAAAATAACTGAGTACATGTGAAGCAGTACATCATTAAATGTGAATATTCAAGAAGTAACATCAAAGTAATTCACAAAACAGAGAACCTAAGAGTTGAGAAGTATTGCTGGAAGACCATTCACCAAACAAAATCAAGGAAGTAGGCGAGAAGTGAATAGTATCTCCTAAGAAGCATCAAAGGCATGACAGGATTTATTTCCCGTACTAACGAAGATGCAGTCCATG
The DNA here is from genome assembly GCA_002007465.1 of Ailurus styani. Taxonomy (NCBI): domain Eukaryota; kingdom Metazoa; phylum Chordata; class Mammalia; order Carnivora; family Ailuridae; genus Ailurus; species Ailurus styani. Next base: position 267,007 of record LNAC01001044.1, on the reverse strand, counting down.
GTGGACAGCCAAATGCGGCTATCCCAGACTTCAGCCCTGAGGCATGTTCACAGGGGAACATCCTACAAGAATCCTTTACATGGCCCATAAGCCTATTTTCAGGAAAGGAAGTAGAGCTATGTTAGAATTTCAAAAAGAAGAGTCTGACAGAAAGTACTGGAGAGAAGGAGCTATAATTACTCATAATTACTCATTTAATTCAAGAAACAGTCACGCACAGAGACAGAGAGATTAAAGATCCATTCTTTAACAAGCGGTGCCCTGCCCGGACCCCACGCAGGCATGGAGCAGGCCATGGGAACCTCTCTGGTTCACGGAATCAGGACAGGCAGAGCAAAGAGAAAACGGGAATGCAGCATTTTCAGGAAAGGGGTAAATTTTCCTGAGGGTCAGGACTCAAAAGAGGAGTTGAAAGAAGGGCTTCAGTATAAAGAGGAGCTTGCCCCCGGGGAGAAGGTACACAGAGGCGTGATCACAGAGCAGAGATCTGAGGCACAGCGCAGGCCCGGTGAGCTGGTGAGGAGCTGGGTGAGCTGCGGGGGGGGGGGGGGGGGGGGGGGGGGGGGGGGGGNGGGGGGGGGGGGGGGGGGGGGGGAGCAGAGAGGGGAGGCTTTGCGCCTGCAGTGACATGTAAAAAGAATCATGCTGAGAGATATAATGAGTCGGGAGACAGGCACACGTATGCTTTAACTGAATATCACGTTGGAAGTTCATTTGCTGCGCAATGGGGAAACAGAGAGAGGGAGCCTGAGGAGGGACACACAGCCATAGGGTACACGCACGGACACACGGACACACACACACACAGCCACAGGGTACAGCAGGAAGAGGAAACTGGCGACCCAGCACAGAATGAACCCGTGGGCGGATGGCACCAAGGAAGGGAGTCCACTTGCGTGCCATCTTCTGGGCAAGAGACAGCTAGATGATGAAGAGAAAAACAGCCACAGCACTAAATCCGAACACGCCGATTCCTAACAATATAACTCGCTGTGAGAAGTATCAAGGAGCGTTGCAAGTATTGCCAAGCCCGTATGAACTCCGCTCTGGCTGACAGTGGCTGGAAGCAGTTGCCAAGCGGAGGGTATATTCCTGGTGCTCTGTGGAGCATCCTCCACTAAGTCTCCCTGCCCTCAATACACACAAACACACACACACAATTCCACATGTTAAATCAGACGCAGGGATAAAGATACTGTTAGGAAGGTCAACTCTGATCTAATACAGAACACAGAACACAGTGGACTCTTTCATTAAATACTAGATGATTAAATATCAAGACTTCACTAGTGTGTTTTCAAAAAGATCCTTTAGCACAGGTATTTTGCAGAGTGGGGGAATTAGATGAACCCCTAGAAAGAAAAGGCAGCATGTCTTCCTACAGGGTTGTACGCTACCTGAGCCTTTAACTCGATGACTCAAAAGATGATGTCCCCTTTCCTCCGTGACAGCCTTCAGAATCCTGAATGTTTCTCGATTTTACAAGGCCACACCTATAGATTCTATCTTCTTTTTTTAAGATTATTTATTTGTTTATTTATTTATTTGACAGAGAGAGAGAGAGATCACAAGTAGGCAGGCAGAGAGGAGGAAGCAGGGTCTTTGCTGAGCAGGGAACCGGACGTGGGCCTCGATCCCAGGACCCTGAGATCATGACCTGAGCTGAAGGCAGAGGCTTAACCCACTGAGCCACCCAGGCGCCCCTAGATTCTATCTTCTGTTTCTGCTTTGGCTCCAGTGTGCTGTAGCTAATTGGAAGCTGGGGATCTTTCACCTATGGAAGATCCAATGGCAGCTACAGCCTGAGCCTGTCTCTGCCCCATGTCCTTCTGAAGCAAAGCAAGGTCATTTCAGAAGTGTTTCTCATCAGAGTACTTATATATGTGTGTGGAGGGAGTTGAGATGAAGGTGAGAGGGAAATCACTGCCATCCCTTGAGGTTTACTGTGGTAGTAGACTCGGTTATTAACTGGCCATGGAGGACCGATTCCTCCACATTTTACATTTGGGATCTGCGTTCATTAATCACCAGTGTGACCTACAACAAAAATACAATGCTGACAAATTTTTTCTTCATTGCAAAGGGTCAATAGGCATGGGAGCAATTTACCACCCACATAAAATTTGTATTATGTTTATGCTCTCCAAATAGTTTACAAGTTCATCACTATATCTCAGAGACAGCTGGTCCTTATTCCCAGCCTCATCTCCCCTGCCCCCAGAAGTAAATACAAATACACCAAGTCATAGGTGGACAACGGACTGAAGTCCCACATACTCCTTTTGAGTGTATTTATCTTCCTTTTTTGGAAACACTCTAGAATAATGCCTTAACTCAACTCTGTAAGCACCAGTCCCTGTTTACAAAGCGACTGAACACACAGATATTGAGTCCACACAACATCATTAGAATTCAGGATATGCACCCCATCTTCCTCAGTGCATCTCTGTGACATGAGAGAGGTTCTGCTGGAGCTCTCCAGACTCCCCTGGTCTGATGGGGCTCAGAGCAGAGCATCTGCCATAGAGCAGACATTTGATTGACTTAAATCCTGCATCTTTCCTGGGGAAGATGATTACTCACTACTGGTAATAGTAACTGGTACCCACAATACTACACAAAATTGAACATTTAGTGGATTGTTTTTATAAGACATTTCGTTCTCTAGGTAATATGGAATCCTGAACACCCGACGCTCCATCCCCTAATTCAGATACCCACTGACATGACCAACAACTGGATTATTTTCAAGGAAGAAATAACCTGCTTATATTTTTTCACAGCAGAAACTCCAAGGACTTTTTGCTAGATATAATGTGCATGGAATCAAAATTAAGGAAAGCATGACCTGATGAAGACATATTACACGTGAGGGACGTACATACCTGGGAACGTTGTAAAAATGATCCCAGAAAATTAATGTTGCCGACGTCCATTAGGTAGCAGTGGCAGGGCTGAAGATGAGTGTGGGTGTGGTATGAGGCGCTTGTGACTTTCCTAACGCATCTCAGGGGCACAGTGGCTGGAAGGCACTCCAAGCAGGATTTGACATCAGAACTCACTGCTCAGTTCAACTTGGCTTTCACTGGGCATGAAGAATGAAATACAGTTCTGGCTGCCTGCTAATTAGGAACACCAGACCACGCCAAGGAAGGAGACAGTAGTCCAACCAATTCTTGCATACCACAATATAGAAATGTAGAAGAAACTGGCAAACAGGTCAAGCTGTAGGGACATTTCCTTTGGTTCTGGTCACCCCAGTCCAAGCTATGGAATCTCAGAAAATTTACCATCTTCTTTTATTAAAGACTGAGAAATCTGAAGGGCATTTAATATCATCTCTGAAAGAATACACCGCAATTGCCAATCTTTGAAAAGCATAGATTCCCCCTGACCACCATATACAGAAACCAAATTTTTGAAGAAACAAAGCAATTGTCTTCCTAAGAAAAATAGTAACAAGAAATAGGAGAAGCTATGTTAAAGGTGTTCCTTTGGGGCACCTAGGTGGCTCAGTTGGTTAAGCGTCTGTCTGCCTTCTGCTCGGGTCATGATCCCAAGTTCAGACCCCCCAGGGATGGAGCCCGAGTCGGGCTCCCTGCTGGGCAGGAAGCTTGCTTCTCCCTCTCCCTCTGCTGTTGCTCCCCCTGCATGTGATCTTGCTCTCTCTCAAATCAATAAAATCTTTTTAAAAAATCCAAAAATAAAAAATAAATGTGTTCTTTTAGTAGAACTCAAAAAGATACTGCATCTCTGAAATGAGAAAAGATGGTCAAGAAAGGCAGCAGTCAAGGGGCGCCTGGGTGACTCAGTCGTTAAGCATCTGCCTTAACCGTCTGCTCAGGTCATCATCCCAGGGTCCTGGGATCGAGCCCCACATCAGGCTCCTTGCTCAATGGGGAGCCTACTTCTCCCTCTCCCACTCTCCCTGCTTGTGTTCCCTCTCTCGCTGTGTCTCTCTCTATCAAATAAATAAATAAAATCTTAAAAAAAAAAAAAGAAGAAAGGCAGCAGTCAAAAATAGGGAAAAAGAGAAAGCCCAGCCTAGGTAATTAGAGATGACAATGAAAGCACAGAGTAGGGGAAAAAAACACAAAAAAACAAGCAAAGCACAAGTTTGAGAAAAGTCTCCCAAGAATTAAGGGGAAGGATAAAGTGATAAAAATTTAAAAATAAAAGCTATAGGGCAACGAAGGCAGGCCCAGGATGGCCAGCAGGCATTAAAGGAACATCAGCCAGAGAACAGAGCCAACACTGGAAAAGAATCACCAAAGGAACAAGTAATTGAAAACTTGTCTTTCCAGAGAAAAAGCTCTGACAATACACGATCCATTTACCAGTCTTTAAAATACATTGCCCTAAGAATATATTCCTGCCAACCGACAAACCAGTATTTCCAATACTGATCCATTAATTAACAGTGACAGACAACCATCATGCAACATTCACCTGGACTCTCCTTGCACACAGACAGACCTACATGGGGACCTAAATCATAACTCAGAAGACTGCTCACTGAGCACGGGATCAAAACTCATGGAAAAGAGATGGATAAATCAAAACTTTAATGGTATCCTCTTACAGTAACTGGATACAGCCATCTAGAAGTACGTTTCACCATACTAATGGCTCAAAAATGCTCGAATCCACTGGCAAAAGCTCACTGTAACTTGGGGAGTGACATTAGTCACAAGGGTCTCCTTGATGTCACTTATTCAAGCACTGGAGTCTGATGGACATTCGAATGGGTTATTATGTTAATTCAATCAATCAGTTTCCAGGCAAAGTCAAATCTTGTTGGCCCAGAAGCAATTCTGACTAAAAATAAATAAATAAAATGCCACATATTAGACCTCTGATCTACGACATGTCAGTTTTCAATTTAACACTCAGAGGACAAGCTTACTGCCATTATAACTGTGCTGTTACGGGGCAATTCAGTGTAACCCCCTTAGTGGCAATTTTCTCAAGAATTTGAAAAAAAATTTGAGTGGTTATTAGATGCCTATACATTGAAAGCTTTATAACCTGCCTATAAAAAAACGTGCATTTTATTTTCAATTTCCCTGAATCACTAACAACAAAAAGATCATCTAGTAAGTCACAAAGGGAAATCTTCTCTATCCACCCAACTTCCAAAAAAATACAATCAGAACATGCACATATCCCATTTCTCTGGCCATCTGCCCCTAATCCCCTAGAGATTTACAACTGTTTTGTTTACAAAAGGGCTTGGTGCTATGAGAATAAATTCAAAACTACAAATGAAAACTATGGATGGATACACAGATGCAGATATATGAGAATTACAGCCCACAAACAAAACTGCAATTAGAGGCAAATCAGTAGCACTTTATATACCATCTCGAGTTCTGGGCGGGGGGTGGGGGGAGGCAGAAGTATTACGATACCAATTTTACAGATAAGGAAACCATGGCACATTGCTTGCCTGAAGGTTACACAGAGAGCAAATGGTAAAGCCTAGACACTATACCTGCCCAGATTCCAAAGTTCACACTTCTTATCAACATATCAGCTGCACTTCAAAAATAATGAAGACAGGGCACCTGGGTGGCCCAAGTCATGATCCCAAGGTTCTGGGTTCGAGTCCCACCTCAGGCTCTCTGTTCAGTGGGGGAGTCTGCTTCTCCCTCTCTCTGCCCCTCCCCCAGCTTTTGCATGTGCGCTCTAATTAAGTAAATAAAATCTTTAAAAAAAAATAATGAAGACAAATTAAATAAGCATAATTTCATGGAGCCAAACATAAGCAGAGACAAAAACATAGCTAAGAAAATGAGTACCAATTTTCAATTATATCGCCCCAAAGAAAAGCAAGTCGAGTTCCTCTATATAAAAGACATGTCTGTCACATTGATTTGTCACAATAATATTGATTTGTGTTTATAAAACTATTTTTTTCCAACAGGCTTTGCCTGAAATTAGGACACACTAATTAATTTAAAACAGATGGTGACACTTGTTATCAACTTTTAATCTAAAATATTAGATTTCTTCTGCCGAAGGTCTTGGGAGAAGGGGTGGTGGAAAAACAGGCAACAGAGGAATAGTTATGAAGAGAAATTTGGCCAAAATATGGAAGGCAAATGAGGAAGAGCAGGGAGAAAGTAATGCAGATTTATTTTCCTATTCATTACATATTAATCAAAAGGAGATTTTTAGGACTGATCAATTTAAACCACTTTCACAATATATTAAGTCATTTTGCCTGCTAAAATTTTCTCTGGCTGTGGTTACCTATGATTAAAATACACGTTCAACGTTTCAGACCCAGAGAGACAAACTTTGAAGTGATAAAATTGCTGCTCAGCCCACCTGTGTTAGGGAACAAACAAGGAACTAATGCTGTTAAACTCTGCCACCGAAGGACACCATGAGGTATATCATAAAGCAATGAGGTTTGAAGGTTCTCTTCCAGGCCGATAAAACTGCTTGTCATGAAGCCACCTGTCATTACCATTTCAGCTGCACACATGCATGCCCGTACACAGGCATACACACACATGCACACACACGAACCACCCCCCCAGAGGTGCTGGACCTCATCCAATATTTGCTGGGTAAACAGATTACAAATTCAATTCGGCTGGAAAATCATTTTCTCTCCCTTTTGAGACAGTTTAGTTTCTGAGAACGTGATTGCTGTTATGCTGGACTTAGACAATGGGTCCTTAAGACAAATCCCTTCCCAAAGATTCCCTAAATCATCTGAAGAAAGCATTTCACTCTTGGAGTTTCACCCAGCTAGTCCTTTAGCGTCACAGTGTATTTAAAGCCTCACATTCACATCATCGGAGGAAAGCTACATAATATTATGATGACTAAGAAAAGATTTTACTCTTTAAATGCCAGCTGGTAACCAGCAAGATCTTTTGAACTTTACGGAGACAAGATTTGAGATTCTCAAAAGGTTACAATGGGCTCCATTCAAACCATAATTATGTGCAGTTGAAGTAGACAAATGAGTCCTCCTTCCTGAGAAAGTTTTAAAAAAAACCTCCACAATGAATTAAAAGTTCATAATAGGTTTAAAAATGACACCAGGAAACCTAGGGAAAGAATAAAATGCTTTGGGTGGTTAAGCCCTATACTTCTCCTGGAGTTACAAATAAAATTAATGGAGAGAATGTGAGACTTATATTTAACAAACTTTTCCAGCTCTATGGACATGTTTCTGACTCACACTTACTGGAAAAGCAACTGGATTTGGGTAAACCAATAAACATTAATCAGTCACATGGCAAATTTTTAATTACCAACCTGGAGTGGTTATATGAAAGTAAAATACCAAAATTAAGTTGAGTATATTTTTGCTGAGTTTTAACTAGTCATTTTTTCCAACTTCCCTGGGGAAAAATAATTCCAAAGCCAACTTTTTGGGAGCTTTCCAAACACACCAGAGGCTCTTGACCATTGTTTCAAAAAACTCAGAGGACCCCCAGTGAGGGAAGTTGGATTATCTAAGTCCAAAAGTGGCCTGGCTGTCAGTTTCTCATCCTAACAAGACCCAACATGATGACCCAAAGTACGAACTTGGTCTAAGGAACTTAAATCACACCTTCTAATTCCATCTTGAAACACCTGCACATTTCGCCCCAGTTACACGTACACATGTGTTCACATGTTGGAGAGCAACCAAGAGATCAGAAGATACATGAATCACCACACCTGCATAACTGTTTCAGTTGGCTCTAGCTGATTCATGTAAGAAGAGGTGTTGGGTTTGATTCTGTAGACTTTCAAGACTCTTATCTGGCAGGAAGGTTTTGAGACACTCAGTTCTTTGTCATTACAATGAATGCTATGTGTTGCAACCAGATTCCAACCTTTAGGACAAAACCACATGTTCCCCAGCTGTTCGGACTGACTTGGGCTTTCAGCTGAGCCTTCCTCTCCCAGCACTGTGCCAGAATTCCTTAAACTGTATCACTCCTGGTGGTCTTTCATGGCACTGCTTTTTTTTTTTTTAAGATTTTATTTACTTATTTGAGAGAGAGAGAGTGAGAGAGAGCATGAGAGAGGAGAAGGTCAGAGGGAGGAGCTGACTCCCCATGGAGCTGGGAGCCCGATGCGGGACTCGATCCCGGGACTCCAGGATCATGACCTGAGCCAAAGCCAGTCGCTTAACCAACTGAGCCACCCCGAGGTGCTTAGGAGCACCTAGATGACTCAGCAGGTTAAGCTTCCAACTCTTGGTTTTAGCTCAGGTCATGATCTCAGGGTCATGAGATTGACCCCTGCATCAGGCTCCGTGCTCAGCAGGGAGTCTGCTTGGGATTCTCTCTCTCCCTCTCCCTCTGCCCCTCCTGCTCTTGCTCTTGCTCTTCCTCTCAAATAAATAAATCTTTAGAGAGAGAGAGAGAGAGAGAGAGAGAAGCCTACCTAACTTGCTACTTATAAATAAGTCAAACAACTTAACACGTATTCAAGTCTTAATGATTTAGTGCCCATCAGGTTCAAAGACTAGACACTTACCACCTTCCTTTCCTGTTTTGCATTGTTTCTCACATGGTGCTTGCTTTTTCCCATACTGACTGCTGAAACCTGGTTTTGAAAGGAAAACTGCGAGCCAGTGTGGAAACTGTGAACTATATCAACCTTATAGTTCCCTGCAGGGTCCCCGTGTATCCACTGGGGAGCCAGGGACACTTAGGTGCACAGTAGTTTGGAAACCAGCCCTGGGGTGATTTCTCAGTCAAAGAGTCTCACGCACTTGGGCAGAGCAGGTCTCGTGACTGTTGGTGGCAAAAATGGGACAAAGAGGTATATTTAAAATCAGAGGCACTTGCCTCATTTGGGGACAATTTTAAAGGGTCATTGCAGTTTCCGAGCTCCCATGAAGCGTCTGAGGCCTCCGTAGCAGTCACACTGCCTTCAGCTTCTCCCTGTCCCCTTCTCTCTGCCCTGGATCAATTCCCAGAATGCTCACAACAAATGTTCTGCATGCCAGTCTGGATCCCGCCATGTGCGAGATCTCAGGAAACCCAACCTACGACAGTTACTTAAGATGAAACATTCAAAAATGCAAGAAAATATTACACATTCCAGCCAGACAACTGAAATTTTACTTCAAGTAATATTTATTTTTATGTATCATTTTTCAGTTTTGTCTGCGGCTGCATAAACACTCAGCAATTCAACTTCACTTTTTTTCCCCCTAAAAATCCAACAATTTCAAAAACAGCACTGCATTAACTCCATTCCACAGCTCCTAGGATCTTTTGGAGTTTTATTTCAGTGGTGGGTAGACCCTCCATATGTCACACCTAACCAAGGCTACACTATACATGTAGCTAAAAAAGAGCCTCCATTCTTACTATGTTTTCCATGATAATTTTATCTACAGCAATGACACAAGGGCTTCTAAAAAGCTATCCTTAGAGATACCATTTATTTTAAACATATACAAAGGGAAGCCCCAGGAGGGGAGAAACCTGTCCCTCTTACCCTAGTGCCTACAGGAATGCCTAGCAAATATATTTGTTATTGAATAAAAGAATCTCTGATATCCAGTTTTCACACTATCTAAAAGGATGATTACTTTTCTGCAATGTAAGTATAGGACAGAATTCATTAATCTCTCCTTAAAAGATCAGTCACGATTATTGTGACATGTGGATATTTTAAAAAACAAAGCTCACCCAAACAGATGTGCTCAGCTGATGAGAAATGGCAGGAGGCCTCCCCCAGTAACAGAGTAACATATTCATAATGTA
>LNAC01001044.1:224981-257069 GCA_002007465.1 Ailurus styani | reverse complement strand
CCTGCTTCCTCCTCCCCTCTCTCTCTGCCTGCCTCTCTGCCTACTTGTAATCTCTCTCTCTGTGTCAAATAAATAAATAAAATCTTAAAAAAAAAAGTTAAAGAAATAGTGACTTTTNCCTACTTGTAATCTCTCTCTATGTCAAATAAATAAATAAAATCTTTAAAAAAAAAAAGTTAAAGAAATAAATAGTGACTTTATTACAGTCACAAGTACAGTACCATAAGCAGGCGAATCCAAGAAATGACTGTCTATAAATTTACTGTATGTTATGAGCAATGTTTTAAATGGCCATGAAGCAGGTGTCTGCTAGAGACTTGTACAAAGCTAAGAGGTTCATAAAACTATAAATGAACAGTGCAATTCTGTCTTAGATCTTATAATTTAAGATCTGACAAGACACATGGTTTTACTTTGAATTTGAAGAATATACTAAATGCATCAACCACTACTACAATGATAACTACACAGTCTATCAATTTGTCATAGCTAATTAAGACACACTTTTGTGTTATTATTATTGTTATTATTAAAGTTTTTCAGAAGAAAAAGGCAAAAGCTGGATGAATAAGCCTTAAAATTAATTTTAACCAGAATGAGAAAACTGTTTGTCATAAAGTCCATCTACTGAGAAAATGAGTAGAAACCAACTCCCTTTCAAGGATGGCCAGTGGTTGGATTAAATCAGTAAGTGTGGAGTGCCTAGATGGCTCAGTCGGTTGAGCAGCTGCCTCTGGATTTTGGCTCAGGTCATGTTCTGGGAGCCCTGGGACTGAGTCCCATTTGGGGCTCCGCGCTCGGCAGGGAGTCTGCTTAAGTATTCCCTCTTTCTCTCTCTCTCTCTCTCTCTCTCTCTCTCTCTCTCTCTCTCCCTCTCTTTGCCCCTCTCCTCCCTCATGCTCTAAAATAAATTTTAAAAATCTTAAATCAATCAATTAATCAGTCAATCATCAGTAAGCATAGAAGCACCTGGGTGACTCAGTCAGTTAAGCAAGGGACTCTGGATTTCGGCTCAGGTCATGATCTCAGGGTCGTGGGACTGAGACCTGCATCAGGCTCTGCGCTCAGCATGGAGCTGGCTTAAAAGTCTTTCTCTCCCTCTGCCCCTCCTGCACTGTGTGCATATGTGCACACTCATGCTCTCTCCCAAAATAAATAAATAAACTAGTAGGCACAGCAGTATCTAGTACCTAATTCTACAAAGAGCTACAACTACATGCAATTTTATATCTAAAGCCCAAAAAAATGAACTACTTACCACATTATGAGTTTACGTGGTCACACACAAGCAACTGGTAGGGGACCGCTTCCCAACTGACAGGAAAATTATAGGAACAAAATAAGAAGTCCTTACAAAGGAAACTAGAGAAGATCTCAGGGATATTGGAAAGAAAAAATTCACATCTCCATCTGCCTCCATTTGACTTCTTGCCCCCTCCCCTCAATTTTTTTATTGTATACAGAAGAGAAAATATTCAAACTAAAGTGGTAGAATAGAAGCTCTCTTCCCATCCAACTCACAACCTTAAAATCCTATTTTGCACCACTGAAGATGTCTCAAACTTCAGTGGTTGGCGGGTGCCAATGAAGGTGTACTGAATGCAGGATTTTATCTAGCGTTGTGGATGTGAGCCAGCATTTCACAGTCACCGACCTGAATTTGAAGCTCCTCATCTGCCTGGATGACTCAGATTCCCACAAGACCTATCTTATTGGGTTTATTATTCAGATTAAATGAAATAATCTACTCAAGTGTTGAACACACAGTGCCCAATAAATAACTCAGTCGTGGGAATAGGAGTACCAACCCAGCAATGGTAGAAACTGTAACAGGACATGCCTGGCATTATGCCAACCAGTGGGGATTAAAAATCAAAAGTCCTGCTCCTTGGTCTGTGTAACTTTATATTCTATTAGGAAGGATAAAATGAGAAAACTAAGCAAATGGATAAGTAATGCAGGAATACATGTACAGTACAATTGGAAACAGTGCACATGGGAACCATAAATTTTGCAGAGATAGTCAAGGCAAACAGCATGGAAACAGAGGCATTTGAGCTGCGTCTCCAAGAATGAGTGAGCACTTGGAAAGGCCAGTTTAAGAAAAAGAGAACACAACCCAGATTTAGAGATATGAAAGAAGATAAGTGTTTAGGGCCACTTAGGACCTGACTAGACCTGAGGATTTCAGGTCACTATGGACTGGAGCCAGGCTACAAAGAGATCCACAGGTTGCTTTATGAATTTCGTCCTCCAGGTTAGTGGCAGCCAAGCTTGTATCACGATATGCCTTTTCTCTGTTATAATTTTGTTAAGAGACTCCCAATAAATGCACATTTACTTACACATAGTGATATTTCACCATTATCTACATCGTTTAACTGTGGGACCTTGCAAAAGATACTTCTCCACGATTCAATTTCCAGAGTGGAAATAATGCAGTACCTTTTTCATAGGGGTGTTATGAGGATAAAATGAGTTAATATGAGCAACATTTTTAGGACAGTAACCAGAATCTACAAGTTCTAAATACAAGTTAGCTACTATGATATTATAAAAAATATATCAAAACAGAAAACATTAAAAAATTAGAAAACCTGAAGTAAATATTTTTTTAAAAGATTTTATTTATTCATTTGACATGACAGAGAGAGATTACAAGTAGGCAGAGAGGCAGGCAGAGAGAGAGGAGACAGGCGGAAGCAGGCTCCCTGCGGAGCAGAGAGCCCGATGTGGGCCTCGATCCCAGGACCCTGGGATCATGACCTGAGCCGAAGGCAGAGGCTTTAACCCACTGAGCCACCCAGGCGCCCTGAAGTAAATATTTTTAAGACATGTCATTTTATTAAGAACACAAAAAGTTCTGATATCACAAAGTATCAATTATTAATATCCTTAGCAAAAGAAATGTGATTAAACATACTCTGATATTTTTGATTATCTTGGTTTACCTGGTGATGAAGGAATTCATGGCTCTGGTTCTAAATTCTATTCATCTCTAACTAGATGATGGCCATTAGAGCAACAACAGATCTCCCAGGAAAACAAGGAGACAAAAAGAAGAGTCACATTTCCACATGCACTTACAAGTAGTCTAATCACCCTTCAGTTTTATCCACCTGTTTTTCAGCTGTTTTTTTGTTAGTTTCATCCAGTAAATTTTCATTTTTGCTAATGTCATTCAGTTGTTCTAAAAATGAACTGGAAAATACGAAAATTGTATATTTTTAACAAAAGGTTGAAAGCCACGGAAAATGTTAACTGTTGGAAGAATTTAAAGTAGGTTTCTAAGTTTTGCTTCTAAGTTTTCTAAACAAATTGATAAAGAAATTTCTGGGGAACACAAACAGTATTTGATAACAAAATATAAATTAAGCCATTTCCAAAGTCTCATTTTCAAATGTTCTGTACACTGTAGAAGTTTATTTTAAAAATCACTCAGTTTTCACTCATTTTTATAAGAAACGTCATATATGGGGCGCCTGGGTGGCTCAGTCGGTTGAGCTTCAGATTCTTTGTTCCAACTCAGTCAGTTGAGCACTCTGGCTCAGGTCATGACCTCAGGGTCCTGGGATGGAGCCCTGCATTGTCAGGCTCCGAGCTCAGTGGGGAGTCTGCTTAAGGATTTCTCCCTCTCCCAGCCCCTCCCCTGGCTCATGTTCTCTTTTTCTCTCTCTCTCTCAAATAATAAATCTTAAAAAAAAAAATCAAATATAATTTTTCAAAAACTTTGCTGGAAATCTAGTGACACTCTCTTGTCACCACAGAAAAGGTTAGCAAACTTGGAACAATCTTCTCTTCAGAAAAAAAAATGATATTCATCTTTAAGTCTGACAACTTTTTAGGTTACTTTGCTTTAGAAAACCAGAGAATCCCCACATGGCTCCAAAAGTGTTCACAGTCACTTCCCAACTTATCACAAAATACTGTCAAGATTCCACAATAATTTAACAAGTTCTAGTCTTTCATAAAATAAGGTATATCAATGCAACATGCTATTCAGTGTGTCGCTCTGGTTTAAGGTTCTCAACTTTTTTTAAAGAGTTCAGTCTTGAAGGATAGAGAAATCAACTTCCTATACGTGGTTTCTCATTAAACTTACTCTAAAAAATCATTTTTATCACCATCAACATGTCTGCTCCACCAGTGATTACACTCACATAGATTTATTTATTGTTTACAGTTGAGATTTAGCTTCTCTGACTTTCCTTTAATGGCTCCTCAAAAGAAAAAGTCAGTCCTTATGATAGATTTGTCCATGTTCCCCAATACTGTGACACTCTTCCCAACTAAAGGTGAGGTCTATGTCCCCTTCCTTTCAGTCCAGGTGAGCTGGTTGACAGCTTCAACCTACACAGTATAAGAGAAGTGACTTCTGAGGTTAGGTCATAAAATTCTGTCTTCAGTCGGGTTCTTTGGTTTGGTTCTCTTGGGATTCTCGCTCTCCAGAGACTTGGTCTTAGAACGCTTCCTCTGAGCACCTAGCTGCCTTGCGGTGAGAAGCTAAACCATGTGTAGGTATTTCTGACCTACCAGTTATGGGAGTGAAGAAATTTCCAGATGATTCCAGTCCCGACGGTTCTTGTCACTTTTAAACATTCAAAGTCATCATTACTAAGACCCTAGACACAGAGCAGAGAAAAGCCACCCTCACTGTACCCTCCTCAATTCCTGACCTACAGAATTCAAGAGCATAATAAAATGGTGGTTGTCTTATGCCACTAAATTTGGGATGGTTTATTATACAATAGTCACTGGAACAGATCTTTATTTCACTATTAGAACATAATCTAACCAACAACATAAGTTCTGAGATGTTGAAACTTCTATACTTTTACCTATGTGACAAACTTCCCATGTGGCACAGTTTCTTCTAATACTTGTTCCTTGAAAGCTTCAATATTTTTTACTCTGCTTTCCAACAGTAATTGTCAGCAGAGGAATGCATTTCACTTGAATGCCATAATGTTTGGGGCATATTATTTCAGCCATTTTTACCAAGGAAAGGGAAATATACTTTTTTCACAGTGCTATATAGCCAATTACCTTTGGCCTAAAGAAGCCTCAAATAAGTTCCTATGCATTTATCATCAAAAATAATGAAATTTTTTTAAAAAATAGTGAAATTTTAAAAACTACTGGACTGACTGCTGATTGTAAACATTCTGAGAGGGATAAAAAGAGGTCTGTCCTAATGTTCTGAAGGCTGGTTTTCTTATGAAAAGTTTAAACGTGCACAGTCAGAAATATACTTAGCCCTCATATATCCATCACTCAGCTTCAACAATCACCATCACATAGCCCATGTTTTCTCATCTGTATCTCCACGCACTTCTCCCACAGTCCCAGGGTATTTGGATGCTAATCTCAGACATCATAGAATTTCCATAAGCATTTCCGTATGCATTTCTAATGTGGGGGTCAGCAAACTACAGCCTGCAGGTCAAATCCAGCCTGCTGCCTGCTCTTATAAATAAAATTTTATTGGAACACAGCCATACTCATTCATTCACTAATGGATTGTCTATAGCTGCTTTCATTGACAGAGTAAGTCGTTGTGAGCAAACGTACGGCTTCAAGCCTAAGTATGGTTGAGGCCAAAAATGTTTACTACCTGGCCCTCATTCAGAAAAAGCTTGCCAACCGATGCACTAAAAGATAAAGAATTCAAAAAAAAAAAAAAGAAAGAAAGGAAAGGTAACGTGCCTTGCTAGTCATTATAGTCCCATACTTAGATTGGTAATATGGGAATAGCTTTCCCCTATGGTTAGGTAAGAGTCTGAATATAAACTAAAAGCAGGCTTTATTACTCACTGTAGTCAAATAAGGTCACTTGAGAATGATCTGGCTGACATTCTGTCAGACCTGATTTGATTGTTACTGTTTTTCCTCACAATTCGCAACACGGGGAGTACGCAGGCAGACCTGAAGCAGCACATAGCTCTCGTTTTCTTCTGATTGCATCTGCGCTTCCCTCATTAGCACTATTTTCAATGTACTGCTTGTTTGCAGCAACAGGTATGACCCATCTGCCCATTTCATGTCAATGAGTTAAGACCAGAACATCCCTTACCAGTCCTCTGGAGCCCTGGGGCGACCCCACTTCCCCCAGGTTCTCCTGTGCCACAGGACGGTCCTGCCTGTAGCCCGAGTGGGCACAGGAGCCAATTTGTGTCTTATATATGTTAAAAGCTTAATATCTTTTATGATTTTCTAGGCACAAAGTTAGATGTCTGGTGACGCTTGGGGCAGGGACCATGGATAATCACCATATAGTATTCTCTGTGCCTTTGTATATACCCTGTGCCTTATTTCACAGGAAAACTTAATGTTGCTCCTGCAAGAGACCTTCTTGCAAACCCCACTTTGAAGGCTTGTGCGGGAATTTTATCCCTCCATTCATGTACACTTAAAACATCTGCAGTACCCGAGCAAAGAGATCAATGATTTGATAAGCTACAGCTTGTGCTATAAATGTAGTCTGTATATTCTGTGGCGGGATATAAATGAGCCCATGCTTTCACTCCCCAAAATGTCACCGTATCTTACAAATCACATGACCTAGTTTGATTACGTTTTTCCCTGGACCAAACAAAAGATGGTCCATGCACACTCTATCTCAAATAAAAAAACACAAAATGTGTTTTTTTTCCTGGGAAGTACATTAAATACTGGTATTAATTACTTCCAAAACAAAACAAGACAAAAAGCCATATGTGAATATTATTTTCAGATAAATTTGTGGCAATTTTAGACCAGTGGAGTTGGTATCCAGTACAGAAGGAAAGAATGGCATTATTTACGCTCATCTGTCAAATGAGAAGGTTACAGGCTAGGAATTGCTGACAGGCAGCCACAAGGCAAGTCAGTGGTCCACTGTGCATCCTCTAGGAGGACGGGAAGAACCGAACACATCAAGCACATCATTCTCTACTCCTAAGGTCAGTTCAGTTGTTTGGTTTGCTTTCTCACATCTGCTCTGTTATCAAGGCTTAATATTCAGATGCTCTTTTAAAGCCTAAAGTCATAACGTGTGGAGACAAAGCCACAGATCTGGAGTACCCGTGATGTGCTGCAGAGATGAATAAAACACAATCCTTGGGGCGCCCACATGGCTCAGTCAGTTAAGCAGACGTCTGTCTTCAGCTCAGGTCACGATCCCGGAGTCCAGGGCACCACTGCGCTCCCTGCAGTCCGGAGTCTGCTTCTCCCTCTATCTCTGACCCAGCTTGTGCTCTCTCTGGCGCATGCTCTCTAATAAATAAATAAAATCTTTAAACACATACACACACACATAATCCCTTAAAATTTAGTACAAACTTACCAGAAATAGGCAATCTATTCATTGCAACTTAATACAGCAGATGCCGTATTTTAACTACTGGCTTCAGAGAGGAGTGATTCATTCCACTCGGTGGAATTATTAGAAGAATTTCCAGTGGGTCTCACCTTTGAAATGGGCTTAGAAGACCATGTAGGAGTTCATCAGCCCGACAGAAAGGTCAGGCAAATTTGTGTCTTAGAAAAAAAGCGTATGCACAGCTGCAGCACTGTGAAAAGTTCAGGGAATGTTTTTGTGATTGAAGTGTAAAGTACACGGTGGGTGAAACTGGAAGAGTCACTGAGGCCAAACTACATTATCAAGAAATGTATACTTCAGCTTAAAGGCACCGGAGAACTGCTGTCCACTGGGGTGGGGGTGGGGAGGGAATAATAAAAATGAGACTTTTAGAAATAGATTTCTGGTAGAAAGAATTTTTTTTTAAGATTTTATTTATTTATTTGACAGAGAGAGAGATCACAAGTAGGCAGAGAGGCAGGCAGAGAGAGAGGAGGAAGCAGGTTCTCTGCTGAGCAGATAGCCCGATGTGGGGCTCGATCCCAGGACCCTGAGATCATGACCCGAGCCGAAAGCGGAGGCTTTAACTCACTGAGGCACCCAGGCGCCCCTCTGGAAGAAAGATTAACTGGACTATGGGACACGGGAAGGTGGCCCAATCTTGCTCTAGTACCTAATATTATAAAGACTCTACCTTGAATTTATGAAGTGATTGTTTTTTCTAGGTCTATAAATCACTTTGGCAAACAACACAGTTATTTTAAGCATTTTGCTGAGAAATTAAATTTCTAGATCAAGGAATCTCCCTGTGAGGGGTGCACTGTGATATGGAACTGGGATGCCAGCAACCTTAGCTCCTAATTCCAGGAGCTGGAGTTCACCTTGGCTTTCCTATGAAGCCCCTCTTAATTCTTTCAATACAATCTTAGCTATTCTGATTTGGGTAAAATTCTATTTCCTACTAAATACAATGTTTTAAATTTAAGCTTGAAAAGGTCCTTTTTTGTTTCCTCCTTTTAAAGCTGGTACAGCTGTGTTCAATAGTTAAGTAAGCTTTTAAATCATTTCAAATTGAACCTAATATAAAAGGCCAAATATTTAAGAAGCCAGGGCTGTCTACTGGGCAAATATTTACACAATCTTTAAAACATTCAATATTTATTCACCCAGCCATAATTGTCATTTCCAAGACATTAGTCGATGTAAATACATGCTAACTGGAAACGGGGAAGAAACGGCCCTGGAAGAGAAGCAGTTCTTATCCTGCTAACTCTTCTGGCTTTGAATTTCCTGGAGTTTAATAAACTACAACTGAAGTATTTTTTAATTAAAAAAAAGTTCCATTATAATCTCTTACTAGTTGCACCAAACCCAGACCCCCCACCCCAGAACTGTTAAAATTCATTGTGCAGGTACATAAGTTTAACACTGTGCCACCGTCTACATCATGAAGGAAATCCGGAGAGTTTTCATTGCTGTACCTTGGGGGTATTATTTGTACAGGTCAATAAAAAGAGATCAAGAAACCCAGGTAGCTATAATGAGCCCATTTTTATTTTTGCTAGTACTGGTTTTATTTAATAACATCAGAGATATTCTTGCTAGAGATATATTTGGCTTCCAACACTGGCGGGAAAAACTGTAGCTGAAGAGCTTAATTAAAAACACCCTCCTTCCCAAACCTACCAGCAAAATGAAATTTCTAAACGCTCCCTATTATTCAGCACTAGGAAACAATAACACAGAGCACTTAAGATTGCTCCCATCAGAGTTAAGAAAATGTCTGACAACCATTGCTCCCCCCATAATAAGAGTGACAGTCCATATTTTGCACCAGTAATGAGCCTCTGTTAAACACACGTGCGCGCACACACGCACGCACACACAAATTATTGTGAAGCCAGGTTATACTTCCCTTAAAAGGAAGAGTACAAAGATGAGCACGGAGCCCTCCATTGAGGAATAGCTCTAGCTGGCTATAGCATAATAAACTGCTGTTTACCTTTTGGATTCTATTTATGCCACATGCACATTGTTCATCATTATTAAATGATCCTTTTTTATCTTTCTATGACAGTTACATATTTTAACAGATGACAGTTTGCCTTTATAAGCAGCAAAACACTGGTTTATTAGTATGCTTGTGTGGCATAAAATAGAGTTCATTTTTTACTGAAATAACTGGAGGAAAGAAACATCAATTGTGCACAGTTCTGAATAGCTCAATGGGTATAGAAGGTACTGGCAATAAATTAAGATAGGTTTGCTTTATTTATGAGTCTTAGGTATTCCTTCACAGTTGCTACTGTGCATGAATTTTAAGTGGCCCTTTGATGGGCAAGTCCATATGAAGCAGAATCATAAACTCTTACCCAGTTTCACAATTAATTGCTTCTCTGTTGTAAACTCAAGGAAGAGTGTAACTCTACCACTCAGAACATTCTCCCTGTCTCCCGACTAGAGCAGTGCAGGCTGTCTTAGAAGACAGAGGGAGAAGGGGGGAGAAGGAGGGAGAAAGAGAGAGAGGAGGGGGGGGGGGAGAATGAGTCCGTCAGAGTCACGACAATACCGCCGAGTACCTGAAATGGCAGAGTGTGTTGCTTATCAGCTTTAGACTCTAGCAAACCCCAACCCAACCCATTCTGGAAATGGCCAATGATGTCCTGGGTGTCTTCTTGGAATGAGGGTCTGGGGCAATTCCTTGGCCTGCTGATTAATGCTGTGACCCCTGGGGACCCAAAGGAAGATACAATTTCTCGCAAATAGCATTTCAGAACCTCAATGCCACAAACCTCCTAGGCCACTGTTCAAGTGTATATTCAATAATAAACATAGATAAGTAAAACCCTGCCTGCAGATAATACCTTGCCGTACGTGCTTTGGGGAGAAGGCAAACAGCCCATCTAGCATAGAACGCCAACAGCCAGCCCTGCCAACAAAGCCTGAGTTAGTAGATCATTTCGATGGCTGCTCGTAGTAAGCACCTCACTGGGTAAAATATGGCCCTTTCGAATGATGGACACCCCAGAGGTGCCTACCGTGCACAGGTGTGGTGCTGGGGGAAGACAATGGGCCCGGCTGGTGGTTCAGTTACTTGTTTCTTACCTGACAGGTGAACTGTTCTCTCTGCATTTTCGAGGAGACATAACTATACCTGTCACTCCGAAGGCAAAGCTCACTCAGGATTACCACTGCCAATTTCCTGATGGTTATGCTTTCATTCTCCGGGGTCAGAGATTTGGCAAATCAGTGCCGAGGAAGGGAGCAGATGTGTTTTCCATTAAAATCCTGAGGGACACCACTTATTTTATCTTAGCATGAGCCTGGGCATGGGGCAAGGGCTCTTTCTTCTCCAGTAAGTTAAAAAGGGAAAAATTTAAAAAAAAAAAAATCCCAGCAACAGAGACAGTGGTCATTAACTCTCCCAACTACGCATCCCTCTCTCCTTCTCACCCTCCTTCCCTCGTCTACCTTTTACCGGCGTCCACACACACGGGCCCGGAGGATATGTCTTATACGTGTTTTCATTATAGCACTTAAAAAAAAAAAAAAGATCAGTCAGCTTTTTGCACTCTTCTCTCTTGCTAAAGTTGCTTCTGCCCTTTGAAAATATGAAAGCCCTTGAGTGATTTTATATTTTCAAAGGGTAAAAGTGCTAAAGAGCACTTCTCTATTTCAAGAGAGGAGGAAAAAAAGTAAATCAGTCTGCCTAAAGTGTTCACTTGGAAAAGGTAAAAATGAACTACCAGTGTGATGGGGAGCAGCCACGGTACCTGGAGTTACAACGTATGTGTATACACACACACACACTCACACACACTCACACACAGTCACACTCACACACACACTCACACACATACACTCACACTCACACACATTCACACACACACTCACACACAGTCACACACACACTCACACACACTCTCACACACAGTCACACTCACACACTCACAGACACTCACACACTCACACACATACACACACAGCACTCACACACAGTCACACTCACACACACTCACACACACTCACACACTCACACACATACACACACACTCACACTCACACACATACACACACAGCACTCAGGAGTCCAACACTGGAAAACACAACACGAGGCACTGCCTCCACCTCCACCCAAAACTTTGTGGGAAGTCTAAGAGAAGCAATGCTTCTGGAAGTACTATCTCAATAATCCCAGATTTGCCCACCTAAAATCCATCACGCAGCCCAGGTATCATTTCCTCTGGGTACACTCCCACTTCCAAGGTTGGGGGGGCGGGAGGTGGAAGGGGCTCTTCCCTCCGTGCGGCCACTGTGGTGTCTCACTCCCTGCATTTCCCACAACGCCTTGTAAGGTTTTTTTCTGGTATCTCCCTCAGAAGACTGTAAGACTCTTTTTTTAAAATATTTTATTTATTTATTTGACAGAGAGAGATCACAAGTAGGCAGAGAGGCAGGCAGAGAGAGAGGAAGAAGCAGGCTCCCCGCTGAGCAGGGAGCCCAATGCGGGCCTCGATCCCAGGACCCTGAGATCATGACCTGAGCCGAAGGCAGAGGCTTAACCCACTGAGTCATCCAGATGCCCCCATAAGACTCTTGATGGCAGTTGTAGTAGTTCTTATTTCTAGATCCCAGTTCCCAACACAGTGACTCATACACAGTAGGAGTAGTAATAAATATAAATGATTATGTATCAAAATTAAATACTTTGCTTGTACTAATTAATCCTCAGAATATCTCTATCAATTATCCCCATTTTACAGGTAAGGAGACTGAAACACAGAGAGGTGAAGCCATTTTCCTACGGCCACACAGCTAATAAGTGCTAAAAACTGAATTCTAGGAACGCCTGGGTGGCTCAGTCAGTTAAGCCGCTGCCTTCAGCTCAGGTCATGATCCCAAGTTCCTGGGATGGAGCTCCGCATCAGGCTCCAGCTGAGCGGGCAGCCTGCTTTTCCCTCTCCCTCTGCCTGCTGTGCTCTCTATCTCTCTGTCAAATGAATGAATGAATGAATGAATAAATAAATAAATAAATAAATAAATAAATAAAATCTTTAAAAAAAAACTGAATCCTAACTCAAATAGTCTGATCCTAGGAACTGTGTGCTCTATCACTATTCTTCACTGCCTTTCAAAAATAATATATGCATAAATATACTCAGTTGTTTTTTAAAAGAATTAAAAAATTCAGATCCATCATTTACAACATGTATATCCCAAAAAGAGCTCATTTAACATCCTCCAATTTTATTTCCTTCTCTGCAACCTCAGTTTCCTCCTTTTGAGAACTAAATAAAAAAAGGCCCTGCAATCTGGCTAGCACCATGCACAGGTGTGCTGAATACACATTCATTCTCTTGCCCAAATATCCACAAATGAGACGAATTCTTGTAGTGAGTCTCAGGCAATAAAAGCCCGGTTGGAAATGCAAGTGACTGATTTTTACCTGAGGTGCTCATTTGGTCTATAATTAATATTACCAACTATTATCAGTTCCTACATCAACCCAAGTACCATCTTTGCCCAAAGCAAGGTCAGTCACACATAACGCAGACTCCGCGGCAGAGAGCTTACTGGAGCAATTTTCCCCTGGTGTGCAGGAAGCAACGACCCCGAAACAGCAAGGACCGTGCAAGATAGGGTCCGGTCACCAGGCAGCAGAAGACCAGTGAAGTGGGCTTACAGGCCCACCACAGCCCCAGAGAGCCAACCTCCATCATTTCCATGCTTGCTGTTTCTACTACCAGTGAGGGAAACGGCACTAGCGTTCAAGGACATCTACACATTAGGAAAAACTATAATCGATAAACTGCTGATACCAATGACAATAGCCAAGGACAGAACCAGAAGATAGATCCTGACACACATTCACTTAGGGAATGGCTACTATACCTGGTAACTAAGAAGGAGCTGGGAAAACCAACTATAGCTGGATTGCATAGGAGGATTTTATCCAAAGAATTTCAGACACTCGTGTGTATCTTCATTATAAAGTTGGAAGGCACCTTGATATGATACAGAAAAGCATACGGGTATTAAAGCTAACCTGACCTGGGCTCAAATCTCCCCCTTCCACTATTATAAGTATGGCCTTGGGAAAGTATATTTGAGTTTTAATTTCCTTATTTGGAAACAAATAATAATGCTTACCTGACACAGGGATTGTAGGAATTAAAGCATATATGTCAAGCATCTACCATAATGAATGGCACATAGCAGACAGTCACAGGATCATATACAATTAGCAAGCCAGAGATCAGTTAACATACAGATATTCACTGTAGTTGGTAACTATTCATCCATTCATCTACTCATTTATTCCTTGAATTACTAAAATATGCCAAACCACAAGTATTTGCAAAGATTCAGAAAACAACAAGCCTGTCATCGAGGTCTTTTATATGGAAACATAAACATTCAACTCACTACACAGATGACTACCAGCTATGAAACTTTGGATACCATTACAGATATGCACACATTGGGGAAAACACTTCTGTAGATTAGGAATTTAGAAGCTTTCATTTTGGAGGTGAGGACTTTAGCTAAGGAAGGTGGTGGCGATGATGAAGGGATAGATGAACTGAAACATGTTAAGTCACAGATTGCCAAAAAATATGGTCTTCAGATTTTATTTTCTACATCTTCATTACTTCAGAGGCATTTTATTGATAAATCAGTTTAAGAAGAAGGTAAGAAAGGGACTTGGCAAAGACTAACTGTTCTAATCTTAATTAATTTTGCCTATGAAAATTCCATATAATGGTTTCTAGCAAGAAAAGAAAAAACTACTGAAACTGAGTGTACGTACTGATGATTGCTCTTGGCTACCTAGGGACAGACTTCACCACAAGTGAGACAGCCTGCACACACATAAGAACAATAAATATTCTAAACAAATGTATCCCAATTTATCTCAGTCTACAACAGTTAGAAGAGCTCGTACTAGCCAGGTCTGACTCATCCTGATGCTGAGATAAAATCCATACGTGGGCACGTACCAGGTATAGAAAACCATCCTTCAAAGTTGTCTTGGGAGTGTTAAAAAGAACAACACTGTCATTCCGAACTTAAAAGCAGTAACCAAATCACATACCATCCTCCTACTGAGAGATAAAGAAATGATTTGGTTAAAAAAAAAAAAAAAAAAGATTCGGTGGTCTTTTTTCAAGTCAGCTCAATGAACACAAAGCACTACTATGTAAGTTCTCCGAAGACATTGCTGTCAAGGGTCTTGGGTCACTACAGTTACGATGGGTGGGTCCGGAAGCTCTGGCCAGTTTTTGAAAAATAACAAATATGTGCTGTTCTCACATTATCCAAAGCACTGAAGGTATGTCACAGGAATACTCAGAATCTGCTACCAAGACGTCAACATTCTGAAAAGATAACAACAGAAGAACTAAAGTATTTGGTTTAGTACTCAAGATAACTGGTTGTTCCTCTTTCAAAATGGTAGAGGCAGAGAGAAACCAACAGGTTACAGGTTACAGGATGCAGACCAACTAGCAGAGGCACCGTGAGGAATACGGCTCCTACCTGGAGAATTCCTGAGTGGTTACTTTTTGGGTCTCTACTGGGATTTTGTTCTCCTTAATACTTTCCTATATTTTCAGATTTCTTCTAATAAACACATCCTTTCAAAATTAAGGGAAAAAATACTTTCACCGAAAAGAAGTACTAAGAGTAAGTACCATGAAGCTCTCTTGGGCTCCTTAGTCGCATTAACCTCATTATGTAGCCAACTCGTGACTTCCAGGATGGAAAAGAGAACACCGGCTCCTGAAATGCCCACTGCCAGCCCTGCTGTCTCACTAACTTACCTTCCTGATGTTCTCCTGCCTGGAAGCCCCCAGCAGTGAAGGAGACACTCAGGAGTTCACCTTCATGACTTGCAACTAAGAGCAAAGTGGAATGTTCATTCTGGAACTGTAACCACTGCACAGCTATCCCTTGAACCAAAGCGTTTTGTAGCTGGTACCCTCTTGTATCCATTCCTTTTCTGTAATTGTCCTCTTTTTGAACCTTCAACTCAGATGCCTAGGATCCTTAAGTTCTCTTCTGATTATACAGATTCCCAACTATACAGCGTCATTCACTCAGAAACCCAGCCTGCTTTTGACAGCTTCCCTAAAGTGGGACCTTTGAATACTTACACCAAGTTCTTCAGCTAATTTAGGCTACTGTGGTAACAGCTAACATTGTGGAAGTGTGTTACCATTCCCATATGTTTTGTATTCTGTTAGACCGGGTACACAATGATTCTATCAAAGTAAATCATACACCCAAATGGTGGAATGACAGAACATATTTATGAGCTCACGTAAAGGTTTTGGTGCTGCATTCAGAATATCATGGAAACCTAATGTATTCCAAACATGGCTCTATGTTAGGTGTTGAGAAGATACAGTAAAACAGAAAATTGTCTCTGACCTCAGGTGGTAAAATTAAGAGCAAGAGAGACTTACAAAAAGGAACCATAATATGGTCTGATTGGTGTAGTACCAGAAATGATGCTAAGGTATGGAAATACAGCATTCAACAAAGAGAACTTAATCTCTAGGAGTGGGGAAGATTCATGAACAGTGGTCCGCGAAGACAGATTTGTTGAACAAAGGGCAGGAACAATGGCACAGAGATAGAAGTCAGCACAGCACACTTAGGAAATGCCCAGTGTCTGGATATGAAGTGCATACCATTGTTGGCAATGGACTCAACCAATCTAAGAATCTTGGACCTGTCACATATATCTCTTCACCTTTTTCCAATATCTTCATGTTAGTTCATACTTAAATGTCTGATAGTTCAGTTCTTCGCCTAAGGAATGGATAATGAAAGGTGTCCTGAAATAAGTTCAAGAAAAAAAAGAGTCCAGGACCCACCAAGTTGTGTGACCCTGGGCACTACATTCAAATTCTACAAATCTCAGTTATCATCAGTGGGCAAATACAATGGGATTAACTGGATAATATCCAATATCCCTTCATTTACAAACCCCACTTTAAGTTCAATGATTGATCAAATATCTGTTAAGTAAAAGACATTACTCTGTCCAAATATGAGTAAAACATCATGCCTGATTTCAAAAGTTCACACATAATAGGGAGCAAAAGAGAAATAAATACACCTAAAATAATACACAAGGCAACATGTGAGCGGTGTAAGTAACAAAATGCATAAGACAAAAGAAATTGTAGGGGGTAGTTTTGAGGCACAGCAAGAAGTCCAGTTGAGTAGAAGGTACATGAAGACACAGTAGGGAAAAAAAGAAACAAAAACCAGAAAGGTTTGCTGGAAGTGTTCTGAAGACCATTTAATGCCAGACCAAAAAAAATCCATGTGTATGTGAAATATTCATGTTACAAAGTTGACATCGTAGATCATTAGAGAAAGGAGGGGACATCTCAATAAATGGTTCTGAGACAACTGGGTATGTTCGTGAAAGAATGAAAACAAACCTCCAACTCAAACTCTGCACAGAAGAAAAGAAACGAAAAGGTATTCCAGGTGGATTAAAGGCAAAATATGAAAAACCAAACTATATAATTTAGGATATAGGAGAATGTATTTAATTACATTTAGGAAGGATTTTCTAAGCACAACTCAAAGGAGCTAAGCATAAAATGACCGAAAACACTGATTACATTAAAATTGAAACTAAAGTTCATGAGAAAATAAAATATTCGAGTCACCAGAAAATACCATAAAGTTAAAAAAAAACTAGATGAAATTTCAATCACACATAACACATTAAGGATTTTATATATATAAAACACGTATGACACATATACACTCAAAACTACTAGAATTGATAAGATACAATAAAAAAAAATGAGCAAAAGACTTGAGTAGGTATTTCAGAGAAGAAATATAAATGGCAGTGAGGTATATGGAAGAATGTTAAACTTCATTAGCAATCAGAAATATGAAAATTAAGTCCATACGGAGATAATCATATTGTAACCCACTAAAAATGAGCAGAGGCCTCCAGGCCTATTAATATCCAATGGTGGCTGATGGGAAATGATGGGAACTTACATTTTGCTGAAAAACAACATGGCATTGTCCAGAAAATTTAACATGCTCGCGCTCTGGGTTTTAGTATTCTCCTCTCAGGTAAGAAACACTTAAAAATGGGTACCGGCAGGCATGCATGACAAAGTTCCTGGGAGCACTTTTCATAAAGAAAAAAAAAAAAAACAAAACCCAGGGGCGCCTGGGTGGCTCAGTTGGTTAAGCAACTGCGTTCGGCTCAGGTCATGATCCCGGACTCCCAGGATCGAGTCCTGCATCAGGCTCCCAGCTCTTCGGGGAGTCTGCTTCTCCCTCTGACCTTCTCCCGCCTCAGGCTCTCTCTCTCTCTCTCTCTCTCTCTCTCAAATAAGTAAATAAACTATTAAAAAAAGAAAAAAAAGAAAAAAAAACCTGAACAAGCCCAAATTTCACTGCCAGCAACATAAGTCAATTACGGTTGAGTCACACCACGGAATATTGTATCTGAGGGAAGTGAATCAACAACGGTACATGTAATAACAGAGACGAAACACAATCTTGTCGTGACAAACAACAACTGCTGAGAAATATGTAGACTTTAATTTAAATACATCTCAAAAAGAAGCAAAAGTAAACTGTGTTTGTGTCGAAGCACATACATATTTGTTTAAGCTGTTTTTTTAGCAACAAGGAGAGGATGAGCACAGAATGTGAGCCAGGATTACTTCGGCAGGAGAACCCGAGCGGTGCATTATGGGAGAAGCACACACAAGAGTCACATGTTGACAGCGCCCCTCTTCTTACCCGTGGGGCTAAGGGTACAAATACCCAGTTTAATTTCATTTTTTAAAAATTATTCATATGCAACAATAAAATCACAAAATGTCTTACAGTTTGTAAGTTGAAGTCACAAATAAGGAACCACTGGCAGTTGTGAACAGGGCAGTATTATTAGAAATGCTTGCGTTGAGAAGAATTCCTACACCAAGTTGTCTGGAATGGCAATGGCGTCCCCATCACACCCGTGCGTCCACAACAGTGGTGCTGCCTGGGACTCTGCCCAACACTGCAGGAGAAGCTATGCTGCCTATATCCTTCAGACACCAAGACTAGTAAAAAAAAATATTAATCCACTCATAAAAGATGACCACTTATCGTTTACATCCTGGGCCTAGGCGATGTTTGATGATAACATTTCAAGGGGATAGGAATTTCTATCTGTGGGCCCTGTGCTTTGGTCCAGAAGGGAAACACAGTACAACCTCCAATCCTGGATTCTTAATACCTAATCCCTCTCATATAATCTCATCCCTTTTAGTTATACCCCTCCTGGCATTGTATATCCCTCCTAGCAGAAGTCAAGCTCCCAAAGGCTGAAATGTGACGTGCCAACATCCATTTTCACTCATCCAAGTCATCCGGGATACAACATGGAAAGATGACGCCTAACACAGAAGGGGAGGCAAATGGCATATGGTCCCCTTCAATCCCTTACCTTTTACTAGGACAGTGATTCCAAATCACTAAATCTCAAAACAAGATCAGAGTCTACATTTGTACACAATCAACGCACCCATGAGATCAGTGGCTCTCAATCCCGTGTTCCCAAACTGAGAATCACTTGGGGAGCTCAAAAACATACCACTGGGTCGCCCTCCAGGAGATTCCAACTCAATTGCTCTGAGTTAGAGGCCCCTGCAGATTGAGAACGTCAGAGAGACACTGTCTTCATCACTGAAACTACACCCATGTGGATTTCTATAAACCAGGGCTACAAAAACATTTGGTGCTTATCTTTCCATCTACTGTATCTCGATAAAACTGTTTAAACATACTTTAAACTGGTAAACATCAGTTTGAAGCTAAAAAAAAAAAAAAAGTTAATGCCCACACACCTTCCAAATACCTGCATAAGATTTTCTCCCCCATCCTGGCTGACAATACTACAGAAGTCCACCTTTCTGTTGGGTTTGAAATAAACAGTGTTGGGTGATGACCAGGGATTTGCAGGTCTAAAACCTGACCACCATTTCTGGCAGCAAGAGTCCTCATTGATAATTACTAAAAAAAAATAATAACAAAACCTGAATACTCTGACACCTAATCTCCAAGAACCAGAAGTTTCCTAAACCCTGTGTGTTTGACATTTCCCCAGCAAGGTGGCTTGGATATGAATCATCATCATGATCTAGTCACCAGTTTCCAGCCTCTGGCTCAACCAATGGGGATGGCTTTTTGCAAGTTATCCCGGTCTTCAGAGGGGCAGAATTCACTTGAAAACAAGGAACAACAGGGACTCCCGGAGAAGCGGCAACCGAAGCCTTTAAAATTATATCTAGTTGCTCTCTTTGAATGCAGATTTATAGCCTTTTGAGGGTATCACAAGCACAAGGCTGCCAACATCAAAAGCTCTCTTAAAAGAAGCACAAGTAAAATGCTTATGCACATTTGAAATCTGTCCCACCCCATGTCCTGAGTGTCAAATCATTACAACCTCTTTAATACCACCACCTCGGGCGCCTGGATGGCTCAGTGGGTTAAAGCCTCTGCCTTCGGCTCAGGTCATGATCCCAGGGTCCTGGGATCGAGGCGCACATCGGGCTCTCTGCTCAACGGGGAGCCGGCTTCCTCCTCTCTCCTCTCTCTCTGCCTGCCTCTCTGCCTACTTGCCTCTCTTTGTGTCAAATAAATAAATAAAATCTTAAAAAAATAAAATAAAATAATACCACCACCTCATAAAAAGCCCAGTAGACCACTGAAACTGGAAAGTGTTACCGTCTCACCACACCTGAAGATCCAGCTTTACACAGGGAAAAATGGAAATTAGAAGTGATTTATTTACCCAGATTAAGAATTCGTAGCCGTGCAGCAAATACCATTCTAAAACTACATCCTTTGCATAAAAGCATAACTCACAGCACTCATATCACAACTAGTGGAAATGTAGTTCCTATAATATTCTTTCCTGTGTACATATTTTTTAAATAATGACATTTAAAAAGCACTTAGGACCTACTAGTGATTGTAGTAGATCCTAAATACCAGTTCAGTATTTGCTCATAATGAACACATTTACTACCAAGGATGCAGAAGTAACTGAAACAAAAGCTTAAGATTCACCCCAGGGCGCCTGGGTGGCTCAGTGGGTTAAAGCCGCTGCCTTCGGCTCAGGTCATGATCCCAGGGTCCTGGGATCGAGGCCCACATCGGGCTCTCTGCTTAGCAGGGAGCCTGCTTCCTCCTCTCTCCTCTCTCTCTGCCTGCCTCTCTGCCTACTTGTAATCTCTCTCTCTCTGTGTCAAATGAATAAATAAAATCTTTAAAAAAAAAAAAAAAAAAAAGATTCACCCCAAATTTCCTCCCAACATGAAACAAATCCATAATGTAAACAGTTTTTATGATAGTAATTAACTCTGCTACACTGAACTAACCGAGCCCCTCAAATCAAAACCCTAATGTTCTCTAAGAACTGAGCCAAGAAGAGTAATCTGTATTATTTCAAAGGTGTTTAGAAAAATACAAACATTTTAAATAAAAGGAAGACATCCTTTAACAGAAAGGAAAAATGATCAATAGTCTTTAGTCTTCTGGTATCATTTCTTTTGAATTCCTTCGTGCCTCTATTGATTACTTTTGTTATTATAGCCCCGGAAAGGAAAAGAGGTAAGAATGACATTGAGAAAGTGAAGATCTGGATCCACGGGTGAGCACTGATGGAAAGACCTATAAAAGTCAAGAAAGCTACTTTGCTTCTCTAGACTTTGGTTGTTCCTATAAAAATTTGGGTTTTGGGGGCGCCTGGGTGGCTCAGTGGGTTAAAGCCTCTGCCTTCGGCTCAGGTCATGATCTCAGGGTCCTGGGATCGAGGCCCGCATCGGGCTCTCTGCTCAGCAGGGAGCTTGCTTCCTCCTCTCCTTCTGTCTATCTCTCTGCCTACTTGTGAACTCTCTCTGTGTGTCAAATAAATAAGTAAAATCTTTAAAAAAAAAAAAAAATTGGGTTTTGGCCTAAAAATTTTAGGGTTCTTTTCAGTGATATAATTTCTCAATTTTCCTCTCCAAGTGGGAAACACAAGTACATAAAACTCGGTGATCAAATTAATGTCTATCAAATGTAAAATGGATGGCCACGTAAGTGCTTTCTATCTTCTGCTTTCAGACAGTGCCCCTCCACAAAGCTAGAAGACATTTTAGAAGCGCAGCTCAAAGAAAGATGAGTACTGAACTGTGAGAAATGATTGGCTCCCAGATCCTTTTAATCTCTTCACAAAATACACCAAGGTCACAGAGACAGACCAGAAGTCTGAGTATTCTACATAGCGAGTTTTGTTTATCAAAGGTGTTTTATTAAAATAATGTGAGAAGACTTAGAACCTGGAAACATAAAATTTCATAAATCTGGTTTCTATTGGAAAGAAAAAGTCAGTCACTCTAGCAACCATAAGCGCCTACCCCAACTGAGTAAAAATGAGCCACAGTGGGAGTGGTAAGTCCTAATTCCTTCAGCCATTTTCCAGGCTACCCACTTCAGTTGCTAGAATTGCTCCCGTATGCTTTAGTTTACAACCACTGATTGGAGAGAAACTGATACCTGGAATTTAATTTTTTATGGTATTGGTACATTCCTCAAAATGCTTAAGCCAAGGCTTACCAGCATCATTCCTGAAGCCCCACTAACTTATCCTGAAAATTCTACTTCCACAGCATTTTTTATTGAAGATTTTGATACATATTTAAAATGCCAAGAAATGCTTCCCGGAATGATAAAAATACTGTGAATGAAAGGTACTGAAAACAATGGAGAGCATCATAGAATGTTAGAGCACATAGGCACTTTAAAGGCAATTCAGTCATTTCTTCTCACTTTAGAAATAAAAAGAATCAGAGAATAAGTGACACGTTGAAGGACATATGGTCATAAGCTTCCCAAGCTCATCACACTGCTTAAAGGAGAAGGGAGGAGGAAGAAACAGACAGGGGGACCTGGGTGGCACAGTTGGTTAAGCATCGGACTCTTGGTTTCAGCTCAGGCTCATGAGATTGAGCCCTGGGTCAGGCTTCATGTTCAGTGGGAAATCTGAGATTCTCTCCCTGCCCCCCTACTTCCGTGCTCACGTGCATGCGTGCATGCTGTCCATCTCTCTCACTCTCTCAAATAAATAAATCTTTACAAAAAATTACAAAATAAAAAAATAAAAAAAAATTACAAAGATTTGGGGGTTAGATGAGAGATACCATGGAGAAAGAGAGAAATGGGAGTACCTAAATTAAGGAGCTGGCTCAGAAGTCAAAATTAAATCGACATCTCAAGTGTAAGAGTTATTAATGTCATTTAAATTAACAGCATAGAACTTTAATGATCTAAGTTTGCTATAAGGATGATATATGACATTCTACTAATACATAATACATACACAGATACCCATGCATTAAAACACTTATCAATTTGACAATTATTAATAATTGGCTATATAAGTGATGGTCTTCTCTGCTGTAGGATGTGACACGGTAGAGCTGTCTTTTCACATTACCATTCCAGAGGTTGAAATGCATCTCAAGCTGTCTGTTAAACTTGAGAAAATATTAAATTAAATGGGTTGTGTGGGTTTTCTTTTTCTTTCCTTATTTTTTTTTGCTTTATTTTTGCCCTACTATAAACAAAAATAAAAAGAAATTAATGATGAATCCTTTATTCAGCTTTATTTCTTTAAAGCAAACCCCCAAACACTTACATCCCACCCACACACCTCACACTGACAAAACATGTGAACCTCCTGATTGTTTTTGTTGTTGTTTTTTGTTTTTTGTTTTTGGTAAGGAAAACAACTTTGGAAATCTGATGCAATCAGGGTAACTTCTGGTCCCAAGACTAAGGGAGATACAAGGGTTGTCAATTTAGATGCAGGAGACTTAAACTTTTCCCAGTCCCTTTCAAATGGCTTACAACATACCTACATTTGCCTGGCAAAGAATTTTATTCGGTGGTCTGTATTTTTGGGCCCTATCTCTTTTTAAAGACAGGTTGGAAAATTCTTTTTTTTTTTTTTTTAAAGATTTTATTTATTCATTTGACACACAGAGAGAGATTACAAGTAGGCAGAGAGGCAGGCAGAGAGAGAGGAGAGAGGAGGAAGCAGGCTCCCTGCTGAGCAGAGAGCCCGATGCGGGCCTGGATCCCAGGACCCTGAGATCATGACCTGAGCCGAAGGCAGAGGCTTTAACCCACTGAGCCACCCAGGCGCCCAAGGTTGGAAAATTCTTAAAGACACACTGATGAAAACTGTTATTGGAAGTCCAAGTGCCTTATGCCATGGCACTACCTTCAAATACAAATTTAAAGACTTTAATCTTGTTTTACAAGTATACACAGAACGAAAAACAAAGCACATACACTCAAAATTAATAATAAAGACAAGGTATTTGGAAAGCCATGCAGATGGAAGAGCGAGTAGTCTATTTCTAAAAAGCCTGGCTTATAATGGCATCTTTAAAAATAAAACCAGAGAACTAATTTGTGATGTTTACCTACTCTAATGAACTCTTTCATTCCTTTGATTAAGAAAATGTTATTGCTTAGCAAGAGTCTCAGAATATCTGACATACAACGTACTCCATACCACAGTGTGCCATAGTGATACAGTCACAATTTTACTTCCCTCCAATCACTTCTGACACATTTCCCAGGCGGGGCCGTCTCTGTTTATAACCATGAGAAACGTAATAGCAATAGACCGAGGAAGCAACACAGGTTCCTTTCTTTTCCCTCAACCAAAATTCTTATTCACGTATTTCTCCTTCGTCACACATGCTCACACATGTTCACGCATCCACAGCCCTGTCTCAAGTGTCATGAGAGCAAAAATGCTGTATCATCCAGCTCAGGTCTAATCAATCCATCCGGTGAGAAAATAGAATTACATGGTAAAGAAGTCCAAAAGGCCGAGAAGCCATTTGGAGACTCAGCTTGAGGCCTGGTACTATTTACTGCTCTCTGTCTGGCCTTGGTTGAAGAATCTCTAACTCTAATTTTATCATCTGTTCGCAATCAGGGCGGATGTGCAAATACAAAGCAATCACACTTCTGAACATCCCTTAAAAGTGTCAAGTTCCATGCAAATGAATGATTACGCAAAAAAGTCATCCATGAGAGTGTCACTCTTATACTTAACCATCTTTCTAGAATAGTCTGTCTAGGAATGTAGGTTTTCCAACCTATTTAGGGGAAAAAATATATATATATAAAACCCTCTTACAGTTACTTAATTCTTTCTCTGGCAATTAAACTTTCCTGAGTTATTTTATCACAATATTGAATAAGTTTTAGAAACTTCTGTCTAAATAGTATTTATATCTTAATATAATGAGGTTGGAGTAAAAAATATTGGTTGGTGTTTGCTGCTGGACACCAACTGCCAAGGGCTGGGTGAGTAATGGTGAGCACAACGGGCCCTGTCAAGTAGAGGTAAGGACCTTGCAGCAGAGAGAGAGACGCCAAACACCAGCTCCTACATGGTATTGTGACAACGACAATACTGGGGAGCCTCAGTACGCTGTATGAACACTGCTCTGGTTTGTTTTTATGTTTGGTTTTGGTTTTTTGTTTGGTTTTGGTTTGGGGGTGTTTTTTTCTGAACCAACTGGTTTTACTCTACCTCTTAACTATAGCCTCATTCTCTCATTATCTTGAATTCCAGATCATTTTAAAGGCAGGTGCAGTCAAGAGATACAATAGAATGAAGGAGTGATCGTGAGGAGGAGAAAAGCTTCTTATGTAACAAAAATCTGACTTTGGACAAACTGCTTAACTCCCCAGGGACTCAGTTTCCTCTTTATTGCATGCAATTAATTAGATGCAAATATCAGTCCTCAATTACTTCAAAACAGATTTCAAGACTTTTAAAATATTGCATCTGTCTTTATCAATGCTGGAAGCTAGACAATGTACCATCTCAGAATCGAGCTCCTGAATGCGTTCATTTTATGAGTGGCTGCATGTTTATCTGAGTTAAAACTGACATTTGTGTTTGCTTCTTCCTCTATTGGCATTTTAAAAATGGTCGTACACTGAATTCTACTTCATACTGGCTTGCACGTAAAAAACAGTATGAAAATACAAACTCTGAATTACTATCACACATGGCCCTGCTTCTCAAAGAGGGATGGGGTCCATGGATGGGGTCATCTAGAAGTAGGTCAGAAATGCAGAACCTCAGGCCCCCCTCCCCAGGCTGACTAAATCAGAAGGTGCATTTTTAGGAGATCTGCAGTGATTCACATGCACATTAACATCTGAAAAGCACTGATTTGTGAGTTTCAAGGATATTACCAGCTTAGCTTCCTTAACCCATGATCATTTGGTTTCCCCTCCTCTCCTAGTAGATTTTATTAAATTAAATTCAAACAAAGATGGTAACTCCTAAGTAAGTACTGTTGCCAGCAGAAGCCACCAATCACTTTCACACTACTCCCAACAACAGGCGCACAAATATATTCAGAGGCAAATTTCTCATCCAATATTTAGAAAATAAATTTGCTTTTATAGTAAGTTATCAAAATCTGTGAATGATATTACACAAAACACAGCTACGCCAGTGTTAGTTGAGTCTTGAAGGATGCAGGGTGATGTCTTCCCATGCCTGCCTGCCAACCACCTACCTTCTGAATTTCTCAGTATCGCTTTCCCTTGGACTCACCTGATTTGAGAAATTACAACATTTGATTTTAGATAACAACAAAGCATCTGAGAAATTCACTCTCATTCAAGCTCCACATCGCTGCAGTGATGTCCTGCCCACAGGATTCCTCCTAGTCTTACAACACCAGCCTGGGTCGGTGGGACACCCGTGCGCCAAGGTCTCTCTTTCTGGGGAGGAAGGCTCTCTTGGACCTTATGAACCAGAAACTGGGGGGCAGAGAGTCAAATCTGCATTAAGGGAAGCTGTCGCTGACCTCGCTTGAAAGGCAGCTTTTGGCTTTCCAGTGTCCTTATGAAGAAAGGAACTGGTCATAGAGGAAGAATTCAGGCCTCCCCTTAATTCTCGACTTGTTAGAAACAGTATCAGGAAATACTGTGACTCCTGGAATGGTCTGATATAGCTGAGAAGCATCACACAGGTGTGTTGTTTCCCCCAGAAACACAACCCAGGACTTCTGCCCCTAACTTCTAGTTCGGTGAAGTCGGTGGGTCTGGGCAGGGGTTGAGCAAAGCAGACGTGGTTCACACCCCATCCTGCATACGCACACCCGCTTTCTGAAAAAATACTGCAAAAGCACCGCAGAGTTCACAGTGGATTTCTAAGGCAGTCCAAAGTGAATACATTAACATCCGCCTAATTCTGAAAATTATCTACGCACAGCATGTGTGTGCGCACAATAAGGCCATACGATGCAATGTGGCACAAACAATTAAAAGTTCTTTTCAAAGTGGAAATGCAAAATAGAACGAATATCTATTTTCTATAAATGAATCAAGCCATCTGCCTCGAAAGAGCAGCAGCAGGAGTACCCAAAACAGCAGAAACAGCAGCCTCTGGTGTTAACAATCTACTCTCAAATCTCATGCTCCACATTTCGCCGGGAAACAAGGCTAAAAATACAAGACATGCAACAAATAGTCTCTTGGGATCTGCCATTCCATGGATGGCGTATTCAATCAGAGTAATATTTTCTGTTGAAATTCAAAATTGAAAAAAAAGAAAAGCAAGCTATCATATTAGAAACTGGCGTTCAGAATTTTAAGTGTGACTCCAATCCCAAAGTATATTAAGCTGAATGGTGAGAGGGTGGTTGTTTTCATACAACACAAATCTCTGAGATTTATCTGAATATATTTATAGATTTATTTAAGCTACTCTGGATTCCTCTACAACTCTCACAGTGATAGAGAAATAATTTTCATCCTTTTGTCACCAAAATAGAAGGGTCATTTTATTTTTGGCACAGTTTAGAAAACAGTCCTTGTTGCAGGCTCTGGAGCAGGACAGTGTAAGTTCGAATCCAGGCTCCTCCATATACTATCTCTGTGACCTTGCCCAAGTTAGTTAACCCCTCTTTGCCCTTCTTTTCCTATGTTAAAATGAGAATACGACTTACCTCCTAGTGGTATTTTAAGGACTAAAGGAGTTAACAGAGTAAAGCATTTAGAATAATCAATGGCACACACTAAATACAGTAATTGCTATTATTATTCCGCACTCAAACAAGGCTACAAAAATGCCTGCTCTTAAGGAAGAGTAGTAATATAAAGAGCGGTAGCAACAGGATGGTAAGTTCTCATGCCAAAAGTGGCCGTTTAGCAAACGATGGGGGTGAGCTGGTCAGGGTCTTCACCTAGACTTTGCGGTTCTCACTACAGGGAAGTCCCCGTTGGCCATTCGGCCATGCCATCGGTTCACGAAGGCATCAGGAGGAGGACAGAAGAGAAGACAATGACATGGATGGTCAGCGGGCACCTTCCTGAGCATGGGATTAGGGTTAATGGCAAAAGTACAATCAAAACTCACCTCCATTGGGACTTTCTCTCAATGTGTGTGCCTGTCCATTACGAGGACACCTGTGTCCCCACTACCACCTTCTTTAAGAGGATGTTACACAACTTTCTTTGTACATACACCTGTCTTTGGGATCAGACATGAATGCATGTAGCCTGGGTCTCTAGCCTTCATATTAAAAAAAGAAGAAAAGGCACAAGGGAGTGGTATCAAATATTCACTATCTCCTGTACGACTAATTCCTTGAGAAACCTTTAGAGTTGGCAACATTTTAAGCTGGGTACTATATATGGCAGAAGGAAGACAATAAAGTCACTGAGACAATAGAGAGAAACGTGCTTCCCTAACTAGTAAGACAGCAGGGTCTGGAACTACCTGACTCACCCTGTCCTACAGTTCTGAGAGCCCAAGGAGGATACCTGGCCCCATACCTTTTCCCACCCTATGGGCCGCGCCACCACTTGCAGAACCACACAGGGGTCAAAGAGTGAGGAAGGACATCTATGTTTCATAGCAAGGCCCTGCAAAAGAACAACTTCTTTCTAAGAGCCAGATCAGAACAACTAATGTCTTCTTAAAAACTAAGATACTTGAAGACATTTCTTGAGCAGAACACGTTGTCAGGCAGGAAAACAAGCCATGGGACTGTTCAACCTAAGAGCACAACTCAAAAATCAGAGACAATCCTGAAAGAAAATTGGGAGAAAAGACGCCTTCCTCATAGCACTCTGGAGGGACAGTTTTTGGAGGAAAAAGAGCAGATTCAGAAAGGCCAGAGGGAGGAACTGGCTTGGGGGGGGGGCATAAAAAGTTCGTTAAGAAGGAAATGACTGTAGATTTGAAAATGAATGAACCAGGTAGATAATTGGATTTAAGTATGTGTAAACCATCTGACCCTATTATGCCCCCCCCCAAAAAATGTGTACCTCTCTTGCCCTTAAGGCATTACTATAGGGATTATAAGGAAGATATCATTGTCAGGGACATTTTTTAAAGCAAGGAACTGTGTGGAAGTTTAGCCTATCTAAGATTACCTCCCTCCCTGCCTTTAGACGAGGGTATCTTTATGTACAGTATCTAACACAGGAATCACAACCAGATCTACAGCACTACTCCTGTTTTTTCAAAGAACAAAAACAAATCAACGTGTCAACACGATGTGGATTCAATTAGCACTTGGCAGGTCATGAATAACTTTTAAACAACCTTCTTTTAAGTTGGAAAGTGTTAAGATATACAGTAATCGTGACACCAAAGTGCATTCCTTACAGTAGGCCAGCAGTCTGGAACATAAATCTGAAAAGGTAAGTCTTGTTTGCAAAGGAAGGAACCAGCATATTGCTCCTTGGGCCATACCAGTTTCTACGGACAGTCCCTTGTCCCAAGCACCTTCCTCTTCCAGTATTTTCATTTAAAGCCCATCACCTGAAACCTCTTTCTGATTTTCAGATGGTTTTACATTAAGTATGGAGGAGAAGAAAAGGAAAAAAAAAGTTGGTGCACTCATCTTGCTAACAAAAGCATAAGTCACTATAAAGAAAATGTTACTGAATTGTTAAATATTCTTAGATCACCAAAGCAAAGGGCATAATTCTGTATACCCTGTGGTTTGGGGGGAAGGGACAGAATACCTTGGTTCAAATCAACATGAAAAGACTTGGGAAAAAAAAAAAAAACTATTTCATTGGATAAAGAAGAAGAACCTGGGGCCAACCCCACAGAGTCCTGTGAGACGACTCAACAAACATGCCACAAGAGTGCAGCTCATCTTGGTTTTAATGAACAGGCAGAACTTAAGTACCATTGAAACACACCCTTTGTTCTGAAAACTCCATGGTGCCCACCTGTCCAAAGTCAGGTGCACGCAGTTTCACCGGTTCAAGAGCCCGCTTACAACTCGTTTCATACAGAATCCCTGATAGATGCTAAGGAATGGGCTACATACCCCCAAAACATAAACTACTACAAGGGAAGTATTAGGCAGATTTACTGCTCTACTCCATGTGTCTTGAACATTACTATGATCTGTGCAAGACATCTTGTTGTAAATAAGCCTGCAGAGTGTACAGTATGTTTTCTAGGAGACCTTTAAAGAACAGCTTGCAGACAAGAGGTGCTAGCCTTAGTTTCACAGCCAGCAAAACTCCATCCAAGAGGCTTCTGGCATGTCCCCACCTCTTGTTTGGGGCTGGCTTCAAGACAACTCCACCAACCAAATTCCTAGGGGTCAGCACTCAGAGTCAGGCACTCAAGTATTTTGACATCAAATAGCAAGTGGGAATTCAGACATTTCGATAATTTAGAAAAGGAAAAGCCCGCTTTTTCCCCAGAACAGTGTATTAAAAACAACTCAAAGCTGACTTTGCAAGAAGGCATTCTCCATAGTAAATTAAATGGCTGAAGCTTGTGCTTCTTCTAGCAAGGGAAAGAACTGTGCTTCACCAGAACCCAGAGTGTGCAATCACGGAGGCTCATTTTTAAACCTTTGCTGCCCTTTAAAAAGCCTGCTCCACCAAAAACAGAAAAAGGAAAAAAGTTTTCAGGAGATGAAATGCAAAGAGTCACTAAACAGGATCATAAAACAGAAAGCTTCTATTTACCTCCTTTTCTTTTTACTAATTCTTCATTCTAGGCACCCTGACTGCTTTTAACACACCGTTAGCTCTTATAAAAATTAGATTATGTTGGTTCTTTTATGATCGTCGTCAACCCCTTCCACCCTCTTCTGTCTCCCGGCTACTCATTATGTTCAGCATAGCCAAGAGAGCAGAAGGTGAGGTGGTCAGCTCCATCCCCCCGTCTTGCCAGACACGCGTTAGGTAAATCATTCAGTGCAATTACATATTTTAAACCAAATGGATGGCACACAGGGAAGGAGAAAGGTAAAGATGGGCGGGAAGGAGAAGCTTCGGGATTATTTCAAAGGTAAAGCCACGATCCTCAAGCTATGTCTGAAATTCCCTCTGATCATCTTCAAAACAAGTCGGCGGGATTTATCTTTAACTTGATGCTCCCGGTTCTCCTTCACAGAGGAGGTGAAACCAGTTGCAAAATTTCACTCTACTGGAGTCCAGAGGATCCAGGGAAACGGGGTTTACGTTTCAAAGTCAGCGAGAAGCGGCGCTTTCTCCGCGGCTCGGCGGAGCCCAGCGCTCGCAAGCTCCCTCGCTGGGGTAGGCACCGGGGAGCGGCCGGGTGAACGGCCTCGGGCCAAATGCTTATCCCAGCTCGGCACCGCAGGCACAGCTAAACGCCCGGGGTGCACACAGCTCTCCCCGGCTCCCGCACACCGCGGCCTCCTCGAAAGAAAGCCCACTGCTGTCTAAGACCTCGGGCTAGTGCCGCCCGCGGGGTGTCAGGCTCAGCGGACTTTAGCTCGGGTGGCGCTCCCCAAAGGGAAAAGGCGCCCTCTCCATCCAGGCCCACCCTACAGAGGCTCCCATCACCCCGCCCCTCTCCCCGGAACTCTCGGACACCACTACGCGTGCCCACCCATGGTCTCTCGCCTTGGAGGCAAGTGGCGAGGGCAGGGGAGAGCGAGATGGGAGTGACGAGGTGGGTACTCGGGTCTGCAGCAACGGGGGAGGGCTCGGAAAAGGGGGCAGGCGATGGGCGTCAAGGGTGGGGGCCCCGGTCACAGCAACCTGTAGGATTGCCGCTGATCGCAAACTTGGGGCGGGAGGCATTGGTCCCCTCCGAGGTCCTCCGCCCGATTCCCACCCTGTGGGGTCCGCGCGCGCAGAGGGGCAGGGCGCAACTTGGGAAGCCAGCGCCACGGGTGCGGGTCCCGCTCCGGGTCGCCGTCGCCCCCTCGCCTCTCCCCCGACCCCGCCGCCCGCTCCGCCCAGCGCTTACCTCGGGCAGCCGCAGCCCCGGCCGCCCAGAAGCAGAGCCCCAGCCACGGGAGCCACCGGCGCGCCCCTCCAGCGCCTCCTCCTGCGGCGGCCGCTCTCCCCATGCTCCTCGCCCCACTCCGAGTCCGGCTCCTCTTCCACGCCCCGGGCGCCCGGGAGGCGCACGGCGAGCCGGGGANGGGGAGCCGGGGACCGAGACGAGCGGGTCCCGGAGGTCTTCGGCGAGTGACTGATCCACGGCGGCTCCCTACAGCCCCGGGGCAGGGCGCTCCGAGCCGCCGCCGGCCGGGCACCGGGAGCCAGCACGCTCCCCCATAGCCTCCCACGGCGGGGCGACCGCTGCCGCCACGGCCGCTGCCGGAGTCGCGCGTCGTTTCCGCAGCACCGCTCCCCGCGCTCCCGCCGCTGCCGGG
>LNAC01001044.1:175929-224938 GCA_002007465.1 Ailurus styani | reverse complement strand
GGGGCGGGGCGGCGGAGGGCCGCGCGGGGCGGGAGGCCGGGAGGCGCAGGTGAGCCCCGCGGCGGCGGCACGCGCCCTCGGGCTCCTCCACGCGCCGCCAGTGGCCCCCGCTCGCGGAGGGAGGCAGCGGGGTCGGAGCCCGGGCTCGGGGACGCGAGCGCACGGCTACGGACGTGAGTGGCGCTGGCCGGTCTCCGGCAGGCGAACCCCGCGCGGAAAGACGTGAGCGTCTCCGCAGCCTAAGTCGGAGTCCGCCGCTTGCACGAAACCTCTGTGGTGTGCAACTTTGAGCCCTGTCTCAGTCCTGCCTCTCCTGCTTCCATTTTTTAACATCAGATCAGACAGCACTCCGAACATGTTCAAAGAAAAAGAAAAAGCCTTAAATGCCAAGTGGGGAAAAATAACACTAGAATAAATCCATTATTGTAGCTATGCTAAATCTCCATGCATATAAATAAAGAGGTAGGGAAATTACAGTCAAGGGTGCATTAAGGGGAGTGTGATAGATTTTATGACTACTTTTTTTCTTTAACTTATCTGAAAGCTTCCTCATTTCTGACGCCTCCTGGTTTTGTTTTAATCTGGGCGCTGGGAATTGCCTTTCTTCTAAGTATCAGGGAAAGTGAGTCGTGCTGGCCTTTGTAACAAGAAGGAAAGGAGACTTTTTCTTAAAAGAGTGCTTTATTTTGAATAAACTGTCAAATCTTTATTTAACTGATTTTGAAAGTATTCATGCTTGCCTCTCATTCTTTCCTCCAAAGTAGTAACTTGAGACAGATTGCCTTAGGCCACACAGTTTCAGAGCAAAGAACACAACTAGGGAGTTGGCCTTGAGTCCAAGACTCCATAGTCAGAGCTCTCACCATCTCTCACAGTATTGAGCCCTCAGAATGGTGCCAGAACTCAACCGGTGTGAACACGTGTCCCCTTTTGCCTGGTTGACCCCAAGAGAAAATGAAGTCTTGGCTCAAAAGAAAACCTTCCCAACAGTTCCCCACTGCCCACACTCAATATTGATAGAAGTACTTCTAAAAAAATCCATCTATCTTGCCAAAGCGCTCCATGCTCCAAAACACCTTTCTCCGGAGAATAAACAGTTTAAAGTGAGGTAATTGTTCTGCATGAGGTAATTGCGCTAACTTGCTTTCTTCTGAAGAAAAAGATAGGAGGCAGAAAGATTGATTCCCTGATAAGCACATATGCCATCCCTCTCCTGAAAGCCACCAGAGCTGTGGATGTCAGGGAGAGGAGCCAATTGCTTCCTCCAGTCTTCTTGCAGCTCAATGAAAGGTTTGGGTCCTGGTCAAGAAAACCAGGCTCTGGGGAATGAATGCTTCAAAGCTAAGACTAATGTGGGGCTAGCTAGGGACTTGCCTGAAAATCTCTTTAGAATCTTGGTAAATGAGTGTTTTGTCCTTTTCCTCTGAGAAGGTGAATTGAGAATTAATCTACCAAATATGCTTTACCTGTCTTCTGGAAAATAGTCATTCATCCTCTGACGTTCCTTATTCTTCAAGACTACGTGGCAGTTCTATCACAAATGAGTACTTTCTGAAAAAAAAGGGGGGGGGGACTTAACTATGTTCCCAAGATTGTGTTTAAGTATTACTACTGTCCCCAGAGGGAGCAAAAGTAAAAAAAAAAAAATAGTAAAAAAGAAAAAATACATCTAGGAAATAGTTGAGCTAATATTAGTTAATAATTAAAGTAAAATTGCAATGACAAATGAGACAGGAGAGAAAATAAGAAAACTTGAGTGCATACCCTGTTCAAGGAAATGGTTGTTTCACATTTATTTTTTTTTTCATAGCAGAACTAAATCCTAGAATATACATACTATTATCCCTTACTGGCAGATAAGGAAAGTCAGGCTGAGTATAGAAATGATTTGCCAAAGATTACATAGGTATGTGTCCAAACATCAAGAATGAGACACGGGTTTGTGTGATTCTAAACCTAAGATGAAGGTTGAGCTGGTATCCTCTCAATCAGGTGTTCCAGAAATAAATATTCCACCTCCTCCTCCTCAGTACTATTTAGCTATTGAGTTGAGAGAAGTTGGATCTTCAGTATTATCCTCCCACGTATTACACATCATGTATGACTTATATACCACACATTAATTAAGTTCCATATAGTAGAATATCCTGTATTAATTTAATTCTGGCTGTTTTTAAACATGTATGAATTGTATTCCGTTCCTTTT
The DNA here is from genome assembly GCA_002007465.1 of Ailurus styani. Taxonomy (NCBI): domain Eukaryota; kingdom Metazoa; phylum Chordata; class Mammalia; order Carnivora; family Ailuridae; genus Ailurus; species Ailurus styani. The sequence goes on along the minus strand of LNAC01001044.1, from coordinate 222,732 downwards.
GGAAAAATAAACTGAACAGTCACTGCCCAGGATCAACGTCTCCAGCCAGGAAACAGCAATAAGGCATCGTAGAAGAACCAGCCTGAGAATCAGGACACCAAAGGACTAGGGCCATGAGGCTGCCAGGGACTGGCTCTGTAGCCTGGGGCGAGTCAACATCTGGTTTCAGTTTTCTCATCTGAAAAATGGGAGTATTTAACTAGAGTATTTTGAGATCAATCATTTTTAAGATCTATCACCTGTGGCATGTTATGATTTTGAATACTCAGTACAACCAAATCATAAATTAAGCCACTATTCTGGAATTGGGGCAATTATGTAACAAATGCAAAATGTGTTCTAGACAGGTTATTTGGGATGATAGCCACTCTAAAGGTTTTAGCTGTAACCAGGTAATGTTAATTCAGTGAACAGACTTGGTAGTGTTTTCCTCAATTCTCTGTTGCTTGAATTGACTACGCCTGCTTTCTAACACTTTATACATAAAGATAAAGAGGTAGAACATTTCTACTCCCATTGCCTTCTGGCCATCTTTAGGCCAACTCGTCTCAAAAATAGAAAATGGTTGAGTTTAATCAAACTTAGAGGAGGGGAGATAGAGATGGGCATAGAGAGATCTGTCCTTCCAAATGTAACGAATTTTTTTGCAAACATAATGAATTTTCTTAAAATGGCTTACTATAATTCCTTAGGAAAAGCTCTGTATTTGTCTGGAGAAAAGGATTTAAAGTTTTTAGCCAACCTGGTTGGTGTAAATAGTAAAACTCCAAGGGAAGTTAAAGAAAACAGAAATATTCTACATGAGTAAAGGGAAAAGCCTATTGTTTTAGGATTTGGGGTAAGAAAAGGGGAGCCAAGGGGTTGGTGGAAAGCCAAGACCCAGCTAAGATGTGGCCTTTCTCCTGGGAGCTCCAAGTCATCATTAAGGTTATAGAGGCAAGTGAATTGATGAAAAATGATGAAGGGATTATAGTTTGCATCTAGATTACTAAAGACAAAACAGACACTCAGGAGAGAGCAAAAGGACCTTGGACATGGAAGCTTTTGAAATGTATGGAGATATTTGGGGACAGTCCTAAACCCTAGACCTGCATTCTTCTGGGATCAGGAAGTGCCTCATTTAAAATCTGAACAAAAGCAAGGTGTCAGAAGTCAGTGAGATCAAGACCCTTGGGAACAGAACACAGCTGTAGCTGAAAGAAGAGGAAATGGGCTGAGGAACACAGAACATTAGGACTAAGGGAAAGAAGGGACCCCTGAGTAAAGCGGCTGCCTTCAGCTCCGGTTGTGATCCCAGGGTCTTGGGATTGAGTCCCATGAAGGGCTCCCTGCTCAGCAGGAAATCTGCTTCTCCCTCTCTGCCTGCAGCTCCCCCTGCTTGTGTTCTCTCTCTTTTTTCCTCTCAAATAAATAAATAAAATCTTAAACAACAACAACAACAACAACAACGACAAAAAGGCTAAGGGAAAGAGGAACCAAAAAGAACTCTGCAATGTATTTGTGCATCATACTTTTACTTAACCTGGGCTCAACTGGCAGTTTTAATTAGAACTGCTCTAAGAGGGGCGCCTGGGTGGCTCAATGGGTTAAAGGCTCTGCCCTTGGCTCAGGTCATGATCTCAGGGTCCTGGGATTGAGCCCCACATTGGGCTCCCCACTCCCCACATCGGGCTCCCCACTCCCCACATGGGGTTCCCTGCTCAGTAGGGAGCCTGCTTCCTCCTCTCTCTCTGCCTACTTGTGATCTCTCTCTCTGTGTCAAATAAATAAATAAAATCTTAAAAGAAAGAAAGAAAGAAAGAAAGAAAGAAAGAAAGAAAGAAAGAAAGAAAGAAAGAAAGAAAGAACTGCTCTAAGAATTTCTAAGGTTTGTAGGACCTTTCTATGCTGCACACAGAACCTTTCCTAGCCATGGGTTATAGAGAGAGGGCAGTCTTCCCACATTTGGGATGTTAGCTCTGTGGCCTCCCTCTTCCCAGAACCTGACGACTGTCTCTGAAGACACAAGTACTTCTAGCTCTGTCACTGACAGACATTTTTTTTACGTTTTTATTTATTTATTTGACAGAGAGAGAGAGAGAGAGAGATCACAAGTAGGCTGAGAGGCAGGCAGAGAGAGAGGAGGAAGCAGGCTCCCCACTGAGCAGAGAGCCCGATGCGGGGCTCGATCCCAGGACCCTGAGATCATGACCTGAGCAGAAGGCAGAGGGTTTAACCCACTGAGACACCCAGGCACCCACTGGCAGATATTTCTGATAAAAACCACCATTTCTATTAATCATACAATTACGATAATAAATAGGGAAGACCAAAAATCAACTGGACAAAAGGGCAACAGCTGGCAACTTCCACGGGTGAACTTGGCAATGGAAGTAAATGAGATATTCTACAAGTGCTATTTCCATTGGGAATACTCTGTGCCAGTCATTCCCCCAGGAAGGTCTTGTTCAATCAGAGCAGCACGTTTTAGAAATGCATGCGACTTTCAGAGAACATGTTGAATTTTATTGAGCCGTGCTGTGTGCTCATGGCCCAGCTCATGATTCATGAACCTGCTGGAAGCATAGGGAAAAAAGGATGCTCAAAGCCAGGGAGCTGTGAGTTCCTCCCATGTCATGTTCTATCTCTGCACAATAATCCAGGTTAATAGTCTTCCCTGTTAAAAGCAATATGGGATCATTTTTGTTAAGTAAACCCTCACACACAAAATTAGAGAAGTCCATTTTAGATATTGGGCTATGAAGCAGCAATAAAGTGCAAAAATCCAATACATTTGTTTAAAAAGGGCAGTGGGGCACCAAGACAAGAGGCTAACTAAACAAGTTTCTCCTGACATTGCAAGTGTGCCTTCCCCATTTTGTACCCAGGGAATTCTTCCTGGAATCATGCATCCTGGAGTTTCAGCTTCAGCTGCTGACACAGACGAATGAAAGAACTTCAAAATAATAACAAGAAACACAATTCTTTGGCAGTAAAATTAATGTGTTAACGCTTTAAAAAATAGTAAATTGAGGAGAAAAGATGAGATGTGTTAACCCATCAAAGATGCAGTCTCGGATAACATGCAACCCCTGAGTTACACGACCTTGGCATTGAGCATCAGACATGTGACAATGTACACATCCCGGCACTTTGTGGTATTCGTGGTAGCTGAGGGATAGCCTGGTGCCTTTCCACATTGGGAGAAAATACCATGGTATTTACTTGCAAATGGAGGATGCTGCCAGACCTCTGTGGGGTGTGTATTTGGGGCAGGTTTTTTCCTGCTCAGTTTTGTTTCTGTTTGTTCCTTTCCCATTCTGCCTTGGGACATCATTTAGTCATTCATTCATTTGTTTCTCTTCATCTATTCTGGTAGACACTGTGCCCACTGGAGGAGGCAAGGGAAGAGACATCCAAAGACAATTAAAGTAAGGGTGCCTAGCTGGCTCAGTTGCTTAAGCATCCGATTCGATTCTTGGTTTCGGCTCAGGACATGATCTCAGGGTCATGAGATGGAGGCCTGAGTCAAGCTCAACTCTCAGCTTGGAGTCTGCTTGTCCCTCCCCCTCTGCTCCTCCCCAGCTCTTTCTCTCACACACACAAATAAATAAGATCTTTTTTTAAAAAAAGAAAAAAACAGGGGCGCCTGGGTGGCTCAGTGGGTTAAGCCTCTGCCTTCGGCTCAGGTCATGATCTCAGGGTCCTGGGATCGAGGCCCGCATCGGGGTCTCTGCTCGGCAAGGAGCCTGCTTCCTCCTCTCTCTCTCTGCCTGCCTCTCTGCCTACTTGTGGTCTCTCTCTCTATCAAATAAATAAAAATAAAAAAAAACAATTAAAGTTATAGTCCAAAGTCATATAACTGCCATGTAGTCTTCTAGAACACACAGGTTAACCACACAGCTATCTCCAAACAGAAGGCTGAAGCCTGGAGGAGACAGTTGCCCTGCAGGTTCTGGTCAAGAAGAGCGTCAAGAGTCAAAAATGTAACAAGTCAAGCAAACTCATATTCCAACCTTCCCTTCCCCTCATTAACATTATGAGATCCAGAGGTGTTTGACTTCCCTGATTCTGGCACAACACCCAGGAGCAAATTGTTGTGGGGAAGTAGGGTTCAATGCAGTTTCCATCCACAGACACGACGAGGGCCAGCAAATATCTTTTTACACTAAAGCTACTCATTTTCCTCCCTGGCAAGGGCTAAGGAATAAATGGACATAGGAGGATATCTGCATGCCGAAATTGGAGACTAGAAGGGAATATGCACCTGTTTAGAATATCAGAAACAAAAAAGTTTACCGGGCCTCTGCAACAAAATTCTGACAAACAGAATGTTACTGTACACATTTAGGAAGTAGCCTATGCTATCGAAGGAATTTATCTAAGAGTCTTTAATCATAATGAGCCACTTGTACAAATGCCAACTAGAAATCACTAAGAAAAGAAAGGAATGGGGACGCCTGGGTGGCTCAGTCAGTTAAGCTGCTGCCTTTGGCTTGGGTCATGATCCTAGGGTCCTGGGATCGAGTCCCACAGCAGGCTCCTTGCTTGGCGGGGAGCCTGCTTCTCCCTCTCCTGCTCTGCCTGCTGTTCTCCCTCTTGTGCTCTCTCGCTCTCTCTCCCTGATAAATAAATGAATAAATAAAATCTTAAAAAAAAAAAAGAAAGGAATGGCTCTCTGGAAGGTACAAAACAAAAACCAACAACCATAAGTTTTCTTCCTAGCTTTCACTTTCTGCTCTCATTTTCCTTTTCCCTTCACTTTCCTTGACTTCTCCTCTGGATGAGATATTATAAATTAATCCCTGTCATTAGGAGCAGGTTGACAACTCCAGTGGATTCTTTAAAGCAGGACTTGAGTAACTATTACATGATTCCACTTGATGGTGTGAAAAAAGAAAATGCTATCTTAACAAACAGAATTGTTTCCAGTTTTCAAATAAAGCTTTGACTTTCATGGCCCAAATCCAACCATACCTGTTCCCTTTTTCCATCTTTATAGCCCAACCCCTAAAAACCCTATGAATTTATAATTTGCTATATCTTAAGGCTCAGCAGTAGATTTAAAAGCATTCATTAGTAAATGGCTGTCATGCATTTTGAAGGAGAAAAGATCTACTTTACATGTTAAGTAGTATTTTACTGAAAATAAAAGTTAAGAGAGTACCATTTGCAATTTAATTCAACCATAGATTCCACTCATCTTGTCAGGTATAAGGATGACTTCACCCCAATTCAAGTACCAATTTCCCTAGAGACAGACAATCTAGTTCTAGAGTAGATTTGGAGGAATCTCTAGAAGACCATGATCATTATTATTACTTTGAAAGAAACTAATCCAAACAGAAAATAAAGCTAGAGCTCCTTTGATTCTCCTGCACTCAACCTACTGACAGTATACTTCTCTGTTGGGAAGAGAAAGCAAATTATACACACTCACTGTATACACACACAGGCACACATACACAGGCAAATACATATATAAAAATGTGTATTTACACACTCTGGATAGATGTGCCATTTCATTTACATATATATGAATGAATATTATGTATTTATAAATACATATATGAATGAACTGTTTGTATGGATGGATAAATGGATCAATTTATCTCTACACACATGCACTATATATAACATATGTGAACACACATACATATGTGTGTTATGTGTTTTTGAATGAATTGGCACATCCAAAGTGTGGTGTGTGTGTTTGCACAAGTGTGTGTATGTGTGTGTGTGTGAAAACAGAACTGAAATATTTGAAAGTATTTTTTAAGGCTCTTTAAGAAAAGGAGATGACTTCTGACCATGATGACCTCATAATTTAACTTTTGTCTGCTCTTGACAACTAAAAATGAGACTGCATATCAAATAGGAAACTGAAGAAACATAGCCTGGCTCAAAACCAAGATAAATATCTGTATAGGTCATCAACAAAACAAAACTGATAAATGGTGAGTGGGGCTAAATCCATGTACTTTCTGGACCCTGGCTCTTGAAGCAGCCAGTGGAATATGGAAGTCTGAATAATGCAGTGTAATAGGGAACAAATGGCTCCATGACAAATGAGATGTCAGAGCCAGCTACACAACTTAAAGAAGGGATTGGCGTGGAATTCCCCAATGCAAGGGAATTGCCTGAAAAACACTCAGCCAATCTAAGACTGCTATTTAGGGAAGCAAGAATTACAAAGACTCAGCTTCTTCACTGGGAGCCAAACCTAACCATACACCGGCTTAAGGGCTGAATGTGATACATACAATTAATACTACAACTCAGATGTCCTGAATGACTTTTTACAAGACCTAGTTTTCCTATTAGGGCCTTGGGTTTAGCTAGAGGTGGCCGCAAATCTGCAGTTCAAAAAGTGGTAATCCTAGAAGGAGAGAGATGATAATGGGGAGCAGAGAGGAAAAGAACTCTTCCTTAAAATGAGCATACTGACCAGCATCTTGAAACACCTGCAGATAACATGATGTTAAAAAATACAGAAAAATAAGACAAACCATAAGAGACTCTTAATCTCATGAAACAAACTGAGGGTTACAGGACGGTGGGACGGCAGGCATAGGGTGGATGGGTTATGGACACTGGGGAGGGTTTGTGCTATGATGAGTGCTGTGAAAGATGTAAGCTTAATGATTCTCAGACCCGTACCCCTGGGGCAAATAATAATAATACAGAAAAATACAATCAGGGGCACCTGGGTGGTTCAGTAGGTTAAAGCCTCTGCCTTCCGCTCAGGTCATGATCTCAGGGTCCTGGGATATATCCCCGCATTGGGTTCTCTGCTCAGCAGGGAGCCTGCTTCGCCCTCTCTCTGTGCCTGCCTCTCTTCCTACTTGTGATCTCTCTGTGTGTGTGTCAAATAAATAAATAAAATATTTAAAAAAAAAGAAAAATACAATCAATATTTGGACATCAAGTCACACTTTATAGGAAAAAAGCATCATAGAACTTAAAATGTATGTATTTGGAATGCTCCAAGTAATAACAGAAAGAACTACATTGATTACAAAATTATAGAAAATAAATAATAACTGAATTCAAACCAAAAAAATGGAATAAGTATTGGTAGATAAGAAAAAAATATCAATCTAGAAACTGGATGCTATAATCAAATAACAGAAAACTAATAAACACAAGGCTCAAGGCTGACAAATCTGAAAAGACAACTAGTTATTTTGAAAATAATGCTGAAGAGACATCAAATATAGAAAAAATATACAAGTGTAATTGCAAAATTTAAGCAAAATTAAGAGACTGTGAGGCTAGACTGAGATACTCTGACAAACATCTAATAAGAGTTGCAGAAAATCTTCGTAAAAAATGGTGGAGAAATAACATTTTAAGAAACAGAAAATGGAAAATTTTCAAGATTAAAGACATAAGTAATTATTCATCTGAAAATTATACTCAAATTACTAAGTACAATACATAAAAAATACATCCATATATCAACACATCACAGTGATATGACAGAATATAAAAGATTAAAAGAACTACTAAAAGTTATGAGATGTTTTTAAAAATACGTATTATGTAGAAAGAAACAGATTTAACATCAGCCACTGTGGATGGCTAAAGACCATGGAATGATATCATCAGACTACTAGATTGAAATAAATATCAGTTTAAAATGTAATTAATTTAATCTATAGTATATAACATTTTAAATGTTTTATACATAAAAGTTTAAGAGACACAGATCAATACATCAATATGACTAATATTTTTAGCAAATTACATGAAAATATGGAAAATTTGATCACTGAACTAGCAAAGTCAAAATAATCCATTAGAAATTCTGGCTGTAAAGAATTTAGTAACTGAAATTCAGAATTAGTTGGATGTATAACATTATAATAGACACAGAGGAAGAGCTAATTGGTGATGTGAAAGAGAGATCAGAAGAAAATATCCAGAATGAAGCATTGAGAAATAAACAAAAATAAATGAAAAAAAGAGCACAAGAGATGCATTACACGCTGGAAAAGCCTAATTGGAATTTCAGTAGCAGAAGACAAGAATGAAGAAAGGGCTGGTGCAATATTGAAAAGATAATGCCTGAAAATCTGATTAAATCAATGGAACTTATTAAAATAAAGGTTCAAAACTGTGAAAAAGTTGGAGCAGTATACAAAACAAAACCATACCATTATAAGTAAAACTGTTGGAAGAAAAAAAAAGGGACAAAAATTGTTTTTAGAAGGAAGGAGTAAAAACGAAAGAATGGCGGAATGATGATAATAATTGCTTCCCTCTCTAACAAAATGGTGGAAGGTATAGGACAGTGGAAGGGTGTCACCAAAAGAATTAAGAAATGTCAACTTAAATTCTGTATTCAGTGAAAATACCCTTCAAAATGAAAGTAAAGTGGGTGAACTTTTTTACGCAAAAAAATGAGAGAATTTATCATCAGCAGATACCATATAATGGAAATACTAAAAGGGAGTTCTTCAGGGGGAAGGAAAAGGGTACCGTATGAAAGGACAAATGTGACAATGGAGAAGGAAAGCAATAAAAAGATGACATTTTTAGTAAAATGAAAATCGATCGCAACAAACAATGAAATTATAATGTGTTTAAGAGATGTGTACATATATAAATTTTAATAATGGGCAAAACTAATTAAAAGTGAGGGAGGAAGGAGAGTGTGATGAAACAAGAAAAGATACAGGAGAGTTTTTGGCTGCTGGTGTTGTCCTCTATCTTGATCTGGGTGATGGTTTCATGACTGTGCTCACTTCATGATAAATTATTAAGCTGTACAATTATGATTTGTTCATTTTCCTATATGTAAATTACACTTCAATAATGATTTTAAAAATTATGTCCAGCGTGCTGGGTGGCTCAGTTGGTTAAGTGTCCGAGTCTTTTTTTTTTTTTTTAAAGATTTTATTTATTTATTTGAACGAGAGAGAGAGAGAGATCACAAGGAGGCAGAGAGGCAGGCAGAGAGAGAGGAGAAACAGGCTCCCTGCTGAGCAGAGAGCCCGATGCGGGGCTCGATCCCAGGACCCTGAGATCATGACCTGAGCTGAAGGCAGAGGCTTTAACCCACTAAGCCACCCAGGTGCCCAAGTGTCCAAGTCTTGATTTCAGATGGAGTCATGATCTTAGGGTTCTGAGATCAAGCCCCACGTGGGGCTCAGCACTGGGCATGGAGCCTGCTTAAGATTCTCTCTCTCCCACTCCCTCTGTCCACCTACCCCCATGCTCACTCTCTCTTTCTCTTAAAAAAAAAATTATATACAAATGTTATAACTTTATAAATCAAAAAACAAACAGTAAAATGGGGAAAATTTTTGCAATTTAAATGACAAAAAATAGTTTCTATTTCTAATAATGACATGTTTCTATATATTGATAGCTAAAAACAATTTGATATTATAGTCAAAGAAAGGCAATTATCTAAAAGAAAAAATCCAGTGGAAAATAAACACATGAAGTGATCAATCTCATTAACAGTCTGGGAAAAGCCAATTTAATATAAAATGTTCCTCCACTGTTCATCTATAATGTAAGACACAAAAATGATGGTGTAAAGAAGAAATGCTCACTCATATTTTACTGATGAATATGAATTACCATAATCCTTTGGGAAACTTTTCTGAGAATATCTATTGTACTACAGTGACACTTTGATAAATTTATATTATAAACTTGAAAATATTTGGATATAATTTATATATACAAAGATGTTAATTTTTTTAGGGGTAAGTAAAAACAAACCAATAACAAATTCTTTGTAAATCTTATGTGGACATTCAACCATGGGAGGAAAATGTGAATAAATCGCAGTTCGTCCATATTGTGAAATATTATGTAACCATTAAAAAAACAAGCGATACATTTACATGTAGACCTGAAGAGATACCCAATATATCCAATGTCATTAACTTAGGAAAGTAAGTCATGAGCACTATGGATCCCATTTTAATAAGAACAATAAAGCACCAAAACAAAAATATTTAAATATGTAAAGTATTTATGTATTTTTATTAACAGAACAATGTAGAAATAAAGTGGGAAAAATTTCAGAGTGGGAAGAGATTGCTAGCTTATTTAATGCATCTTTACATTATTCTACTAGAAAAAATGAGCATGTATTTCTTTTGAAATTCAAAATTTGATGAGGGAAATTTAAGAAAAAATTCCTTCCTAATTATAAAACTAGCATAATTCACTGAAATAATACAGTGTGTACAAAATAAATTCTATATGAATATAACTACAAAACTCTAAATTAAAACAAATACATTATACATGCATGTGTGTATATATGATATATAAAATACATATTTAAAATTTATACATTTACATATGTATTCATAGACATGTAAAACATGACCAAGTAAGGATTTTTCAGGAATGCAAAGCGGTTCAATATTAGAAAATTGTCAGGAAAGGCAGTTTGTTTCCTTTTGTGCATGCCACCTTTCTACCCTGTATGTCTGCATAAGAGTAGCTGTGGGCCTGAAATATTTCCTTACAGAATGCCAAGGAGTCCCCACAGCCCGTGCTGGGCATACCTCCCCATTTGGGAGGTTTCCCCCTGTTCAGGGCGTGGTGTATGCTTCCTTGTTCTGCATCATGTGACCCTCAGCCATGCCCCCCAGCTTTCTGAATTTCAGACCCCATGGGGGAGGGGCCGGGATCCTTTGCTTGCAGAAGAGCAGTACATGCAGACCATCACTCTGTCACTTTGGGAAGAGACCCACTGGCTGGGGGTGGGGGGATGTTGGCTAACAGCCACTACTAAAGCTGATATTGCTCTGTCTCTTCTGCTTGGAAGTAGACCTTGTTCCATCTAATATTTGTTGGACTCCTGTGTTTCTTGCCACAACAAACCATGGACGGAGTCAACATCCTGAGACTGCGGCTCCTGGTGGAGTGGGATTCCTCCCCTGAAAGTTGGTAACAGCTGTCCCTTGCTGGGCAAAAATATTGTAGTACTTGAATAACTTGAAATTTTGCAGTCATCCCAATTGATGCAAAAAAGACATTTGCTACATTTTGCATACATATTCTGACTATATAGATAAAAGTTATTAACCTAAAAAGAGGAAGACACTATTATGATAGACTATTCCAAACCCAGAGCCAAATTTATAAAGCAATTTATTTTGCTTTATAACGTATAAAGTAACAGTCATTCTCATTAAAACTGTGAATGAACTACAGTGCTCTCATCCTAATTTTTTAACAAGGTTCAGGATGATTCAGCCACTGTAATGCATTACTGTTGACCTTGGAACAATGCCGGCATCAGGGGCATAGATCTCCCACACAGTCAAAAGTCCATGTATAACTTCTGACTCTTCAAAAACTTGCCTACCACTAGCCTACTGTTGACCAGAAGCCTGATACCATAAACAGTTGACTCAAACATATTTTATGCATATGTATTATATATTGTATACTTAAAATAAAGTAAGCTAAAGAAAAGAAAATGTTATTAAGAAAATTGTAAGGAAGAGAAAATACATTTACGATCCTGTACAATATTTCTAATACCTTGCGTTTACATTGTCTGTTTACAGGGTGAATCGTCTGACAGTAACTACATCAGTATTGTCTTATATAACACAAAACAGTGTAGATGTTATACATATTACTAACACTAGGCATAAAAACGAAAAGATAATGTGAAAAAGAAATTCATATTTATTTGCAGATATAATGATTCATGCACTGATAAAGAAGTAACAGTATGATTACCATATGGCAGACTTGTATCATTGATATGATTGTTTCATGGTAGCCTAGCCTATACACTAATGAATTAATCATCATAAAATTTTATGGAATACAGTAAGTACTGTAGTCATATTCACAATACAGTATTAGAAAATTGTTATTTTTTAAAAGCACTTACTTTTGATGATATGCTAATACATAGTTTTTCTGGTTATGAGCGAGAGAGACATACTGTCCAGTAATGTCATTCTTCAAAAGCAAAGATATAAGATAGTAAAAAAAAAACCCCACATTATTAATTTGATATTAAATATCACTCACCTGATGCCTATATAAAGATAGGCTAACCAGTTTTTTTTAAGATTTTATTTATTTATTTGACAGAGAGACAGCGAAAGAGGGAACACAAGCAGGGGGAGTGGGAAAGGGAGAAGCAGGCTTCCCACTGAGCCAAGAGCATGATGCATGGCTTGATTCCAGGACTCTGGGATCATGACCTGAGCCAAAGGCAGAAGCTTAATGACTGAGCCACCCAAGTGCCCCATGGCTAACTACTTCTGCACGAGACTTGCATGCCATGTGTTACATGATAAATATTTAGGTGATGATGGTGATGGTGCAGAATGTCTCAGCTAGTTCCAGCTGTATTATTAGATTTTCCCACAAAGACATTCACACATACACAACAGGTAAGTTTTTTAACTGTGTCGCATCGTCATTATTCACTATTCACTAAATGGAAATGGACCCTCATTGTTGATACATTGAGCAGGCCGAGGAGGAGGAAGAGGGAGGTTGGTCTTGCTATCTCAGGGGTGGTAGAGGCCGAAGGGGAAGTGGGAAAGGCAGGACTCAGTGTTACAGTTACAGAAATATATCCTAGTTTCTGTCTGGGTGTTTTGTTCTTTCATTTCTCTAAAAATATTTCTATATGATACCAATCATTCTGCCATTTGCTTTAGTTTCAGTGCCCATATCATAGAAGGGTCCATATTGTAAAAGAAGTCAAAAACAGTCTTGAATAAAGAGAACCTTCCTGCCGCGTGGTCTAATGTCAGTTTGTTTTTTTGGCATTGCTTCCTTTATATCTTCTTTATCATCTGGAACTGGTTCAGAAGCACGCATCTCCATCAAACTGTCTTTGTTACCTCCTCTGGTGTGCTGTCTCTTAGCTCTTAAATCTCGCCAAGCTCTGTGTCTTGAAACACTTCATCTCCCACCTTTATGGCCATACCCACAATCTCTTTCAGGATTTCCTTGATTGGTTCTTTTGTAAATCCTGTGAAGTCATGTACAACATCTGGACACAGTTTTCTCCAGCAGGAATTCATTGTTTCAGGCTTGATGGCTTTCATGGCTTTTTTTTTTTTTTTATAACAGTGATGGCATCTTTAATGGTTTGATTGTTCTAGACTTTCATGATGTTCTTTTTATCGAGTTTCTCTTCTATAGGGTTGAAAATCCACCCTTTCCTTAGAGTATTGTGTGTAATAAGACTTAAAGGTCCTTATGACCCCCAATCTAGATGCTGAATTAGAGACATTGTGTGTTGGAGTGAGTAGATTACTTTGACACTTTTGTCAAAGGGGTTCTGGATGACAGAAGCATCATCCAATATCAAAAGAACTTCAAAGTCCCTTACCAGCAAGGTACTTCTTGACTCCAGGGACAAAACATCACTATAATCAATCCAGGAAAAAGGTTTCATTATCCAGGCCTCCTTACTGTACAACCAAATGACCAGCAGCTGGTATTTATCTTTTCCCTTTAAGGTTCAGGGTTATTGGCTTTATAGACAAGGGCTGTCCTGATCATGAACCCAACTGCATTTGCACAAAACATTAGACTTAGCCTATTCATTCTGGCCTTAAATCCTGGTGCTCACTTCTCTTCCTCATTAATGAATGTCCTTTGTGGCATTTTTTTCTTCCACAATAGGGCATTTTCACCTGCATTAAAAACCTGTTCATGCAGATATCTTTTGTCCTCAATGATTCTCTTAATGGCCCCTAGGAACTTTTTGGCTCCCTCTTGGTGGGCAGAAGATACTTCTAGTGTTATCTTGCAATTTTTAAGCCTAACTGTTAGGGTAGGCTGTTAGTTAGGTTTTTTACAGGATTCCTGGAGGCCACCAAGGGGGAAATAGTGGCCTATTATTGGTGGGGGGTAGTTAGAGACCTATCCTGGCAGCCCTCCAAAAACAAAGCCACAAGAAGCTGGATCAAACCAGAGAGGCCCAAGACAGAGAAGGCAGAAAAGGCTTCATGTATACTCTCTCTTTAATAAACTTTCCTACTTGCAAAGCTCAACATTGTGTCTAGTCTGTCCTTGAATTCTTTCTTTCTTTCTTTCTTTCTTTCTTTCTTTCTTTCTTTCTTTCTTTCTTTCTTTCTTTCTTTCTTTCTTTCTTTCTTTCAAGATTTTATTTATTCAACAGAGAGAGAGATCAGATCACAAGTAGGCGGAGAGGTAGGCAGAGAGAGAGGAGGAAGCAGGCTCCCAGCTGAGCAGGGAGCCCGATGCGGGCCTCGATCCCAGGACCCTGAGATCATGACCTGAGCCGAAGGCAGAGGCTTTAACCCACTGAGCCACCCAGGCGCCCCTTGAATTCTTTCTTGTGAAGAGACCAAGAACCTCCAATATCCAGGGCTGGGTAGAGGTCTCAAGGCCTGGGGTTCTCCCCAGGTCCACCTGGCAATAAAACCTCTCTCTAAAATTATCAAATCATCTTTTGCTGGTATTAAATTATCCAGCTTTAGACGCTTCCCCTTCCTTTTGCTTCAAGTTGTCATATAATGACTTTGCTTTCTCTTGAATCATATTAGAGGCTATGCAGGTACGCCTTCGTGATAGCAATCCTGCACCTACATAAAAGCTGCATTTTCAATACGAGATAAAAAAGCACTTACAAAAAGTTCCAGATTTTCTTGCCAGTTGGCTTCACTGAAGCAGTGGCTTCACAAATTTCCCTTTCTATTTTTCACAATGGTCTTTAGACTGGATTCATTGTCTTGACATGATGGGCAGCTGCAGCTGTAGACCTCAAATTATGGTACACATCAAGCAATTCATCTTTTTCTTGTAATGTCATGACTTTGCTCTGCTTCTTGGGAGCATCTCCAGAATCACTAGCGGTACTTTGTGTGGGCCCCATGGTGTTATTCAAAATTTACACTATTGCACTAAACATGATGAAAAATACATAAGAAATGCAAGAGATCACTTTTTTCTGCTGTATGTGATATACTGGAGAGATGAACTGTTCATGGAGAGAGGACTGGGATCACATGGCATTTTAAGCGGATACTGACAACACTTGAACTCAGGGCAATAGAAAAAGGATGTGGCTACAAAATTATTATAGTACAATAGCTGGTACAGTTAATTTTATGCAGTCATGACTTGATACTGCATCTTTACATTTATTTACATTTTTCTGGACTGGGAATGGGGCCATATATGGTTTTTAAGTGTGTGGGTAAGTTTAGTATGTCATAAATTTGTGCCTATTTTATGGTAGTATATGATAAAACAGACATCCACATATATTTATGGATTCATAACATTCCTAACTTTTTCTTAGCCTTCCAGTATTTCTAGGCTATGTGGTTTGTCTGCAAGTTTTCTCAAATATTGCAAATCTTCAACAATTTAAAAATTATATTTATTTTTAAAAATCTACACATAAGTGAACTTACATAGTTCAAACTCATGTTGTTCAAAGGTTGACTGTATTATTAAATTATACTTATCATAATGGAGACTAGTAAACAAATATTTATGTATGTATGATTAACTTTACTTTTCTTTATGCACATATGATTTTCTAAGTAGAAACTAAACTTTAAAAATTACTAAAACCCCTATGGTGATTTCTGCTTGTGGCACCTGAAAAAAGAAAACAAAACTAGAAATGCTGGCTAAAATATCACAAACTTCTCTACAGTGCATTGTCAAGTTCCCATCAAACTAAGGGGAAAATGCAGAAGCCCAAAATTTTTTCAAGACCTGGAAATCAGAATGATAAGCTTACTTATGCGGTTGTGGTTGTCCTGAGGAACTTAACAAAGTCTGCTGCCTATGGCCTTGCATTTTAATGTTAATTCTGAGGACCAGAGGCTAATTCTTGGATCTTCCAAAAGGAAGGAATTTAGACTTGAGATCTGTGTACAAACCAGGGACCCATTAAGTACTTCAACACAACTGAAAATGTGGGCCAGAAATACCCACTTATCAACAAAGAGAGGCCACAGAAAGGCTCATCTGTCTTGGCCTAAGATCTATGTTTAAAACAAAACAACACAAAAAAACATTTCTAAGACTTCTAAATGAGGCCTCCCTGAATGTAGGTTTGAGGGTCAAAATTATATTACCTAAGTCATTACAGAAAATTGAAACCATGACACTAACTTGTGGTAGACGGGTAGTGTCCCAGGCGGAGGGTATGTAGCAGAAGGAAAAGAATGCCCTCTTTGGAGAGAGTACCCTTGAACACTTGGAATTTTTCCCCATAAAACCCAGGCAAATATAAACTTAAAATCTGTATGACAAATACAGGGAAATAAGCATCAATAAGAATCCATCAACAGAATCAACAAGCTCAAGAAACACGTTACTGAAAAGTTGAGATACTGCGATTTTGTTTATACAATTTACGTAAGATTTTTTATAATATTTAATGAAATAAAATAATTGAAAACACACCGGCAAGAAACAAGATGTTATACAAGAAGACTAAATAGATCATTTCCCTCAGGGAGGTTGCAGGGAGTGTGTCATCCTTCTCCATATGTTTAAAATCCAACACACAATTAGCAGTTAGGGATGTTCAGTAAGAGTTTGTGGTTGATATAGCTTCCCCAATAGAGCTGAAGACAGAAGTTTGCAAGACAGAATTTATGAAAACAAAATTAAGAAGCAATCCATAGAATATTATTTCATCTAACTTACCTTTCTGGGCTGTGGAATCCAACAACTATTTCAGAGTATTCAGACTTGATAAAGAAGACAAACTTATGCCTATGTAGGCATTGAGTGTCAATGAATACTATCTAGAAAAAAAGTTTTTGGATGAGAAAAGCCATTTCAGGGCTCTAAGCATGGCGAGAGAAACCAAGAAGACAAAACGAGAAGAGTTTGAGGGTAAGAACAGGGAGAGTCTGTGGCCTTCTGGCCTGGGACACCCCTATCCTAGCTTCCTATCTTGACTGGTAAGAACTATCACTTTACCAGCATACCAGCATAGGCAACAATCCTGGCAGTTTTGCTGCCAGAGTGGGAGACTCAATTTTGGGCAGAGGTTACATCTGGTAGCTTTGTCAACTTGAAATGCAACACTCAATAGGAAATGAATGGGAAACACCTGTAACTGTGCAGTCCCCAGACTGAGGTCCCAAGTTGTGGCAAGCAATCATGTAGAAATTAGTGTGAGATTCTGGGAAGAGGTGCTGAGATAAGTCCTCCCTGTCTACCTGGGTGGCTGGGAAACTACATACAGGAGCAATCCAGCAAAAAGTAAAAGGCAAGGGAGATACGGGCTCTAAAGTTGAATGTGCTCCCCAAACCACAAAGAGATCTAAATGCATAGGATGGTAGCCTTATGGGCTTCAGGTGTTTGGATATAAGCTCTTTCCAAGTCACCTTGCTAACCACTAAAGCTATGCAGACACAAGGGCAAACCCTAGGCGACCAGACTAGAACATAAAAGAGAAAAATCAAAAACTAAGAAGAAATATCACTTGCACTGACTGGGAGAGAGAAGAAAACCAAGGATGTTGCTAAGATATAGTATTTTAAATGTCCAATTTTTAAACAAAAATTATGAGCCACCCAAAGAAACAGGGAAGTGTGACCTATACTCAGAAAAAAGGACAGGCATAGAAATTCACTGGGCCAAGATGTTGGATTTAGCACACAAAGCTTTCAGCAATTTATGAATGTACTCAAAGAAAAGAAGTTTAGTGGATTCTATCTGGAAAAAAAAAGTTCAAAACTAGATAAAATGAACCATTTCACGGCTCTGAAATTAAAATATAATAAACTGACTCAGTAAAGAGGCAACTGAATGCCAAGGGAGAAACAGAAACCATAGAAAATACTGGAAATATAGCAGGGACAATAAAATTTTAAGACATATAGGGTGACCCAAATAGGTCAAGGGTAGTGGCACAGGCGGTGAAAGGATTCACCCAAGGCAGAACAAAGGAGATAGCAGCAGGCAGGACAGCAAAGGAGAAACTGCCAGGAGGTAGTGGTGGGGAGCTGTAGTTAAAGGGATAAGGTGAAGAGGTATGGGAACACAAGGCATTTTCCTTTTTTGGTACCTGTGCACAGTTATAAGTAGCCCATTAGTCAGCTAGGGCTTATGGACATTTTGAGATGGGTCACCTAATGGGCCTGTTTGCATTCAGCCTGGAGGTCACTGTGCCCCCCCCTTTTTTTTTTACCTTACTCAGGTTTCCATTGCTCAAGCCTGTTGCCTAAAAGTGGCCTCTACAAGACAGAAAATTAACAAAATGTCAAAAATAAGTTTATCAGTAATTACTTTAAAATTTGCAGATGGATCAAACTTCCCAATCAAAACACCTAGATTGGTAGAATGGATATAAAGACAAAATCCAACTATCTGTTGTCTACAAGTCTGACTTTATATCTAAAAATGGAGCTAACTTAAAAGTACAAGGATGAGAAAGAAATTTCATGCAAATAATAATCAAAAGAGATTAAGGGTAGCTATACTAAAATCAAATGAAGTACGCTAAGTAAAAAACTGTTGCAAGAGACAAAGGACATTATATATTGATTAAAGAGTCAATTCACCAAGATGATATAACAATTATAAACATGTATGTACCAAATATCAGAGCTCCAAAGTATATGAAGCAGACATTGACAGATTTGAGAGAGAAATAAACAGCTCTACAATAACATAGGAAACTTCAAACCCCATTTATATTAATCAATAGAGCAACCAGATAGAAGATAAATAAGGAAATAGAAGACATGAACACTATGGACCACCTGAACTTAACAAACACATACAGAGCACTCCATCTGAAAATAGCAGAATATACACATTTCTCTTCTACACATATAACACTCTCCAGGATAGACCATACATAGGGTCATAAACAATTTTAATCATTTATGAAGATTAATATCAACAAGGTATCATTTCTGATTACAGGGGAATAAAACTGGAAATCAATAGCAGAGGGGAAACTGGAAAATTGAAAATATTTGTAAATTAAACACATCACTCAAATAAAAAATGAATCAAAGAAAAAATCATAAATGCAATTAGAAACTATCTTGAGACAAAGGAAAATAAAAACTTGTACTAAAACTTATGAGATGGAGCCAAAGCAGTTTTTTTTTCCAAAGCAGTTTTAAGAGGGAAAGTTATAGTTGTAATGTTAACAGATTATAGCAGAGAGAAAAAAATTGATAATATGTGATAACAATTAGAGAAAACAGTGAAACCAAGACTTAGTTCTTCAAGAAGATCAACAAAAAAAATTTTTTTAAGATTTTATTTATTTATTATTTGACAGAGTGAGAGACATGAGACAGATCACAAGTAGGCAGAGAGGCAGGCAGAGAGAGGAGGAAGCAGGCTCCCTGCCAAGCAGGACCAAGAGATCATGACCTGAGCCGAAGGCAGAGGCTTTAACCCACTGAGCCACCCAGGCGCCCCAAAAGATCAACAAAATTGACAAACCTTTAGCTAAATAGACTAAGGAAAAAGAGAGAAAACTCAAATAACTAGAACCAGAAATGGAAGTGAGGACATTTTAACTAAGTACACAGAAATAATAAAGGATTGTAAGACAGTGTTGTGAACTATTGTTCACCAAAAAATTATATAACTTACATGAAATGAACATATTCTTAAAAAAAACACCATCTACCAAGAATGAATCATGAAGAAGTAGAAAATTTGAATAGGGCGCCTGGGTGGCTCAGTGGGTTAAAGCCTCTGCTTTCGGCTCAGGTCATGATCTCAGCATCCTGGGATCGAGGCCCACATCGGGCTCTCTGCTCAGCAGGGAACCTGCTTCCTCCTCTCCCTGTCTCTCTGCCTGCCTCTCTGCCTACTTGCAATCTCTCTCTGTGTGTCAAATAAATAAATAAAATCTTTAAAAAAAAATCTGAATAGATTTCCATACAGTAAGGAGATGGAATCTATAATTTAAAGCCTCCCAACAAAGAAAAGCCTAGTACCAGCTGGCTTCATTGGTAAAATCTACCAAATATTTAAAGAAAAATTAATACCGAACCTTCTGTAATAGCTCCAAAACAACTGAAAATGAGCATGCTTCCTAACTCATTCTATGACAGCATTACTGTGTTCCCAAAGCCAAACAAAGACATTGTAAGAAAAGTATATTTTTTAGTTTGATGTAGTCCCACTTGTTTATTTTTGCTTTTGCTACCTGTGTTTTAGGTGTTATATCCAAAAACTTGTTGTCAAGACCAGAGTCAAGGAAATTTTTTCCTGTGTTTTCTTCTAGGAATTTTATGGTTTCAGGTCTTACACTTAAGTCTTTTGTGGGTAGTATAGGATGGGGTCTAGTTTCATTCTTTTACTTGTGAATATCCAATTTTTTCCAGCACCATTTTTTGAAGAGGCTGTCTTCTCCACTGAGGGTTCTTGGCCCCCTTGTCAAATATTAGTTGACAGTATATGCTTGAGATTATTTCTGGACTCTTGATCTGGTCTATGTCTGTTTTTTATGCTAATGCCTTACTGTTTTGATAACTATAGCTTGATAGTATACTTTGAAATTGGAAGTGTGACACTTTCAGTGTTAGTTCTTTTTTCTCAAGATTGCTTTGATTATTTGGAGTCTTTTGTGGTCCCACATGAATTTTAGGATTTTTTTTTTTCTATCTGTAAAAGATCCTATTGGAATCTTGATTAAGAATTGCATCAAGTCTATAGGTGGTTTTGGGTAGTACGGAGATTTTTATAGTATCAATATCAATTCTTCCAATCCATGAACACAATATATCTTTCCATTTGTTTGGGTCTTTTCTTTCATGAGCGCTTTATAGTTTTCTGTGTACAGACCCTAAACTCCCTTGGTTTAATTTATTTTTAAGTATTTTATTACTTTATACTATTATAAATGGGATTGTTTTATTTATTTCTTTTATATATAATTTTTGGTTAGGGTATAGAAACACTACTGATTTTTTATGTGATTTTTGTATTCTGAAATTTACTGAACTTGTTGATCATATTAAGTAATTTTTTGGTAGAATCTTCAGGA
The DNA here is from genome assembly GCA_002007465.1 of Ailurus styani. Taxonomy (NCBI): domain Eukaryota; kingdom Metazoa; phylum Chordata; class Mammalia; order Carnivora; family Ailuridae; genus Ailurus; species Ailurus styani. The sequence goes on along the minus strand of LNAC01001044.1, from coordinate 201,772 downwards.
TTTTTTCTATATAAAATTGTGTCAGTTGCAAACAAGAATAATTTTCCTTCTTTCTTTATTAGTTGGATGACTTTTACTTCATTTTATTGCCTGATTGCTCTGGGGACTTCCAGTGCTATGTTGCATAGGAATGGTGAGAGTGAACACCCTTGATGTGTTCTTGATCTTAGAGGAAAAGCTTTCAACCTTTTCCCACTGAGTATGATGTTAACCATGAACTTGTCATATATGACCTTTATTGTGTTGAGGTATGTTCTTTGAATACCCAGTTTATTCAGAGTCTTTATCATTAATTGATTTTGAATTTTCTCAAATGTTTTTTTCTGTTCCTATTAAGATGACCACATTGTTTTTATTTTTAATTCTATGCATTAATATAATGAAAGATTAAAATCATATATCAAACTAAAAAGCTTTTGCACAGCAAAAGAAATAACAAAATGAAGACAACCTATGGATGGGAGAATATTTTGCAAACTACATATCTGATAAGGGTTTAGTATTCAAAAATCGTAAGGAATTTATATAATTCAACAGCCAAAAATTAAACAATCCAATTAAAAATAGGCAAAGGACCTGGCCAGAGATGAAACCTTTTTATTTTTTAAATCTTTAATTCAACAACTAGCATTTCCTTACAAACTCTAAGAAGTAACTACATCTTTCCTGACTAGCAAAGCCCAATTATTTAGATATTTAAAAGTATGAAAATTCACAGGATCCATCACATGACAAAATTTCAGAGGTAAATTCCACACTACAAAAAGCTTGAAGTATGGAGTCTACCCCCTTAAGTGAAATAAGAAAAAGTATGTCTGATACATAATTTACATTTTGATTAAAACTCATTTGAAAAATTGTATTTCATTTATTTTTTGTAAATAACAATATTCTATTGCCAAAAATATAAAGTTTGAAGCTGTGTCATTGGGTAAATTACCCCAACCCTTGGAGTTGTGGTCCTTCCACTAGAGATAAAACAATGCCTTGATTCCATTGTTGTAAAGGGACTTACTTCTTTGCAAGTATGAACTGTCTTTGCCTATGGAATCATGAGATGACTCTACTGCCTCTCCAAATGTGATGATGATTTTTTTAAAGATTTATTTATTTATTATTATAGAGAGATAGAAAGTAGAAGCATGGGTGTGTGTGGGGGGCATGGGAAGGAAAAAAGAGAGAATCTCATGTGGTTTCCCCAACAAGTGTGAAGTCCAATACGGGACTCAATCCCATGGCCCCAAAATCACAGCCTGAGCTGAAACCAAGACTCAGACACCTAATCAACTGACCCACTTGGGCACCATGTGATGATGATGATTTTGATAATGATTGTGTCATAAAGGGGCGCCTGGGTGGCTCAGTAGGTTAAAGCCTCTGCCTTTGGCTCAGGTCATGATCCCAGGGTCCTGGGATCGAGCCCCACATCTCTGCTGGGCGGGGAGCCTGCTTCCTCCTCTCTCTCTGCCTGTCTCTCTGCCTACTTGTAATCTCTCTCTCTGTCAAATAAGTAAATAAAATCTTTAAAAAAAATAGGTATTTCTGAATAGTGACACTTAATTTTATTTATTTTATTTTTTAAAATGATTTTATTTATTTATTTGACAGAGAGAGAGACAGCAAGAGAGGGAGAACAAGCAGAGGGAGTGGGAGGGGGAGAAGCAGGCTTCCTGCTGAGCAGGGAGCCCGATGTGGGGCTCCATCCCAGGACCCTGGGATCATAAGCTGAGCAGAAGGCAAATGCTTAACTGACTGAACCACCCAGGTGCCCCAACAATTTTAGAACAAATAAATTGAAGATAGAGAAACTAAAAGCTTAGCTTTGTAAAAACTGCATTATTTTTAAGATTTCCGTTAACTGCTTACCAACTAGCAAGCGACAAAACAATTGGCTACATTGGACAGAAAGAAGTTGGCATTCAATTTAAAGCATGGCTACAAGGATCATCTGCACTTTATTTCTGCCACTGCAAATCAAAATCTTGTGTCACCTTGGTGGGTTCAAGAACTTATTATCAGTGATTTGACCTGAAATGATTTGGCTGCTTTGCAATTCTAAGCCTATATTAAACTGACAGATAAGAATCCTTACTTATTACAAAGAATAATAGGAATTTCTAAATAAATAATCCTACCTGTTGCTGCAAGATTGTGGTTTGCAGTGTGTATGTTGGAGTTCTGATGAGTGACCTCCATTCAGTAGGCAGGCAGAGTACTGAAGGTCAGGAAGGACCAGGAGAGGTACCTCTAACACATTATCGTAACATCAGAAATTGCCATTCTTCATTCTAGGGTCTTTTAGCTACATAATGAAGTCTGGTCCATAGAATCATCCTCTACACTGGCCATTTTGAAAAATATAAAAACACACTGGCAAATCCTTTAATTCACAGGCTTCTTTTCCTGTTGTTTGAGTCATCAAAATTTTCTGGTATTATGACACTACGAACTAATGTACATATAAAGTGATTTTAAAGATAACCCAAATGTCATCAACCATAGCTGGACTATTTTCTTTTTGAAGATTTCTTTGAATGGCTCATCTAAAATATGTGTTGAGACTTTTGTGATAAAACATTAGGGTAGACTGTTTTCCAAATTTATACTTGAATCCCTAAGTAGGGATGGGGATTCCTTTTATACAGTTTTATCACTCTCTATAAAAATATACCTGCATCAATTATATCCATTAAAACAAAATACAGTTAGGTTCGTACCAAAGCAGTACTTTTTTCCCTTAAAGACAGAGCATGAGAGCAGGAGTGGGGTGGGGTGGGGTGAGGGGTAGGTGGACAGAGAGAGAGAGAATCCCAAGCAGGCTCCACACCCAGTGTGGAGCCTAAAATGGGCTCCAGGGCTCCATGCAGGGCTCAATCTCATGACCTGAGATCACAACCCCAGGCAAAATCAAGAGTCGGATGCTTAACGGACTGAGCCACCCAGGCGCCCCACCCAAAGCAGTATTTAATACAATTATATTTTGCTTAATGTCACTTCAAAAATGAAAAACTTATGTGTTCTTATTGTTTATGACAAGTCAACATGATTATTACCTTATAACTTAAAATAGTTCTATTGTATATTGCTCAAGTGTTCTGTCCAAGAATGAACACACTGTTCATCACATTAACTTGGCCACAGTCAATGTTCTTGCTGCATTACAGAAAAGCAGGTTTGACAATTTAACCAATTGGTTTTTATTTTTTTTTTAACACAAGGCAGGCAGTGTCCCTATCATCTAGAGGTTCTTACGAAAACCATGACACAAACAAAATGTACTCAGAAAGAGAAACATAAACAAGGCAGAAAGTCAAGTACTAAGAAACAAGTCAGAGCAAAGCCACATGGTAAAAGTGAATTACAATTGTAATTGTATTATGCATAAGCATTTGTGTAAGAGGATTCTGTTTCTTGAGAAGTGTGAACTGCAAATCACAAAACAAGAGAGGGAAGGATGGTTTGGTGTTGGTTGTGAAAATGACCTGCTCATTTCAGATTTTCAGTTAACCATGCTACAGACAAGGGAAAACATGTGATTCCTTACTGATACCTTGGAAGAGGCTTTTAGAATTGAAATAGAAAAATACTCTTGGCATAGAGTACATATAGTTTGAGGAAAAGCACAAACACGGCATGGGAAAGACTGCACTAAATATCTATCTACTTTAATACATTTTTATCTGTAGAACAAATATGACATTCTGTGAGTATATGACATCTGCTTGGTGGTGTTTTTTCTCCCTGAATGTAGTTACTTAATTATTAGCATGTAATTAAATGATGCAAAGCATTCCAAGGTGCTCAGTTACAGAGTCAAGCAAACCAATAAGAATGCACGTCTACTATTGATTATCAGAAAGTCATTATATATATGCACAACTGTATATATGTATAATAAATAGACACATATATATTACCAAATATATATAATGAATGTATATATATGCCTGAGTTATGAAGATCATAGATTCATCTATTCATATAAATATACATATATATTATTATATATATGAGAGAAGAAAATTATATCTAAACTCTTACTTCCCCGCTCACATTTCAGACACAGAAGAAGGAACCAACTTTGCCTTATTGGAGTAACTCCTTGAGTTAGGACTTAGAGTAATAAGAGCTATAAAAATATCCACACTGAACCAAACCATCATTTAGCACTGTCTTTCTGTCTTGGTACCAACTGGTATTTTGGGTGTATGCCCCTTCACGGTCCTGTTCTAGGGATCCAAATAAGACAGGAGAACAGAGCTCTGCCAAAATAATTCATGATTGTGCATGACTCTCTAGTGAATAGTCACAATTACTGGTGCAAAACTTGTCAAAATGATAAATAAGCCATGCACAGTGGCAAGTGGAACTGAGTTAAGTGGTAGTATTGCTGCTAAAAAGATCAGCCTTTTGGTTATTGTGGGGTTTCTCCAGCTTGTGTTTTGGTGATTTGGGAGTGTCTTGGCCTTGTCTGAATTCAGGTAACATCTCCTTGTTAGTGCTTTGGATTCAGGTGGATCCATGGAAAAAATCTCTCCCTCTGTCCCTTTTGTTTGGATAGTGTCATGTTGGAAAACCAGATACAATGGCAGCCCCCATGCTTATTTCATTGTGTGATGGAGGTGGGTGGAATTCAAAGACAATGGACATTGTGCAACACTTGATATTTTTTAAAGATTTATTTATTTATTTATTTCAGAGAGAGAGAGCAGGGGGAGAGGAAGAAGGAGAAGGAGGAGGCCAAGCAGTCTCCCTGCTGAGCATGGAGCCCAACAGAGGGCTCCATCCCAGGCCCCTGAGATGGTGACCTGACCTGAAATCCACAGTTGGCTGCTTAACCAACTGAGCCACGTGGGTGCCCTGTAACACTTAATATTTAAACACCAATCTCACACTATTTGTGCTTCCTGAACAATCAAATAAAGGGGGGGGGGAGTCAAACCACACATAACTGGATATCCTAACACTTAAGAACCTTAGCAGAATCTAGAAGAATTGAAGATTTGGTAACTTGAGGTTTATTTAATTTTCAGATGCTGTTTGGAGCATAAGTCAAGATCTTCATTTGAATAAATAAGTAAAAATAGATGACTATGAGAGACAAAATGTTACTTATGCCACATGCACAGGGTCTGGTGTTGGGTACTCCAAAGCAACCTCATAAGATGAATGAGAACTTCTTGCAGCAATTACAGATCAGCTTGATGACTCAACTGACTTTGTAGCTGAGTCAGGGGTATGCATTAATGCCACAGGAAAGGAGAAAGGATGATTCTGTGAGTCATACAACTAGATGAAAGAGGAATCAACATCTTTACTCTCTTTAGAAGGTGTTTTTTTAATTAACTTAAGATACAATTTAGTATATGAGGATAGATTTGCACCTGCTGTACTGGTAAAAAAAAAATCAGATTAAGTGCCTATGGAAAAAAAGTTTTCATGAGCATATATTATATCACGTACCATCAAGAACCTGCCACAATGATATATATATACATACGTACATACATACATATATATGTGTGTGTGTGTGTGTGTGTATATATATATATATATATATATTTTTTTTTTTTTTAAGTAATCTCTATACCCAACATGGGTCTTAAACTCACAACTCTGAGATCAAGAGTTGCATGCTCCAACTGAGCCAGTCAGGTGTCCTTGTTTGGAGTATATTGAGCCAAGTTATAAAGAGCCAAAACTTAAGACGTAGACATGGACTATCCTGCGGAGACTTTTAGGACATGTAAAGATTTTACTCTTTACATTTATACCAATGGGTTACATATGAAAGGCTTTAAGCACAAAAGTGATGCAATCAGTCACACTGCTTTTCACTTTCTCTTCTAAACTCTAGTTTTATTATTATAGAATTATATTTTTTGGAAAATGTAATACTGTCTCATAGTCAAACTTTAAAAGATGTAAAAAAATTATACAGTGAAAAATATCCCTTCCATTATATTTTCCTACCCTCTGGTGACCCCTACTAGAGGAAACCACTTTTTTCTATTTTCTTTGAATCCTTCCAGAGGCGCCATTAGTGTGGACTTAATTTGATAAAACTTTTTATTGTAGAAAATATTAAACATATTTAAAAGTAGTGATAACAGTATAATAAACCTCCATACACCCACTGTATAACTTTACCAATTATCAAATCACAGGCAAGCTTGTATTTCTCTAACTTCACCTACTTTGCCAGGAACTCATAAATTAATCTGAAACAAATCGCAGACATCATATAATTTTATCTATAAAGGTTTTAGAAAGCATCTCTAAAAGGACCTCATTTTAAAATAGAACATCAACCTATAATCACACTCCAGAAAAATAAAAAGTTATTACTATAAAATTCCCAGTGTCTCAGTCTAAATCCCCCAAATTAGTGAACCCTAAGGCAAAGATTTGGATGCCATTATAAACTACTTTGGAAGGTGATACCCAGAAGCCTTTCCGAGGAGGAAGAGGGCAAGTTGAGGGAATTAAAGTGAAAAAAGAGCGTGTTAATGGAGAAGTGCTGTTGTGGGCAAGTGGGATCCAATCCCCTTGGAGACTCTTGGAGACACGGTGTGGGGCACATGTCAGAATTATCCCACAGAAGGTCAAGGAGACTGGGTATTTACCCTCTGTCACATCTCACTAGTTGAGAGTTATGTCTTGGGACTTCTGGCCTGATTCTGAGGCCAGAAAATGTCCTCAGAGAGATGCAGGAAGAGTCTGGCAGGCCCGAGAACTATTGCCTCTGACATCTGGAACAGACAGGGAATGTTCCTGTGGTTCAGTCAGCATCAGATATAGCACTCACTTGACACAAGTTCCACTCTTTGTTTATTGAACTGGGATCCACATAAGATCCATGCACTGTGATTAGCATATCCCTTAAGTGTCTTCTCCATCTCTCTTTTTTTCTTGCTTTGTTGTTGTTGTTGTTGTTCTTGCTGATACAGAATTCAGTATTTTTCCTGTAGAATTTGTTGCAGGCTGTGTTATGGAGGTCATATCGATAATGCTAACATGCTCTGTTCTCTCATGTACATTGGTAAGCATCATATTCAAGTTAGATTTTTTTCCCAGACTACTTGATAGGTGGTAGTGTGTCCTTCCCATAAGAGGTAGCTAATTTCCAGTTTTCTCTGTTGTTATGACAGTAGTAGTTATTGAAAATCACTAATTAGATGAATTAATTCACTGGCAGTTATAGAAGGGTAATATTCCACCATTATTTCTTCAATCATTACTGTGAATACTTCTATATCGAGAAATCTGTCTTCATCAACTCTTTGGTTGCCTTAAGGTATCGTTGTTAAAGGTTTAATGCTTGGTTATTTTCTTCCATTTGTGAGTTTTCAAAATTGCTAGACTTAATGTTTTCCAAAGGTGATGACTGACTTTTTAGGTATCATTATGAACTCATGGAAATTGTTCAATATTTTTCATGCTACTGTGGTCATTACCTTTATTGATGTTCAAATTGTCTCTTCTTTGACCAGGGAGAACCTGTTTAAGTTGGCTCCTAAGTTCTTTTGACACAGTGTAGTCATGTCAGGTAACTCCCTTGCTTTCCGGTGTTTGTTTCTTCCATACTCCTAACATTTTCCCAGGTACCCTGTCCTTGATTATTCTGAGAACTATCCAAGATACATTCTTCTTCCTGGTAACAGCTATGTGTTCAAAGATTCTGGTTCTTCTCAGTTGGTGATGGCATATCAAGACAATGACTGGGCACAAGGGGTATTATTCATTGTTTTTAGGTCTTCCTAGAGGACAGAATTGGCAAATATACATTTAAAAGACCCAAAATGCATTGTGAATTTATACTGATATTTCCAATTAAAAATCAAGACTAAAGAGATTTTATTTAATATCAGTATTTTACTTACCCCATACCCCAAATCTTAGTTCTCAGTAACATCAATGTAATTACTCATTTCCTTTTTCTCATAGACACAACAGTCTCATAACAATAATACAACATTACCACCAATAATATGATTACTGAAAACAGCTACATTTTTTCTTTTGCAATTTGTTTCCCTTGGGATCTATCCCACTATGGACATGCAGCCAAATTATTATGTTTTAGAGTCCTTGAAATATTTCCTCTCTGACTGGCCATGCCAAAAATTGAATTACACAGTTATTATTTATTTCATTGTATTTTTTATTTCTAGGATCATTTTTAAAATTTACATTTTATTTAATAATTATATAATGCATGTACATGATTTCAAATTCTAACTTAGAAAACAAGCTACATTCTAAGAAGTTTAGCTTGAATAATTGTTCCCTTTACCTTATTTTCACCTACCCTCTTATAGGTGTACTTAACAATGTAAGCAAACATACATATCATGTGTATATGTACACACACACACACACACACACACACACACACACATTTATACACACACATTGTATTCCCTTCCTTCCTTAGCTGAATGACAGCAAACCATACGTACTTTTCTGTATTTTTGAGAATGCTGTTATAATTGGAATTGAGACAGTATTTAAGAAGACAACGTGTCATTCCAGAGGCTCCCGTGTGATGAGAGCAGGGGATGTGTGGACGTAAGGTATTTGTGAAAAGGGAAATCTTTTACATAGTATAGTGAACATTTATATTGTTTTATGGCTTTTCCTAAGGAAATTCTTAATTGCCATTTACCTGCTCTTTGTTTATGCTTGGTTTTGCCAGATAAAAATGCTTCTTTGACTTGTGTGAGTTAAAGATTATGCTTTTGAATTCTGACAGAGTTTCATACAGGTTTTTTATAAGAACAGGCTGCAAAATTCCCATCTGACACATGTGCCTTATGCTACATGCATACCTCGTGCTGGATGACGTTGGCTTTCCAATGTATTAGCAATTTAGAAATACTGTTTGCTCTTTTGTTATTTTCAATTTAATGTACTACTTTTGCATTTAACAGAGTCAGTAATAAGTGAAACAAGATTAGTCAATTTCACTATGGATTACTCTTCAATTTAAGTCAGTTTTCTCTTGCTGGCCCTTTGGAATTAGCATAATGAAGTAAGCTTTGGCACTGAGAGGAAAACAAAGGCCATTTTGCAGGTTATATGTTCTTTTTTATTTTTAAAACACATTTTCTTTCAATTGTGTCAGGAAAATTAGTGATCCCTTATTACTTCAGACGAAATGCAATTTCAGATTCTTTTTCTTCACACAGAGTCTGGAAAATGGAGTTGGCATTAACTAGAGGAAGCAAGTACCTATGGATGAATTTATTGCTACAGCAACAAACATTTTCAGAACTGGTGGGGGTGTAGGTGGGGATGATCTAAGTGGAGGTCCCTAGATGGGTGTTTTAAGTAGCTTCTGTGAGTGGGCACTATGTGATGTGGAATTGGGTGGCCAGATTGTAATGTGTGAGTTGGTCCCCTGGAATGGGGAAGTGGACATTTCGTGAAGCCTTGTTTAAGTGCACACATTTTGTGAAGACTTGTGTAAATGTATGCACACACCTTTTTTAAATAACAGAATCAAAAAGTAATATTCTTACTAAAATCTCATTTCAAAAAATTAAAATCATTCCATCTTACATTACTTTAACAAAATTGAAACTATCAAAACTTCCAACATAAGAAACAAATAAATTAAGAGATAAATATCATTTGCTTAAAAAAAGAGTCTTTTTTGATTTCCTTTAAATAGTGAGCTTCCCAAATCTCACTACACCAACCTTTGACTTATTGACAGCATTATACAGAACAGTTAAGTAAAAGTAGGTACATTAATGATGATAATTTTTATAGCTTTGTCCATGTGAGATCATGGGTGACCTTGGGACTGTAGAAAAAGGTTGAGAAAGTGGAGAAAGGTGATATAATTTACTCATGCCTTTATTATAATAATATGTATTACACTTTTAAGAAGTCTGCGTGAACATGAAAAGGAAGTCAGGTGGTAGTGTGAAGGGACAACAGAATCAAAGGACAGTTTTCTGATGACATTTTGCTATTGGAATGTAATTTCTCTTATTTTTAAATATTTAATTTTAAACTTTAAAATTTTTATTTTGAATAAAAAAATACACTTTTACAGGTAATATATTCATTTTGGTAAAACAAAACACACACACAAAAAAACCAAGAGAAAAGTGTAATGTTAAGATGAGTTCCCATTTACTCTGGTTTTTGCCAGTTGGCTTCTAATGGGCCACCACGTGAATCATTTTCTTGAATCTCTTTATTAATTTTTCTTTATGCAAATACAAGCAAATATGAATATATGTTATCCATTGTGTTCACTGCTGTCAGTGGGCTCTTAGGGATGTAGTAGTGAAGTGTGGGGGAAGGGGAAACGTTCAATAATACTAATAATACTGTGGTCAGGGCTCAGTCTTTTTTTTTTAGGGGGTGGAGGGGCAGAGGAAGAGGGAGAGAGAGAATCTTAAGCAGGCTCCATGCCCAGCGCAGAGTCTACCCAGGCTCCATCTCCCAACCCTGAGGTCATGACCTGAGCCAAAATCAAGAGTCTGATGTTTAACCGACTGAGCCATCCAGGTGCCCCAAGGCTCAGTTTTTTAGTGAGCTCATGCCTTCCAAGTGCTTTTCAGGCCCTTTTCTCTTCCCCCCCGTGTAGTGGAGGATGGCTGGAGTTGCTTCATGTTGGGTATTTCCCTTCTCCAAAGTCGGTTAGGCTCCAGTTAACTCATTTTTCCCGAGGGTAGGCTCCACTGTGTTTACTATTCACTTTTTAAAAATTGTACTCCCCTCCTCCTGCCCCCACTTAAGTTTTCTGAAAGGAAAAAAGAGTAAATAAATAAATAAAAATTGTACATCCTCTGATATATAAAAAGTTTGCATTTTCAGGCGATTATGATTAGAATCATACCTACTATTTGTTTCCTTTCCATGAGCATTAGAAAAATCAGTTGATATCTTCATGTATTCTTCATCCACCTTCCTTTCTCTCTTTTCTATCTCTTCTTCCTTCAAAGTACTTTCCCTTTGTGTTTATCATGGAATTTGTAACCCTGCTTATATTTCTGTTATTTGATTTGCCAGTTTTCAATGCTACCTCTTGCCTCCCAGCTACCAACAATGAGGCATTAGCAAATTTATTTTACGGGCACCCTCTGACATGTGAACATCTGTAAACTCCCTGAACATTGCAGTCTCTTTTGCGGGGAAGGGCTAAAACTTTATCCTGCCTTTTGAAGCTTAAACTACCTTGAACTACTGAGCTGGGCAAGGGCAGATGACTGAACACAAACAATTACACCCATATTCTTGATGAAAGTTGGATACTGAGAAACCTGTTTTCCTAGTGACTGTCGTAATGTACGCAGAAAACCAATAAATGGTAAAATGTAATTAGATCTTCTGATCACAATTTTTGGAAAAAAAATTGTGTATGTTTCCTAATACTTCTGCCATTTGCTAATAAACACTTAAAAAAAGATTTATTTATTTTAGAGAGAGTGGAGGGGGGAGAAACAGGGAGGGAGGGAGAGAGAATCTAAAGCAAACTGTGTGCTGAGCATGGAGCCTGACACAGGACTTGATCCCAGGACTCTGCAATCACGACCTGAGCTGAAACCGAGTCTGTCACCTGACTGAGCCACCCAGGTGCCTGGCTAATAAAGGCTTTTATGTCAACAGGACATAATTTGGGATGCTACCTGAATCTGTGCTCTTGAATTGCAGTTCTAAGACCTAAAATAAAGGCTTTTGTTTTGCTTTAGTGCTTGCTCTTTTCTAGGTCTATATTCTTCTATTCTTTTTGTAAGCTGTTTTCTTTGTATGTTACCAAGCCATCTTGTATTTCCATACGATGCTGTTACTCTTATCCCCACACTTGTCTTAATTGTAGTTGTAGAAAAACATATTCATAGTTCATCCCCCAGTCTGCTGCTAAACTTTTGGCAGTCATTTCTCTGCTGAGTAAAAGTTTTAAATTGTTTCTCCAAGTAGAGCTTACAGAAAAATTGTTCTTGGAAATTTTCCATTTTAAACTGTTTGTAGCTATCATATATGGTTTTTTATATCTTACATGCTTAAAGGATAGCTTAGCTAGATATAAAATTTTGACTCATAAATCTATGTGCCTTTTGTATTTTTTTGAGCGCTACTTCACTGTCTTTGGTCTTCTGGTGTTGGATATTGTGGTAGAGAGACTAGTCTGATGTTAGCTTGATTATATAGAAATTTTTCCTTTAGGACTTTTTTTGGGGGGGTTATATCTGGAGGATTCTTTTATTATCTTTAACATTCAGTAACTTTCATTATTCATTCAGTATTCATCATAATGTTCACTATTCTTGTCTGTATTTTCTGGAACAGAATACAGGCTGAGTTTCTCTATTTTCAGAAAAGTTTCTTGAATTACATTTTAAAACATTTGTTTCGTTCCATTGCTTTTGTTGTTGGATTTTAAGGATTCCAAATATGAATATGTTTCCTGCCCTTTCCCTTTCTCCTTTACACTTCTTAGAGTTAAAAGAGTTTGTCTGTTTTACTTCTTTTCTTTTATCATTTCTACTGTCCCCTTGGGGCTACTGATAGCCACAGTAACTCTTCTCCTTGCGCTCTTTCCAATAATCTTCATTTGTGCAATCCTTTTGTCTTCCATCTCTTCCTTCTCTGAGTGTTGTCAGCTCTTGTTTCACTCATCTGCATTGTGTGGCCATTTCCCGCATGCTCTTATTTTCCTGCTTTGTGGTCTTCCCTCTTGCTGTGATTGCTTTGTAACTCATTTTAATGATGGGATCTTTGCCTAAATCTTCAGCTACAACTTGACAATATTTTTCTGGTGACTGTTCTCCTGTTTCAAAGTTATGCTGTTGCTTTACTCATTTTTAATAGTATTTTTGAATGAGTTCTGTGCCACCGTTCTTTTATGACTCAAGGTCAACTGGGTTAAATTTTTCCAGATCAGCTATTTGTAGGAGGGACTGGGGAAGTGCAGAGCAAGGAAAAGGCTGCAGAACTCAAGGGTCTGTTTTCTGCTGCCAGAACAAATTGTTTACTCCAGCATGACACTTCTCTATGACTTCTGAATAGGCCTCCACCCTTTTCTGAAATTAATTTGGTCTAGGAGGTTTTCTGCTACCAAGATCTGTACTGGCAAGGGCTGTTTTCATGGGATGTATTTCAGGGGTATTTCACTAAATACTTTCTGAATCAGCCACTGCTTGTCCCAGCCTCTACTGCCATTTTTATTGCCATTTCCGTGCATCGAGTCTCCTGGATAATCCCCAGCTCTGTCCTCAACATTCCTAGACAGCTTTTGGACCTTAGGATATGACCTTTATCTTTAGGAATTATTTTTGCCAGTGCATTCTGGGGACTCCCGCACCAAGGTCCTTTCATTTCATTCATAGGTCACTGCTGCTCTTGATGCCAAATACTACACCAGCTCCCTGACAACCCTGTCCCTGCCCTAGCAGCTTTCTCTCCTCTTGTTTCATTTTAAATGGAGTGTGTGTATCTTTCTGTGGGCACTTATTTTTTTCATTATTTCTTTCTATGATTTTCTAGAGGACCAGGGGAAGAGTCTGATTTAAATTCTTGCCACTACATACTAGGGTGCTCTTTATTTGTTAGCTTTTAGTTATTCTTATACATGAAGAGACTTGCACACAGAGAAAAACAAAAGGGAAAAAGCCAATGGAAAGCCACAAAATAGAATTGTGAAGAAAAAGAAATACAAAGATTTTCTCTAGAGATGCAAAAGACTATAGTGTCAGTAACACTGAGGGATGACTTGTTCTTCAGGATAGGAGGAAAGAGAGCTTAGGGCAACATTTAGGGGAACCCTGAGATGATGGGAAGCAATGATCAGATGAAACAGATGGAACCAGAAATTAAGGCTGGATGAGCTAGAATTTCTCAACAAGGTAGGGAAGGAGAAGAAAGGCCACCTCTTGAGAGTTAGGGATATGGAGATGACAGATACTGAGCATCCAAATACTATGGAAGGGATGTAGAATCACCTGCTGTGGGCTATGAAAGGAGATAAGAAATGATAAATAAAATTTCTTCTGGGTAGTCCAGGCAGTCTAATTGAGTCAGGACAGATGAGTTAGGAGATAACAGAGAATACATTTTCAGGACTTGTCTCTTCATGTTCAGCTGCTAGGAGTTAAAAGATTGGGAGAGCACAGGATGGAAGGCTGAGGGTTGGAAATTGGACTTTGGGTTGGGAATTGGTACAGAAATGAAAGAAGTTCGTGGGGGTGATGAGAGATTCTACAATGCTCCAGGAAGTGTACTGAAATGGTAACTACAAGGTCTGTGCCTCGTGATCACCCCAGCCTCCACCCTAGGCTCTCTCCCTCACACACAGGTCACCTCAGCTCTGTTTAGCTGTCCCTGCACCATGATAAGCAAGAAGGCTTAATACCAGTTAAGGACAAATCAACTTCTCTGCCTATTTTTCATGCTTATGAACATCCACATAAATATTATGTAAAGTCTAAATTTCTGCATAAGAGATTATGGTCAATAACATTCAATTCATTACTTAGTTAAGGGCTTTGATTTATCACAATATGAGAATCATTTCAGGTATATAAAAACCAGTTAAAACATGCTTCATAAAAATAATCACTTTTTTTGAGAGGTATATTCGAGGCCCTTCCATTTTAACTTGAATAAAGCCAAAGTTTTCTTGTGAGAGTGAATTTTCGTATATATCAAGTTTAGGTTGTGTTGTGTGTGTGCACACGGATGTGTGTTTAAATCAGAAATTCATTTTTAAAATATTTTATTTATTTATTTGAGAGAGAGAGAGAGACAGAGATAGCGAGAGAGAGCACAAGTGGGAAGGAGAGGGAGAAGCAGACTCCCACTGAATAGGGAGCCAATGCAGGGCTCATTCCCAGGACCCTGAGATCATGACAGATGCTTAACTGACTGAGCTACCCAGGCACCCCTTAAATCAGAAATTTCTAAGTAGTGTGTGCTTTTTTTTTTTTAAAGATTTTATTTATTTATTTGACACACAGAGAGAGAGATCAGATCACAAGTAGGCAGAGAGGCAGACAGAGAGAGGACGAAGCAAGGCTCCCCACTGAGCAGAGAGCCCAATGTGGGCCTCCATCCCAGGACCCTGAGATCATGACCTGACCAGAAGGCAGAAGCTTTAACCCACTGAGCCACCCAGGTGCCCAGTAGTCTGCTTTTATTCACAGAAGCACACAAACCTTCATTTCCTAATATGTATCTCAAGTAAACTTGATGAAATCTTTACCTTAAAGTCCTAATATATCCCAAATCAGATACCACAGAACAAAACCAATATACACCTAACTCATAAACCAACTCTGAGAGTGAATAAGCAAAATATTCTAAAATGAAAGGGAACGGACATTCAAAATCTGACTAAATTCTATAGAGAAACTTCTCACCGAAGCAGAAACTCTTAGAAGGTGCTGTATTTTCCATAGAGTAGGTACAAAAATGGGATTCTGGTCACAAGTACATAATCAAATTCAAGCTCTTGAATCATTGGATTCGGTTATTTAAAGAAGTGGCATAAATCCTTATAATACTTTACTTGTTCTGTAACTGAGAGAAATTATCCCTACTTGATATTCTCTTGACTTAATTGTGTCATGATCCAGGTTCAGGGGAAGAAGCTAGTCATTAGCTACTTGCTTGCTTCTAATTTTAAGTAACTCTGATATGCATAGAACAAGAGTCCAACTCGGTCTCTACCCGAAGAAGTGTCACCTCTGTGACAAATTTTCTTAACACAAAGGTCCGTATCTTCTCATATTGACTAATTAGCACATGGAAAAGGCTTCAAGAAACATCTGCCTCTGGTTCTTAAGGAAGACCTTGAAGGCAGTCTTATGATCACTGCTTGACACACAGGAGACCTGGAAGCCCAGCAAGAAGACGATGCTGACTCCTGGCTGCTGTCATTGCTTGTCTGCTGCTAGCAGCTGGGCTAGAAAGTTCACAGAGAGGGTTAAGGATGCCAGTTAAAGCATTAGAGCCCATAACTTGTTCTCATCGTGTCAAAATTAGTATTTCTCTAGGTAGTTATTGATGAAAACTGTCTAGAGTTTTAAAAATGAGGAGGGAGACGTGGTAATCGTGGTAGGATTAAAAAGAAATCGGTAATATCTTATATTTGCTTAAGAAAACAAAAGAAATCAAATCAGCAGAGTAATTTCTGCCTCTCAGAGAGGCAATTTAGCAACTTGCCTATATGGAAAATTGTGGGTTTAGGGGAAAACATACCAGATTCGAACATTACAGCAAAGTTACCCAAGATGGTCTTTAAAACATTTTACACATTGTTGTGCACAGCACTGCACAGTGTAAAATAGGGCTTGTTAAATGCAAAAAGCTACAGAGCCTCTATAGGAGAGAGCGGGATAGAGAGACTATACCTAAAACAGGAGATGTGCGGAAAGAAACAATCTGGGAGTTTACAAAGTAATTCTTCGTGTATCTATTTTTTTTCCCCTTTCTATCAGTTGAAATCGCTTTTACACACTCATGGGCTATCATAAGTATTTGTTCAATAAAACGAATTCCTTATGCCACAATTAATCACAACCACCAGCAATGCTGAAATGTAGGGAAAGGAAATAAATAAAGGGAAGAAGAAAGCTGTGACAAGAAAGATGGTTGATCAGTGCATCATCTGAATGTAGTGGTTACAAGTAAAGATGGAAATTTGAACCCCCTAGGGTCAAACCCTGATTTTACTATCTCTTCTTGTCTGTCACTTGACAAGCCATTAAACTCTCTTAACTTAATTACCTCGTCTACATAATAGGGATACTTCCCCAACATCTACTTCATGGAGTTGTTATGAGACTGAACGTTAGAAGCCATATGAAGTACTTAGCATATTACTGACCTATAGTAAGGACAAAGAAATATTAGTTGCTGTCCTTATGTTATTAATCAAACATTATGTTTGATTGTACACTTGTTTATTTTTGCTTTTGTTGCTTGTGCTTTAGGTGTTGTATACAAAAAAAATCATTGTCAAGACCATTGCCAAGGAGGTTTTCCCTATTTACTTCTAGGAGCTTTGTGGTTTCAGGTCTTACATTTAAATATTTAGTCTATTTTGAGTTAATTGTTGTGAATGGAGCAAGATAGGAATCTAGTTTCTTTCTTTCGCATGTGAATACCCAATTTTCCCAGCATCATTTATTGAAGAAACAGTCTGGTCTCCATTGAGAATTTCTCCACTGAGTATTCTTAGCTTCCTTGTCAAATATTAGTTCACTGTATATGTGTGAGTTTGTGGTTAACAATACTGTATTGTGTATTTGAAATTTGCAAAGATAGTAGATATTTAAAGCTCTCATCACAAGAAAAAAAATTATAACTATGTGAGGTGATGGGTGTTAACTAAACTTATTGTGGTGATCATTTTATAATATATACACGTATCAAATCATTAGGTTGTACACCTTAAACTTATACAATGTTATATATCCTTATATGTCAATAAAACTAGAAAAATAAACAACACATTATGGTGGTATAAGCTATCTTGCATGGAGGGAATCACCTCAAACCCTGTTATTTCAAGATCACTTAAACCCTGGAATATCTTTTGGTTTGGGCCCTAGACAAGGAATATTAACTTAGTAAAATAAGTAATAAAAAAGTTACTAAGTGCATTTATATGTTCTATGTTAAAAAAAAGTGCGAGAAAGCAGTGGTGCAGTGGTGACTGCCTCCCTTCCCACTCCCCACCCCCTCCCGCACCCAAAAGCATACACAGTTAAACAACCCAGGGAAGAGGAACCAGCTTAAGACCATCCTGGGGATATTAAAGTGGCTCACTGAACTTACAAAGAGGATCTCTTGAAGTGTTAATGACTGCGGAGATTGGTAAGTGAAAAGAGGAAGAGAAAAATGTCTTCCTCTGTCAGCTGAAGCCTAGTTGGGTGGGTGAAAGTAGAAGTGTAGTTGGATGAAAGGTTTGGGTCCAGCTGCTTCTATCCACTGCTTCTGAATCTTGTTCTTATTATAATCAAAAGTTA
Source organism: Ailurus styani (assembly GCA_002007465.1). Lineage (NCBI taxonomy): Eukaryota > Metazoa > Chordata > Mammalia > Carnivora > Ailuridae > Ailurus > Ailurus styani. The sequence continues at coordinate 183,782 of LNAC01001044.1, read as the reverse complement.
CATTAAAGTCCCATGAGTGCAAAATCTCAATCACCAGCCTGTGAGAACAGGCCAGTCCAGTGGGAATAGAAATGCAAGACTTCACTTGCCCCATCAAGCCTTATGTAGTGAAACTCTTATGGTGTTTCGATGTTGACATATGATTAACAGCATGTGAAGAGCTCCATCCTGAGGAAGCCACATGCTGACTAGATGGAAGAAAACCACTCTAGCAGATCCAGACCACACCACTAACCTAGCATGAGTTTTCTTCCTTTTTTTTTTGAATAGGAAATCAACCATCTAAGCTTGCAAAAATTACCCAAGAATACCTCTCAGAGATTAAACAACATAAAAAATGTACAGCCTGTAATATGTTGATACAACAAGAAGCCCAAATATTTCTCTTACTACCTACCGCCACATGCAGAATGGTGCACGTTATGGATGGAATGTTTCTTTCCCCTAAAATTCATATGTTGAAGCCCTAATCTCAATGTGACTATATTTGGAGATAAGGCTTATAAGGAGGTAATAAAGGTTAAATGAGGTCGTAAGCAAGGGACCCTTGGCTGATAAGGCTTATAAGTATAGGAAGAGATACCAGAGCTATCTCCCTGTGTCATGTGTGGACACAATAGAATATTATTCAGCCTTAAAAAAAGAAAGAAATCCTGCCACATGCAACAATATAGAGGAAACTTGAGGGCTTTATGTGACATGAAATAAGCCGGTGAGGTATAAATATTGCATGATTCCATTTCTATGAGGTATCTAAAGTAGTCAAACTCCTAGAAAAGACAGTAGACTGATGGTTGCCAAGGGGTTGAGGGAGACTGAAACAGGAAGTTGCTCTTCCTTATGTATAAAGTTTCAGTTATGTAAGATGAAAAAGTTCTAGATATCTGCTGTATATCATTTTGCTTATAGTTAACAATACTATACTGTACACTTCACGATTTGTGGAGGATAGATCTCCTGTTGTATTTTTAATCATGATAAAAAAATGACTATGACTCCCAAGAAGGTTAAGAAGAAAATACTGTCTACACTGTTAATGTGGATAATAATGCTACCTCCCTCAGAGATTGAAGCTGGCCATCAGTTGAAACATTGGTGGAAAACTTAGGTAACCCTGCCTTTGTGTACTCAATATCTGAGAAGTATTTACATTGTTCCATTCCCCAAAGCCTCTGCTTTTACTGGTAGCCGATTAGGAACAGACGCTGTGCTCAGGCAGTGGTATAAATATCATCTTCCTTACTCTTGGGTCTTCATTCAATCAGTGACAAGTTCACCTCCTGAAAAGGCAGCTCTGTGTACCCCCTGCTTCGCTGAGACAACCACCCTCCTTTTTTACTGCTGTTCCTAGGATCCTCACTTAAAACAAACTAGTCTCTGGAAATTCTCCTCTCCTGCCTTGGATACTCACCTCCCTAAGAGTGGAGCATTTTACAGAACTTGCTCTTGCTGCTATTGGCCATCCTTCAAAAACTCCTCTCCTTTTAGTAATGAGAACAAAAGGAATGAAATGGGGAAGAAAATCCCATATGCTCATATACATGGAAATGTTTAGTAAAATGCAAAGTGAAATAGGAATTTTCACATCATCATCCTAGGTAGTGCTCGCTGAGGCCTTACTGTGTCGTAGGCACAATGTTAAATGTCATTGGTGGATTAGCTCATTTAGTCATTATGACAACTCTATGAGACAGGAAAATTTTCCCCTCATTTCAGAGATGACAAAGGAGGCTTACAGAGGACAGGTAATTTGAGGGGTGGGTAGAAGGGCTCACCTGAACACAGGTAACAGAAAACAGAGTATGAAGCTCAATCTCTTACCAGTCAACAATAACTCTACTCATCTAAGCCCCAGTTTTTATTTTCAGGCCTTTTCAAGCTGAATTATTCCAGGCTCACATGACCTGTGCACCTGCAGTGGCTTGATGCAGTGAGTGAGCAAGGAGAGACTCATTACAGGTCTGGATCTAGCTGGAACTTCCTCCATAAGTTGGCAGAGACCTTTCCGGTAGGAGGGCACACGTTCATCACCCAAGTCAATAGGAAATACAAGAGTGGCACTGAATCTGGGTTATCCAAAGGTACAACAAGGAAGATTCTGGCTAGTGAAGTGGAATTAGGCACAAGAAAAATAACTTGAAGAGGCTGTATCAGTGCTGTCCACATGCTAACAAGACAGCCACAGAGGGCAGGGGGAGGCATGCTTGATGCCACAGGCGGACTTCCTTGATTTCACAGCTTAGACGAGATACCCTCTTTATTAGCTGCAAAGCATAGAGCTTCATCAGGTTTTCCGTGCCACCAAGTAATATCAGAATTTGTGGCAGTGGGGATAATGGCACCAGATGTCCCTGAGTACTGTTTGTGGGTGAAGAGGGGTTATGACTGTCATGATTTCTTTCTCATCAAGTGCTTACTACCAACTAGGTGCCATATGGGATGTTAAGTTAGTTTCCGTCCCGCCAGGGCCAAATGTGATTCTGCACGGACAAAGCTGGATGGAGATTCTCCCTGGGGTAGCTCAAGCCAGCAAATAGCTCTGATGCGTTTCAGGCTGACAATGTGATTTTCAACCATTCGCCGTGATGCCTCACAGCCACTTCAAATCTTTGTCAGATGCCATCCCAGTGGGGACAAGCTAACTTTGGTCTCTTTATTTCTCCCTTTGGGAAGCTCAGAATTCAATCCCCCTGGAATATTTGCTAGGAATTCAAATCTATATTGGCATTAAGGGAAGGGCAAGAAATAAGGAGCAGGCATCCTACAGGTTTCCTGAATTAAATGGCGCATCTGGTCTCCCAATGTAAGAAACTGAAAACATTGGGCATAAGATAATAATAAATGACATTGATCAGACCCTTGTGCTGCAGGCATTGTTATAGCACATCACAGATGTTATCCTGTTTAATCCACAAGCCTGTATAGATGTCTCGTTATGACCTCCATTACACAAAGAAGGTAAGGAGGGGGTCTACGTAGCCTACCTGTAGCCACTCGGGTGGTAAGCTGCGGAGGCGAGCTCTGAATCCCATCCTTCTGGCTGGTTCCAGAGTCCACCAGATAATTTGTAGTTTCAGCAGGCTTTGAACCTTTTGGAGGCTATATTTTTGTTGCTGAATTAATAGGACCTCAATTTCATAAATAGTTTTCAATTAAACAATGAATTTTCACCATGTTCTCTGCAATAAATTTCTTGTCATGATGCAAGAAAATTCAGAAACCCTCCTGTTTCAATACTGGATCTGGCCTTATTACAGAGCTATGGCTCATATTCTTTTTAAAAGCAGTTCTATTTCTCCACAGACATCACAATCGGTATTTGAGAGGCAGTCTGAAAGAGCCTTATTAATGCGGCATGTTGCTGACAAGTAATGCACGATTGCCATCTATTGTAATGGAGACTAAGTTGATTTACTGCAAAGGATGGTAGGCTAATAGGAAACGTTCAGTATGCAGTTGGAAACCGCAATTCATTGTTCTCCTCCATCCAGAAGCATCTCTCAATAGCTCAGGGCAACCCACATGCCTTGTTCTTGGGGACAGGACTTGACCCGAAGAAACCAAAAATCTCCCTCTGTCCGGGGTCATGAATCCCATTCACTGATGAGGAGGCTGAGCAAGATGAAGCAATTCTTTTGCTCTTTTTCTTGAAGCCCAACAAGAAACATTAGCACCATCTCTTGCAAAAGCGGCATTTCTGCTGAAGGTCTAGTTCAAATAGCACTGGAGCAAGTGAGGCTGGGACTAAGCTCCCAGCAGCTTCACAGCACGACAGTGAAGGAAATGCCCTCCTGTCCTTTCATGTTGGCACCGTCTCCTGCTCCCCAAGGAGATGGAAATGATGGTTCATTGATTTTGGAGGACTGTCTGCTGGGTCCCCTTGCTTTGCCTTCCAAGCTCATCAGAAAGCCTTGGGAGGGCCCTGATACCTACTTTGTTTCGTCTTGCCTTAAATAAATTTGTGATCTGCTGATCAGCGCTGGGATTCTTCACAGGGGCAGCCAACACCCCATGCTTTCTCATGCCTGATCTGCTGGCCAGCGTACACAGCTGATTTCTGGAAGGCACTGCAAGGCAGCCAGTGCTCACTATCTATTCAGCCCATGGCTGTTTAAAATCTGGCACATCCAAGCAAGTCTCAAATAATGTCAGTTCTTCTAGGAAATAAACTTGAATTCCTTTCCATTTATGCTTAAGCTCTTTGGCTTGCTGTCTTTTCTCCTGTGCCAGGAGATCACACCCCTTTCGTGTGGTATCACTCTATTCTCTCTGTTTGCTGGATTTAGGGCTTCTCTGGTGATACTCAGAAGCCCCCCCTCTAGCCCTGACACCTGTGAAACCCCTCTGGTGGCATCAGTTTCTACCTCTTTCCGCTTGGGTCTTCCCACAACTCCTAAGAGAAGTGGGACAGATTCAATTATTTGTTAGAACCTCCCCACTCTGTTTTCAGTAGCAGTTTTGAATTTTAAAAAGTGAAAAAATAAATGGAGTTGTGTTTCTGGGAGGCAGCGTGGAGCTGATCTCAACAAAATCCCTGCAAAAGCAATCCTTTGCCAAGGGATGCGGAAGACACCGGTGGCATCGGGGATGCCCAGCTCCCTTGTTCACCTCAGCGAGTTCCTGTTTCGTTCCATTCTTCTGTGCAAAAAATACTACTGAGCTCAAACTACAAGTCAGGCCTGGAGCTGGGCACAGAAGTGCAAGGATGAACAAGAGATGATCTTTATTCTCAGTGAGCTGATGGAACCAGATATATTAGAGGGACCCCTCTGACAGACTAGTTCAGGGATGTGATAGAAGTGTGCATGGTATGGAATGGGGCTTTGGACAGTTTCCTGGAGGGGAAAACATCTCAGCTGAATCTTGCAGCTAAGCATGAGTAAGGCACGTGAAGAATGATGGTAAAGGACATGGACAAGTTCCAGAGCATGAGTTGGGGAGGAAGCCAACTGCTGGAGTTTGATATCCCTTGAGTATAAAGTGTCCAGGCAAGAGGTGCTGACTTGCAAAGCAAATATGTGAGCAAGCAACCCCCTTGCTGCCTAGAAGGATCTGATTGTCTTGCCTACATCTGTCTCCAAGAGCATAGAATCTAAGTGCCTTGACAGAATCGTTAAATTACTCTTTTTACCTAACCAAAGACTCTTGATGGTACCACAGAAATCTTAAAAATATGTAAGTCCAGGAATAGGAAGCATCATAAGGGGGAAAAAAAAGTGGTCTGGACAACACTTGAATGTAGACTTGCCCTGGGCAACTTGATTCCCCTCAGCTCCCACTCTTGCAACATCAAATTCTGTGAAACTCCAGCTTGCAAACCCATCAAAGGGCTCCACTGCCTAATTTGTCATGGGCCCACTTTACTTGATTTGGGCAATTTAATCAGCAGGAAGATGAATCGGCTGCAGGTCTCCTATGAGCATGTGTCATTCCTCTCCCTTTGTATGGAGTCTGTATTTGTTGGAACAGACACTCATTGGAACTCTCATGAGGGAGGGGGGTGGAGTAGGAAACCAGAGTCAACAGAAGCTGAAGCTCTAAACTTACTACTAACACATCCAACAGGGACAAAGCAGAACTTGAAGAGGATTTTAGGGTTGTACAAGGCCTCACTTTCTCTGCAACGAGGAGAGAAAGTACTCCTGCGATTTAGCGTTGTGATCATCATTCTCCCCATAAAGGAAAGTACAATTGCCTCTTCTAATGAAATAGTCATTTCTTCCTGCTTTAATCAGTGGACTGGACTCTCTTTTAAGCTTAAGTAATAATGGTCATATAATCTAATACAGTAAAAAGGAAATCAGCAAAACTATCTAGATGACCAAGAGTTATTATCCAAGGCACTTGGAGAAAATGGTATCTGCTCTGCCTTTTACAGATTTGGAATTTTAATATCTATGTAAGGGAAAAAGATCTCCACAGAATTTTGAGGGAAGCAAAAAATACCCAATAAACAAAAAATAAAATGTATACCTTGTTGAATTATCTTCGGTTTGTGAACAAAACTTTGTGGCACTTAGATCACTTATTCTAAGAAAGCCCCTCAGAAATACTAGTTTGTAGGGAATTCTCCCTATGCTGTACTCCTGGAGTACTTGTTATCTGTATATTAATTTAGCAATTAATCATACCGGATTCATGTTCATTGTGTACTGAACTGTTATTTATCTCTCGTAGTGCCACTTAATTTTTCATGGTTTTATGAGCAGTGTCTTAGCATAGGAGAAAGGATATGGGTTCTAGTGAGAGAAGAGCTTGGATTTAAATTGGACAAAACAACTGGATCAGACAATCTGGATTGCCTACCTTGCAGCATCGTGGACTGACACAGTCAGGTAACAATTCTGAATCTCGGTTTCCTCATCTTTAAAATAGAAATAATACTCATTTTGTAAGGTTATTAGGAGAATAAAATAAAAGATATTCATAATGCCTGGCATAGAAACAGGTGCTCATTAAAATATTACTACTGTCGGGGCTCCTGGGTGACTCAGTCAGTTAAGTGACGGATTCTTGGTTTCTGCTCAGGTTGTGATCACAGGGGCGTTGGGCTCCATGCTCAGTGGAGAGCCTGCCTGAGGATTCTCTCTCCCCCTCTCCTTCTGCCCCTTCCCCCACTCATGCTCTCTTTGTCAAATAAATAAGTCTAAATAAGTATAAAATATTACTATTGTTGGGAGCGGCAAGATGGTGGAGGAGTAGGAGACCGATCATCATCAGGTCCCAGGAATTCACCCAGAGAGCTATCAAACTATTCTGAACACCTACAAATTCTACCGGAGATCGAAGAGAAGAAGAGCAGCAATTCTAGGAACAGAAAATTGACCACTTTCTGGAAGGCAGGACGTGCGGAGAAGTGAATCTGAGGCGACGGGAAGATAGACCCCGGGGGGAGGGGCCGGCTGCCGGCAAGGGAGCGAGCAGCGGAGCGCAGACTCGGAACTGTTAGAAGTCGGCTCCACTGAGGGACGTCGCCCCAGAGACCAAGCGGGGGTGAAACCCCTGCAGGGACAGTGTGGTCTCAGGACCAATGGGGACACAAAAAGACCAGGGGTCTGAGTGCGACCGAGCTCCCAGGTCTCAGAGAGAAGCCGGCGGGAGAGACGGAGCTGAGCTGAGGTGTCTCTCAGCTCGGGGCTACCTTGGGCTGTGATCTGAAGCACAGCCGGGCCACTGATCTGTGAGCGGGGACCCCACGGGGGGCAGACCCGGAGAGACCCCCTCCCTCCTTCGGGAGGAGTGGTGCAGGAGCAGCTTCAGGAATCTGCTGGGTTCAGAGATTCTAAACGGGGCTGCGGCAGAGATAGAGACACTCGGTCACAGGCTGGGTGAGCTCGGAGAGCGGCCGGAGACCAGGAGACGGGAGGGACTGCTTTTCTCTGAGGCGCACTGAGGACTGAGGCCCCAGGTTCTCGGCTCCTCCGGGTCGGAGACTGGGAGCCGCCATTTTCAGTCCCATCCTCCAACTAGGTACGGAAAGCGTTCAGGGAACAAAAGCTCCTGAGAGAGAACCTGAGCTGATTACTTAGCCTGGTCCCTGGCGAGGGCAGCGGGAATCTGCCTCGGACAGAGACACTTGAGAATCACAGCAATAGGCCCCTCCCCCAGAAGACCAAGGGAAAAAAAACAAAACAAAACCATCCAGTCAAAGTCAAGTTCAAGATTGCTAAGCATTGCGGAACTCCAGAACTATGGAAAGGCAACGGAGACAATTCATGGCCTTTTCCCCATGATTCTTCAGTCGTTCAAAGTTAAATTCATTTAATTTTTTTTTCTTTGAATTTTTTTTTTACTTTTTTCCTTTAAAATTTTTCCCTTTTCCTATTCTAACGTTCTTAACTCTTATATCGTAT